>WWET01000117.1:531152-547171 GCA_011038615.1 Limnodynastes dumerilii | reverse complement strand
TCAGACCCCCCCCCCCCGGGATCTCCTGGAGGGAAGACATAGAAATTAGGCAATCCTGAAAAATAGTGGTCTTATTTCAGACAGTAATCTTTCCAGTAATGTAATTACTATAAGCAAGTGGAACAGATAAGAGACACTGATCCAGCGTTAATAGTAATTGCACAACAAGGTGCAAATCTGCAATTGGACAAACAATATTGCATAGTGTTAAGTTTAAATTAATTGGATTTTTGCATTAAGGGAAATGCCAACTAATTTTATTTACTGCATACAAACACTGACAAGCCTTTTCTTTCTTAGATTTCAGATTTAGAGTTGAGCTACCATACATTGTGGAATTCGTATGCAATGCTGAAATGCACACACCTGATAAAATCGCTGGTCAATCCAATCGCAAATGCAGTTCAACCCACAAAAAGATTTAATCTGAATGGGAAAGGGTTATCCAAAGTACTAACCACACCAAACAGCTGCGCAGACTAGTACTAGAGTTTCGATACAAAAACATCTGGTCTTTAGAGACAGGAAATGATCTTTTAACATCAAAGGAAGGTCTTCTGTCCTCTTGATTGGTGAATCCCTCTGGTCATCATAGATTCCTTGATCTTCATTGGATCCTTGTGATTTCACTGTCTATATGTTATATATGTCTATAACTTGCGCACACTATATGCGATCTTTTATTACAATATAGCATTACTAATAAAGCGTAAGAAGCTACACTATAAGTCTAAATATGACAATCTTATAACATTCTGGCGATGAATGACAGACAATTGCTGATTGGAACCTCCTGTGGATAAAACAAAGCTTTAGTAACTTGAACCATTTTTTATTTATTAAACATACATTGCGCTTGCATGAAAAGATGAATGAAAACCTATTTATTACCAAGTAGATTCATAAGATTAAAATGTCCACGAATACATGCTATTGCGTGCACTCACGTGCGAGTACATGTGAATAGGTGCATTTTCCCGCTTTTAGCGATCCTTTGTTCTTACCCATGCAAAGATTATACTGAGTTCAATTTTCAATATTTACTTATTAGTTTATATTTATTTTTGGTTTCCACAACATCACCTCTCATCTCATTCTGTTTGCATATTTTAAAGTTGCTTCCTCCTGCAGCTTAACAAGGTGTTGCCAAGTTGTAGATTTTTATGGGGTTTTTTTGCTTTTTCTCCCCAATCTGGATCAGTCTAAAAGTTTAATGTCAGAAGGGACATGGTCTTCCTATAACATGGAATGAAATTATGTCCCTGTCAAACAGATGCACAGGATTGTAAGATCAAAAGCATTTGAACATGAAATAATGTGACATAAGTAGTGTATTTTGAAAAGAAACCATTCTATTATGAAAAGAAAAACTGAAAACCACACAGATGGAGGTAAATCTATTGATGGGGACACACTGGTGCTTTTTATGTTGATTATGATCAAACAACTGTTTCAGCAGATATTTTACCAGTGTGTAATGTCCAACGTTGCATTGTTTTATTGGATTTTTGGATGTTCCAAAATTTAAAGATCAAGAATGCCTGATGTTTGCTTCTTTTTTCACAGTGTACTGTTAAGTCCCGAGTGATCCAGTTGGGAATCATTTCTAAATGAACAGTACAAAGATCAGCTACAGAATCATGACTAATGCTGAATCATTAAAAAAAAATCAGTGTGTACTGTACCAAGCTTTACTTTGCTTCTGCTAACTTGTGTTAACGTTGACTGGAAAAGGTAAATGTTAAAAAACTAATAGCCAGATTTACTAAGCTGCGGGTTTGGAAAACTGGAGATGTTGCCCATAGCAACCAATCAGATTTTAGCTGACATTCTCTAGTATGTAAAAAGTAAATGAGAGCTAGAATCTGATTGGTTGCTATTGGCAACATCTCTACTTTTCCAAAGCTTAGTAAACCTGGCCCTAAGGCTGGGTACACGTTGAAAGTTTTTTGAAAAGTTTTTTACCCATACACAATTCTCTCTATTTTACTGTCGATCGTTTAGAAACTGTTCCCATAAACCTTTGTTGCAATGATATGTATGCCCACAAGGTGGCCCTATGATGAAATATAAATGGGAATCGTTGCTTTGAAGATCATGTGTCAGTACACACTGAAGTTTTCTGCAGACATTGAGAGATTGGTAATTGCAAAAAATTATGAGCTCCCAAAAATCAAACTAAAGCAGCTTTTGGCGTTTCTGCAGCGTAGTGGGACAGTACGCACAGGTAATCTGTCAGAACTACAGTATCTAACATTTTTCGTGTCATTAACATAGTAATCATTAGATGATCCTTCAAGTGTGTACCCAGCTTAACTTCAAGGGAAGATAGGAGAGGGTGAAAGTCCATTTCAGTATTGTAAGGCTTATATACTGTATAAATTCAATTGAGGTGACATCAGCATATATTATAGTTAACTGTAAAGAAAAAAGTGTACAGGATAGACACCTGCGCCCTAGAAAAAAGCAGCAATAGACCTCGGTGTAGGGGTGTTCTCTCTTCACCCCAATAAACTGCTCACTATTTAACCCCGAAATATCGGGGTAAAGAGGAGGGCAGTCCAACTTGATATATATATAAAACAATCACCGTAATCAATAGCGCTAACAAAGATATTAAAGGACAATAGAATCAAAACTTCACACAGACCTTCTATAAAGTCAAATTTCAAGCTCAAGTCCTGGGTGATCTCTATTCCTATAGGTCACGATGGAAGCTTCCGGATGGAGATAATTCGTCCGTTTCTCAATGATGCAAAATGTAAATAAAAGGGAAAAACAAAAAAACCGTATATATGTTTTTCCCTTTTGTTTTTCCCTTTTATTTACATTTTGCATCATTGAGAAACGGACGAATTATCTCCATCCGGAAGCTTCCATCGTGACCTATAGGAATAGAGATCACCCAGGACTTGAGCTTGAAATTTGACTTTATAGAAGGTCTGTGTGAAGTTTTGATTCTATTGTCCTTTAATATCTTTGTTAGCGCTATTGATTACGGTGATTGTTTTATATATATATTATAGTTAAGTTCCTTAACCTATGGGGAGCATATCACAGAGGGATCATAAAATATATCCAAGGCTTATTTCCCTCTGTTATTGGAACACAAACTAGCATTAACTACTAAATAGTAAAACATATATACAGCTAATCAGATTGGGTATTTTTAAAACATTTAAATGCATAAGGATTGGTTGGAAGCACATATACTGAGATTAGGGGTGTATTTTAAATACATTTTAACACACGAGGGGGTACTTAGTATAAATGAAGAAACTTTAGATTGCAGTTCGTAAACATTTGCTATCTCAAGGTATATGTTTAAACGTTCGAGAAAGCATGGTGTAGAGAGAAAAGTAACATTTGTTTAAGGCAAATTTGTTTTACAGGAATTTATACTGGATTTTTAACAGAACAAAACCCCCCTCTCCCTCCATCGCAAAAAAAACTTGCGTGTGGCACCCATTTGCTCCCTGCTCTTCTGGAAGTAATCTGATCCTGATGGCTAAAATCATTAGAGCGCCTTGTTCCTTCTCCAAAGTCATAGAGCCAAACACTAATGTTACTCAGGTGCAGAGCCTGAGATTATGTTCCTATTATGTTTTATTAATCAAATATGCACAATACACGGGCGACTCATCTTCCCGCTCTTGCAACAGTATCTGCAAAGAACATGCCAATTGCTAGATGGAACAATATAAACCTACTGCAAATCACGGTGCCCACATTTGTAAGTTCGATATGCATTTACAATTTACATCTATTGTAAAAGATCTAAACAAGAATTCTTTACTCGGAAATGCATTAAAATAAAAATGATCCCTGTAGTCTAAGTAAAAGTCTTTGGTATATACAAAGTATTGACATGTACAAGGCCCTATAAGAGAGTCTGTTCATTTGGCGGCTAACTCGTGTTCTCCTTGTCCCTTCATCTAATGTAGCGCTAACAGCCAAGCTTTGTTTGTGAAAAAGTTGGCAACCTCTCTCGTTCACCCTTGCGATTCTTCTCTGTGATGCTTATTATGAACGGGGCAAGTGTACTAGGAATTGTCCTGTAGTGTATTTCCACAAAACGTCCTAAATGCTGGCTGTTCCTCCTCGTCATCTCCCGGAGCAATATAGCCTCTTTAATTAGGAAAACTACTTGAGCTTCTCCCCTTTGCTAAATCCCATCAAAACCTGGCAATAGCTGAAGGACGCAGCTGAGATGTAAGCGAGCCAGAATTTCTCCTCGCAGCCAGGCTGTCCCTGATGGCAAACGCTGTTACTTTTCCAATGGAAATCCACAGTTTTATGTGCTAGTAAAATGCTGACCTTCTCCTTTGAAACTGTAAATTCCATTTTTTTACAATGTCCAGCAAAGCCATCCAAATATCACGCGTCCAAAACAAGCACACATAACTACAAAGCCTATGGTAATTTGTTGGTGTGAATGATGTATTTAGACCATCAAGAATAGTGTCAGCTATATTCCCTCAAAGTAAGGGAAGAGAAAATTGGGTCAGTAAAATTACTGATTGCTTGTTTCATGAGTGTGATAGGAGTGTTATTCTAGTTTTCTCTTTTGTTGTTAACATATCAATTTTCTTGTGCTAATGGTATAACATCTCATGGAAATACGGTGCAGCAGCTGTCCAGAATATCGGAAATCCATCATCTGTAGTGCTTCACCTTCATTGAATAATGGGGGCTATTTATTAATAGGATAACCCATTGGTGGTAGTGATTATAGGGATCACTGGATACCACCACTGTCCTTCTATCACTAAGCCCATCAGAGTGGTGACAACCAGAGTGCAAAGAATGATTAATAAAATGTAGAATTCTTATGATTAATAGAGTTTGCTTTTGAAAAGAACACAAGATGCAACATTATAGAAAATGGCTGCGAACAAGAATACACAGAATGATGGTTGTTCAGATCAATTTATAGGTTAATAAAAACGGGCAAGAAGGCAGGGCGTAATCTGCTTTAACAGAAACAAAGGGAAAAAAATGCCCCCACAACACTGTCATCAATCAGTAACTTACTACATCATTCTAATAAGAAACAGATAATTAGTGAGCTGGAAACTGTAAACTGCACCTGGTAATTAATTGCCCACCTTACTGTGGTAACAGGCTTCAAACTCAACAGATTGGAGTCTGCTACCCCCAAAAACAATATGTACACACAGGAAAAATATGCTGAGTGAGCAGAAACCACAGTAATAAGGGATACACGGATGGCTCCAATAAAATTGCTAATATGCAGTTTATTATGTATCTATAAAATTAAGATAACAGTATTCAAATGTATAAACATTTGGAAAATATTGAAATGAAATAAAACAATATAAAAGTTTGTACCCCTCAGATATTAGGGGAAAGAACCCAAGTAATGTGCACGTTATAAAAGTTCCTAGGAAACTTGATAATAAAAGTTCCAGGCTCTATGTACCGAGCTAAAAAATTAAGAGCCAGCGGTGGTAACTATCATAGTACTATGTAGTGAAAAATAAAGGAGGATAAGATATCCTTGGTAATGTGGAGCTGAATTAAAGCCTTCAGATGGTATAATTGATAACGGTCTTACAGGTCAGCAGACCACCTGTTGATAGATTTTGTACCTGTTCCACACATACGCCCAGACTTCCACCATCTACAGGGTTTGGTGGTTTTTCGTATCAAGGACTGAATAGTATTTTATTGTATTTTAATATGCTGGCTTTTTCTGTAAAACGTGTTTTCATTAAAAGTTTATTACTGTAATACACAATACTTTTTTGTTTGTCTTGTGCTTTGTTTATGTATGTGGTGTATAATAGCTTCCATCTTCCTTAACGCAACGTTTTGCACTGAATACGCTGAGCGTACGGGCTTAGCACGCCCGTACTGTACAATTTAAATGGCTATCCCCGCCTCCGTGTAGTAAAACGAGCGTCCAGGCGATCGTCGTACTGAACGCACGCCCCTCGAGCAAACACTTCGCTCACAATACGCCCGCTATCCGCTCATGTCGTCCAGCCGACCGGAAGTTGTCATACTGAGCATGCGCAGTGCGTTTTTTCGTACAAAAATACGCTCAAAACGGTCGTACGCTCGCTCGAAATCGGACAATTTCGTAGCTCTGGATCAGGCCCATTGTGTCTAAGTTAGAGCCCACAGCTTCTCTGCAATCGTTCTCATTGGAGTGACACTACCGTGCCCACAAGTGAGCATTTAGTGAGCAGAGAGCCTTGGAGAAGAGAAGAACAAGAAGAGAAGATTCAGGGGCAACAGTAAAGGTGAGTGAAATAAGTGGAAGACTGGAGACATACAAGGGGAAAGAAGGTAAGGAAGGAGACACACAAGGGGGGAGAAGGAATGGCTGGAGAAGGAAAGGCTGGAGGCATATGAGGGGAAAGAAGGAAAAACTAAAGGCATTCCAGGAAGAAGGGAAGGTTGGAGGTAAAAAAAAAGGGGAAAGAAGAGAAGGCTGGAGACATATGAAAGGAAGCAGGGAAGGCTGGAGAAATACAAAGAGGAAGAAAAGAAGACTGGAGACATAAAAGAATGGAGAAGTGATGGTTGGAGAAGGGAAGGCTGGAGACATACAAATGGGAAGTAGGGAAGGCTGGAGACATACTAGGGGAAGAAGAGAAGGCTGGATACATACAAGGGGGACAATGGAAGGATGGAGACATACATAAGGGAAAAGTGAAGAATGGAAACACACAGGGGCAATAAATTTAAGGCTAGAGAAATACAAAGAGGGAGAAAGGAAGGCTGGAGAAGAAAATTCTGGAAACATACAAGGCGGGAAGAATGGAAGGCTGGAGACATACAAGGAAGGAGAAGAGATGACCAGGAAAGGATGTCTAAAGGCATTCAAGGGGGAAACATTTTCACTTTAGACTATGTAAATGTAAATACATTTAGACTTTGCATATGATATTAACTTAAAGGTGTAATTTTAATTTTGCAACAATGGAGCAGATCAGATTTAGAGCTTGAAAATAAGAGTAGAAACCTGGGCAAAACCATGTTGATTTCAGGAGGAGTCAAATTTATTTTATCTTTGCATGCAGGGAGAATACTTTGCTTTTGCTTATTGCACACAGATACTGACCAACTTCACTTTTACACTGTTATTTAGACTTGGGCTTGGAAACATCACTTTTCAACTCTAAGGGCTCCATTTACTAAAATCGATTTTGCTAAAATCGACCAAAGTCCCTGGACTTTGCCTGCGATTATACCATCGCAGCATTTACTAAAGGCAAAGTCCTGAGACTTTAGCCTTTAGCAAAATCGTCACGCCAGACATCGTCCCTATTTTTACAATGATACACATAGGCATCTTCCTATTCACTAAAGGCGATTTAATTAAATCGCCTCTAGTTCGCCCTGAAAGCGCTTTAAAAAAAAAGTGCCTTCTGTGTGTGGCGCTTTCATTAAAAGCAACACACACTTTAGCTGAAAGACACATGTCAACATCACTGACATGTGTTTTTCATAGTGTAAATGTCAATCGCTGTCCATGCTATTAAGCCTTATCATTCTGGCGCATATAGTACTATAAGGTACAGCATCGCCATGTGTTTCTGGTCATGCTGTGCCTTATAGTACTATAAGCGACAGCATGGCAAGGGTTAATGCCATTGCACGCTATGCCCTAGATGTCCTTTAAAAAAAAAGGTATACAAAATAAACAAGCAGTATGTACAAATAAACACCAAACATTACACATCATAGTGTAAAAATAACAAAGCTATTCCCCTTTTAATGTTTTGTAATACATGTGCCCACTCTAATGTAAACGATGTGTCATCCCCTTGCAAATTGTGCACAATGTATATGAGTCCCTCCGTATTGATCCCTAATCCATGTGTCCTTATGTCTTTAATTGTTACTCATTTACAATACTATATATGCTGGCCATGGTGTATCGTAATAATATGTTTCTTTTTAAAGTTTAGCCATATACTCCGTTCATTTAGCCGAAAATAAATGTTTCCTTCTGTTCTAAAAAATAATAAAGTACATTTTACACTCACCGTTAAGCTGTCATCTCTCTTGGGTAAGTTGCTTGTAGATCGGGAGCTGTTGCTAGAAGTCTTCTTCATCTTCTTCATCTTCTTGTTCTTGATACAGTGTCCTGGTCCTCCGTCTTCGGGGGTTCCATGGCTAATGACATTGTGGTCACTAGAGGTCCCCCGGAACTCAATCTAAAAGACTACACTATGCATACAAATAAAGAGCCGTTCACCTCTGTATGTTTCTTAGACCTTTTATTTGCGTCAGGTATTTCCAAACGCTAGATAAGATTTTTGCCTTTTTAGCTTTTTCAGCTTTAATCAGGCCCCCCTGTCTTCATGAAGTGTGTTACTATAGTAAGGTTTTGATGCCGGTGCGCAAAAAGAGGTTTATCTTCAATGCCATTTGCTTACATATGTCAGGTCTGGTACTGATTTAGGAGCAAAACGGATGGCTGGATGAAATTGTCTCCTTGATTATAACATGTTGCAATATAAGGGGTGCAAGTGAATGTAATTTTTGCTGGCAGGGACACACTGTCCATGTTTGCATATTGCAAACAAACACTGCTTTATTGTTACAGAGCAATGGACTTATATTTGGACTTATGTTTGAATTTACGTTAGTATTTTACAAAAAAAAATGGTGGCAATGTGAAACCAACACACACTCCTGGCACAAATTCCAAGCTGTAAAGTTCCATCCCTTTTGGCTCACTTCTAAGCCTACTGACAAGGATGACACCCAAAACCAACCCATAAGGATGCAATCCCAACCAAAGCCCAATGAGGAATGCTTTGCAACCAACTACATACAGCAGACTATGAGCGAAGACTGACACATATTCCCCCAGTATTACTATTGCATCAATGCCCACAGTCACTACCACATCATAGAAACTGTGGGCCTGAAGCAGATTTAATAGGAAATGCCACACATTAAGGAATATATCACAATATTGCACACAGGAGACCAGGGCACTCCCCCCTGCTCTCTTATGTGTGAATGGCAGATCTGTGGTCTGGACCCTACCGTAAATATACTGCATGCAACTCCTTGCATGCAGAATATAGCATTGTATGGAAGAGCTAAACACAGACCTTACTGTATGATTTAAATGCAAAAGCACACCCACCATGTGTAAGTCAGCTCACTTTCTTAATTCAGGATCAGGTCCTGTATCTTTGCAAAACATCCTTCAGTAAAACAAAACTGAGTGAATGGGATGAAATTAACTAAAACACCTGACTTCCTCTAGGACCATTATATATAACCTTCTCCACTTCCTTGTACCACCCCCAGCACCCTGATTGGCTGACCTTATAGCATTACATATACTTATAAATCTTACCACATTTAAACCATTTCCATAACTTTCAAACACAAGCTGTTGTGACAAGATTCAGAGATTGAAAATAAGAGAGGAAGGTTACACCTGGGCAAAACCATGTTGATTTTCAGGGGGAGTCAAGTTAACTATATTCTTTGCATGCAGGGATATATATTTGAATTACTTACTGCACACCGATACTGACCAGCTTTACTTTCACACTGTTATTTAGACTTGGGCCGGGAAACATCACGTCTCAACTCTAATATTGTTTGAAACAAATGAAATATGACTCCTCTACAATTAACATGGTTTAGCCCAGGAGTAACTTTACTCTCTTATTTTCCATCTCTGATTCTGGTCCAATGTTTTCATTATCCTTTGCTTTACATGTTAAAGGTGGTAAGGGAAACATGTGTGAAGTAAATCCTTCATATTGTGTTGTAATACATTTCCAATGATATTATCTCAAAGAGAATTTGATATTATTAGACAATATTTACAAAGTAACACGTTTTGCATTTAGTGGTTTATATGGTGCAGATAAACAAACAAACCATAAAAGATGGTTGTATTTTGTGACTAACGAGAACATGCTGCATGCTAAGGAGATCAGTTGGAAATTACACACAGCTGGGCTGATGGCAGGGAAACCATAAAACATCTCCATCGATAACCCCAGAGGCAGACTAGCCTCCCTGGCAAGCAGAAGCGTGCTGGCACATGGGCAGTTTTACAAGAGTGCTGATTGCTGACCAGCTGGTAGATTTATGTTACAATAAGAAACCAAAACTACTGCCTGTCCCTCTGCTTAGGATATGAGTGTAATCGAGTCTGACAATAACAGCCAATTACTGGGAAGAGCTGCCTGGCTCAGGCAAGGGAGGAGCTATTGCAGAGGAGTAATTTGCATAGTGATAATGAGCTGATGTTTCATATACTTAGCAAGAATAACAGTATAAGAACAGAGCACAGAGTCCGTAGCGTAATTATATATGTGGTTTTAAAACAGTCTTCTTGCTTATAACGGTGTCATAAAGCTATTGATTTCTTCGCACAAAAATAATAGTATTCATTGAAAACATACATTAATTTCTATATATATATTTTTTTTATAAACTATTGTTGATTGTGGAACTTTCTAAACACTGGACCGGATTCACAGATACGTGTGTAATAAGTACGCAAATATACGCACGTACATACATCTCGCACGGACAGATTTTTGGTGACTAACGGCTCCATAGGGCACCCTTAACTCTACAGGTGTATTTATGTGCCTAAAATGCTTAGGCACCTGTGTACATTGCTAACCACGCCCTCAAAAGACCATTTAAATGCCTCCCCCACCCACTTTTTTGTGACTTTACATGCACGAAAGACAACCACATCCCTCCGTATGTATGTAATAGGAAGTATGATTTACAAATCTGTGCCTAATGGACTTCCGTGCCTAAATCCTAAGTAACTTGTGTAAAAAAAAAGTTATTACGCATGCGCCGTTACTCCGATCCTAAAAATACGCATGGAAAATTTAGCTAAATCGTATCTGTGAATCTGGTCCATAGAATAGTTTCCGGACTTCTGGATGCATTCTACTCTATTGAGCAATGACACAATTGCCCCCATCCCTGCATCCCTAACCAGTCTTCCATACATCCTAGAAATTGTGTCATGTTGCTATGGTTACGGTGGTCCAGAGCTTGTAGATTAATATGAATCTTTTTTGGGGGGAATCCCATCAAATCAAAGACTGGAACCAGCCCATAATGCTGAGTTTGTTTGATCTGTGTGACATATAATTCACTAATGAATAAATTAGAAAAAGCAAGCAATGTCACCACTGGTCTGATCATTTTATGAGGTAGTAAGTAACCAGGTTATTTCTTAATAAATGTTAAATTTGCCTCCTTCGGAGCAACAAACAACAAAATCTAGCAGTATTGAGATTTCCATTAAGTGCTGCATAGACAATTGTTCAGTAATGAAATAGCTTTCTTGTCATCCACTTTATTTTAATAGAGAAGACTACAAAGTCGTGGTTCACAGAATGGTCTGGATACAGACATCTGTTATATCAGATGAGACGCTCTATTCACACATCTGTGCATTTGCAACTTAACCACTCCCACAGCTTAACCCCTCCCACAACTAAACCACTCCTACTTGCACAGACATATTTCCAACAGTAACTACTTTCTATAGTTACCACATTTCCAGTATCAGATTCTACCTTAAGATTTCTTATTCAAACACATGGAAAATGGTGGAACTCTGGTAATCTAGATACATATATCTAGAAAGTAAACAAGTTTTCATACATTGTACCAAAAAGAGGGCTTTTAGGGGGAGGAAAAGGAAGGTAGACAAGGGAAACCACTAGAATTCCTATAAAATGTTGTATTCAAAGGGCTAGATTTACTAAACGGTGGGAAAGGAAGAGTGGAGATGTAGCCCATAGCAACCAATCAGATTCTAGCTCTCACTTTCCTATTACATACTAGAAAATGTAAGTTACAATCTGATTGGTTGCTATGGGGAACATCTATACTTTTCCATTTCTGCAGCTTAGTAAATCCACTCCGACATTTTGTAAATCTAATGTTCTGCCAGCCTGCATTCATAGGAGCAGACTGCCAATTGGTAGTGATATTACTAACGATCACCATGGAAACACAAATTTTCCATACTGATCATAGGCTAATAAATGTAAAACACTTTGATTAATGACAACTTAGTAAGGAGACAGTTTTAGAAATGGCTCCATGTTTAAGTCAGATACTTGTAATTTCCCTGTGTTGCAGACTTGTAATGCTGTTCATGTGACCTGCTTTACAATGAGTAGATTCAAACCGATATTGTCCATGGTCCTGGCTTTAAGAGGTAATGATGGAGCAAAAAGTGTTTTTGTATAAAATATACAGAACGGAAAGTAGAGCTCAATTGCATAGATATCCTCTACTGCGAGACACGGCTCATAAGACAAACAGAATATATATAAGATCGATACAAACAAAGTTAAAGATGATAGAACGTATAATTGTTACAGTTGCCGGTTCAGATCAATGGTCTGTTCAGCCTCAATTCAATTATCCTGTTTAACTGAATGAAATGAAATTATAATACACAAAAAATCATCCAATTCAATTGAGAAAACAGACAGGAACCAAAGTGCATTTAAACCAGTAAATCAGAGTTAAAATGGTTATAAAATGTTGGCCGAGCCTGGAAAATTCTACTAATCATTGACACATCTATCAGATCAGTTATCCGGTTCGGCTAAACAAAATGTAGCAAAATGATCAAACATTACAATTTCATGACTCACAAAGTATCCTCTCGATCTGCCTCTCTGCATCGGGAAGTATATATAAGTTTTATTAATGAAAATGGCAGAATTTTAAAGTCAATTGCAATCATAACTGTGAAGTACTTTTTATTTATAGATATATTTAGAGCTGTAAACCACATACCTGTCATACAAGGTTAGTCTAAATGAACTATTGCAATGTGGTAAAACACAAAATATGTTTATTTCTGATTTTATATTGAACAAACATTAAAATGTGGTACTGCAGTTCTTAAGCTGGCATCTGACATAACATTATGGTCACTGGGGACCGCAAATAGGGCTGAATTCAAACTTAAGACTGTTACCTGACAGTTGCAGTCTCCGGTTAGAAAGTTTGATTTCTGAAATAGAGACATCTGAAAGTTCTCGGACGTCTCTATTTCGAATATCACCCAGTTTAGATTTTTTTTTCAGAGTGGGTGAGTATGCCAATCGGCATACTCACCCATTCCTTTTCGGAAACACTGCCGCCGCTACCGCAGGATCCGCACCACGGAAAAGGTGAGTAACCTCTCCAGGGTTAGGGTCAGGCTGCGGGAAAGGGAAGGGAGGGTTAGGGTCAAGCTGCAGGGGAGGGAGGGTTAGGTTGCGGGAGGTGGAGGGTTAGGGTCAGGCTGCAGGGAAGGGAGAATTAGGGTCAGGCTGCAGGGGAGGGAGGGTGTTGGGGGCATGCTGCGGGGGAGGGAGGGTTAGGTTGCGGGAGATTGTGGGTTAGGGTCAAGCTGCAGGGAGGGGAGGCTAATGGTCAGGCTGCGGGGAAGGGAAAGTTAGGGTCAGGGTAATGGAAGGGGAGGGGTAGGGTTAGAATTAGAGGAAGAGTTGGGGAAGTTTTTTGCCATACTTTTCAGAGCACCGGAAGGTCGGTGCTCCGTGGATCGATTGCTATGCCTCATCGAGGCATATGCAATCGAAATCCCAGCCAGTACGAAACTGTCTGGGAGAAAACAGCCCTATCTAAATAGGGCCGTTTTTTCCGGAGACCCACACCCTTACCTGACTTCCGAAAGCAGCTTGATTTTTGGGCAACGCGCATGCCAGTTTATGATCTTCAGGCATACGGAAATTTGTTCAGCGCATCTGGGGATCCTTCTGCCAGGGTGGGCCATCCCCTCTGCCCTCCTAAACTCCATAAGGTAGTCTAGGGAGAACAGTAAAATTTTACAGCAGGAACGGCTTTAAGCACTTCTGTGAGACTTACACACGGGGGACTTAAGGTAGGGTTTTGGCAGTGTAGGAGAGGGGAGTGACAGAGGAGTTCCATGCGGACTACCAGACCCCAGAAACTGCACGGAGGACTGAATCTGTCCCATAGTGCACACATGCTACGCAATAATAATTCAGCTCTAACACTCCCCTGCCATACTTTGATCCTCTGCTCTGGAAACCATACGATTATCATTTGGAAATATTTAGTATTTTGTGATCAATACACTATACAACAATCGGCTAATCAGCCCAGAGCACAGGATCTAGACTTCAGAAAAAGGGGTGTTCTTCATTGTTAGCAAGCAGAGAATACCAGCATCTCGTGTATGGCGTATTCACATTCAGCGTTCTTCCAGCACTTATTTGGATCCTCGTCTTGGAAGCCTTCCTAAAGGCAGAATGGGAGGGGGCAGGATATATACAGTATATGGGGGCAGGATATGTACATCGTATGGGCAAGATGTATACATTGTATGAGAAAAGGAGGTGGGAGGGATATATATATATATATATAAATGATACAATAAGAGGAGAAGCAGGGACATATTTCCTATAGTATAAAACTGAGGCTGTTGTGGGCCGGATCCAGAAGTAACTATTCACAGGCACAGCACACTAAGTCCTCCACAGAGGAAGCAAAATTACACAAATGTGATCCTATAATTCATACCTGCCGTAGTTCCCTCCACTCTCATGTATGGCATTTCCTTACTCTGGACCCTAACTTAACTTTTACGCACATGACCCATGTAAAATTGGGCCAGTGCAAAAAATGAAGGATATACGTAAGTGCTTAACCAAGCCCCACTGTATGATTTAAATACCTGCCCCTGTCCATCTTGTATTCATGGCGGGACATCACGCATTGCCATCAGTAAGGCTTAGGGCCAGACTTAATAAGCTGCGGGTTTGGAAAAGTGGAGATGTTGCCCATAGCAACCAATCAGATTCTAGCTCTCACTTTCCTATTACATACAAGAGAATGGCATCTAGAATCTGATTGGTTGATATGGGCAACATCTCCACTCTTCCAAAGCAGAAGCTTAGTAAACCTGGCCCCTAGAGTTCATAATGCTGAATCATTCATAGTGCGTTCCAATAGTGTTAATTTTATTACATAAGCAGCCAAATAACCCACCAGTATGTTTATTGAAGTGTGGGAGGAAAGCAACACAGAGACCATACAAACTCCACACAAACAAGGCCTATTCCAGGAATCGAACTCATGACCTCAGCACTGTGAGGCACAAGTGCTACTCACTGAGCCACCATGTTACCCAATGTGTTGGATAATTCTGGATCCAGTTCCGAGACCTGTGGGGATAAGTCTGGTAAATCAACCCAGAGTGTTGTGCTGCTTATCCATATTACATCTGTCATATAGAAAGTTTACATTCAGATGAAGACACTTGTGAGAGGTACAGCAGAACATCGATTAGACTGATGTTTGATGGGCTCCATTGTTAAGTGCTTGAGTTTACGTCTATAGCGTTCTCTTGTAAGGCCCTGGAAAATTTTTAACAGTTTTCTTGCTTTAATTGGGATAAACACTGTCAGCATGTCTATGACAAAACAGCAGCAATATAGCAGATTACAAACTACTTCCTACTAAAGCTTGTCACTCAATTGCCTTAGAGGAAGCACTCTTTAGACAGATATCTGAAATGTCAAAATACAGAATTTTCTTCATCTTTTCGTCAGTGAAACATCCCATAGTTTTTCCCTTATTCTGTACTAAATATGAGACTGGAACAGCGGCAACTTGTGTATGTCAAGTAATTACGTATAAGTACGTGCAGGGAATATTTAATGGAATCTATCTGATTCTGATACACAAGTTAAAAGACAGAATACAAAGACAATGGGCCTGATCCTGAACTACGCGTAAGATCGGCTTTTCAGCCGTTCTGCGCATGCGCCGGGCAGATGTTGCCTGGCGTTGCTATGGCAACACCCGATCTTGGATCGGGCGTCCGTAGCAGCGCCGTAGGGACGCTGGAGGGGACGTCCCCCAGCGTCCCTATGTTCAGGTTAGTGTAGGTGGGCGGGGGGAGATAGTTTAATGAGGGGGGGAGGGCGAGCTATGTGGCCATACGCTCCTGTACAAGCGCATGGCCGCTTCCTACAGAC
>WWET01000117.1:497298-513411 GCA_011038615.1 Limnodynastes dumerilii | reverse complement strand
ATATATATGTTTATAAATTGAGAGCCAACTTACCTAGGAGACACCCTTAAAGTCTCCAAAATGGCTGCTGTGGATCAGCTCTCCCTCTCAGCAACTGCTCCCAGACATGCCCACAAACAGAATAAAAACAGAATGGAAGTTGCTCAATCAATTTATAAGTATATGTTAAACAGGTGCGTGAAAGGCAGGGGGTTATTCTGTTTGCCACAGAAACAAAAGGAAAGAAAAGCCCCAGCACACTGCCAATATATAGATATTATATACAAAATACAAGACACCATAAAATAAGTTGGCTCTCAATTTATAAACATATATATGGGACCCAACATTGGGGCTCTCAATTTTAGAGTTAGGACAACCATATACAGAAAGGCCTTGACGGTGGCTGGTGGCTTATCCCATATTTGATTAAATATGTGTAACGAACATTTCTGTGTTTTATTTTACAGAAAGAACAGTAGAGTTTGTTACTGGTTTATGGCAGTGTGCTGGGGCTCTTTTTTCCTTTTGTTTCTGTGGCAAGCAGATTAACCCCCTGCCTTTCACGCACCTGTTTAACATATACCTATAAATTGATTGAGCAACTTCCATTCTGTTTTTATTCTACTTCCATGTGTGTTATTAGCTCTTGAGACTTAGTAGGTCATGCACCGCCAATAGACATGCACCGTGCATGCCATTAATCCGTTTGAAAAAGTGGGACGAGCTGCACACAATTCACAACCAAACTCAACAGTTCCTTTGGATTGCAAGCAACTACAGCATGTAGCGTTCGGCCACACAGCAGCAACGAACCTAAATGCACAAGTGCAGGCTTGTGTAATGCAGACTGTAAATGGAGGTACGGATTAATGCGAGCGCCTTTGTCGGATTGTAAATGTCCCAAAATAATTGCAAACAATGAGCCGGATCCAGATATAATAAAGAGAGCTGATTTACATACGCTACATATGCTAGGTACCTATTGCACCAGATGCTGCATTGTGTGCACAAATCAGCTTCTGCAACGGGGGGCAGGACCACCAACCATGTGAACGAGATACACATGCCGGGTGGCGTTTAAATATATAGTTAGGGCTGTGTTTAGCCCTTACATACTATCCTTTATTTCACATGCATGGAGATGCATGCGCAATTGTTGCCCCGAGACACTGATTTATTCATGTAGGAGAGTAGGGGGGGTGTCTTGCTATGTGCGATAATGTAAATCAGAAATTCTGTAGCTTTAGTTGTGGAGACGGAATTTTTTAGTAACTGAAAATTCTTCTTAGTGGACCGTATTCACAGATACGTGTGTAATAAATAAGCAAATATATGCACATACCTTGCAAGGAAACACCTATGACACTCCCCACGCACGGACGGATTTCTGGTGACTTACGACTCCATAGGGCAACCTTAACTCTATGATTGTATTTACGGGCCGGATCCTGACCTGCAGCCGCCCTACGGCAGCCTGAGGTCAATATGGCCGCCATCGGAGCGGGGAGTGCACTTACGTGTTCAGATTTCTACCCTAACTTTTACGATCAGCTATGTGGCCTTACGGCTTCCCCCCGCCCTGTCCCCCAATTTGCATGTCTATCTCCGCTTTTACGGCACGTGTATCTTATGACGCCTTATGGCATCATATGAAGGTTGTGCGCATGCGCACAGCATTCATCATTGGGGAATTACAGCCGAGCAGCACGTAATTTTCCCTGACGTGCGTTCTGCAGGATCCGGCTCTACGTGCCTAAGTTGCTTAGGTACGTGCGTACATTACTAACTGCGCCCTCAAAAGCCCATTTAAATGCCTCCCCCCACCCACTTTCAAGTAACTTCGCACGTACGGATGAAAACCACGCCCCTTCGTACGTATGTCACTAAGTACGATTTAGAAATCCGTGTCACGTATGTCACTAAGTACGATTTAGAAATCCGTGTCTAATGGACTTCCGTGCCTAAATCCTACGTAGCTAGCGTAAAAAAAAGTTACCACGCATGCGCAGTTACTCCGATCCTAAAAAATACGCACGGAAAAAGTAGCAAAATCATATCTGTGAATCCGGCCCACTGTCTGTAGAAATGAACACACGTACAAAACGTTGGCAATGATTTCTGACACTTTGCAATGCATTTAATGGGTCACATCCTGACAAAAGAGTCTGAAATAGGCCACAGAAGGTGTGTTTCCCGGACCTAGACATGACCTGTAGCGGATGCAAATGTTTTGTTGTAAGCGGGCCTTTATTACGTCTGTGTTCAGTTCTGGATTGGGTGCACCTGCTTGGGCACTCCCTTCCTGTACCTTGACTATGTCCCTCCACTGCTTCACCCCCACTACATGCCCCTCAGAACATAAGCCTCCACAGCTTGAGTAATCACTCAGGTCAGAATCGACCGTGGCGGCAGTTGGAGTCCTCGCACCGATGGCTGTTATTGAGAAGTAAAGTCTGTCTCTACTTCGAATGGCAGCCATTTTTTTTTTATTAATGGGTGAGTATGCAATCGTGGTGGTGGTGGTATGAAAGGTGCCGACTCAGGTTTTTCAACCCAAGTCTCACCTAACACACTTGATTAGAGGGATTTGTTTACTGTTACTATGGCAACAGTAAACAAATCTCTCCTCCATGTTGAAAATTCCTGGTTATTGCACAGTGGTTATGTGAAAGCGGTATTATATTTTCAAAACCTCCAGTTATTATATCACTTGTTATATAGGGAGACCTGCAAAATATGGACCATTAGTGGTCCTTGAGGATGGGGTTAAGAACCCCTGATCTATATGATAGAGGTCGGAAAACTAAAGTCAGAGCTACCAATAAACTGTCACCAAATCATCTTTTATGCAATAAAATATATTCGTCCTTAAAAAGAACATAATAGAGTAGGGACAAAACCCTTTTGTGCTTCAACATATTATCGCAAGGTTCTGCTTCTTGCCCTCAAAGGGCCAGTCCTTAACATCTCTATTGTTTACTTGCCAATAGCAATTTATATTCTTTCTTTGTCTAATCCATTTAAATTGCAAATCAACTGCGGAACAGCAACATACTTCATCTTTCCAGTTTTTACAGTGTGTCCGGCTCTGGGGAGGAAAAAATAGTCATTCTACGCAAAAAATTCTGTCAAAAGATGGATATGGCTGAAGTAGAGAACATTTGTTACAGGAGCTAGGGACATTTTTATGCCCATTTAAAATAAAACACCCCCCAAAAAAGGAAAAAAGAATGACACACAAAACAAACAATGAAAGGAAGGAGAAATGGGATTCTAAAGGGAAACATGCAGAAATGCTTTCTGAAAACAGTTAATTAAAGGTAGAAGAGTGTCAGCGAGAAGATAAATGAAGTAGCCTTGCTAAAGGAATAAAGCCTAATCCAGCATTACAAGCGCAGGCCCATTTTCAAAGCCTCCCAGACGCTCTTGTTGGCTCAGTTTGTCTCCTGCAAGCAGATCAGGGATGAAAGGGGCAAAGTAGGTTTTTATAACAATAGGTTCCTATTGAAAGTAGATTTGGTGTTTAACAGATAATTTAACAGTCTTTATGATTCACAGTTTCTTTTGGTAGGAGAAGCAAAATTTATTTAAAAAGTAATTAGAGGATTTGAAAACCACAAGGCCAAAATAAAAACAGATGAAACATTATTCAATATCAAACCTAAAATGTATCATCTGATAATCGGCTATAATATAAATGTATGTACACATATATAATAATTTATAAAATCATTGTATATTACGAAAAGTAATAAAAACAACATCAAAAACAACAATAATAATAATAGTGGACTGGCCCAAATAGCTATGAGATAGATAGATAGACAGACAGAAAGAAAGAGGTAGACAAAGAGACAGAAATAGATATAGACAGATAGATAGATAGATAGATAGATAGATAGATAGATAGATAGATAGATAGATAGATAGATAGATAGATAGATAGATAGATAGATAGATAGAAAAATGAAACTTAAATTAAAATTAAGCATTAAATTACCCTTTTTTTTAATTAAAAAAACCACATCCATACACATGTTAAATATATTAACTTTGATTGTACACCTCACATCCTCTGCCTAGTCGCATCCATTTGCATGTTTCAAACCGTTGTCACTCCCCGCTAAAAAAAACTCTGCTTTCCGTAATTGGGACATCTGAAAGTTCCTTTTCCATTTCGGATATCCTTATTTTGAATCAAGCAGAGTTTCTATTTTTTTTATGAATGGGTGAGTATGCTGTCGGAATACTTCACCCATTCACCTTCAGAAACGGCGATATCCCTCCTCCGCACCTCCGCCGCTGATATCGTCGGACCAAGGGACAGGTGAGTAAACTATCTGATAGATGGGGGAGGGGTGTCATCTTTCGCCACCACCTCTTCAACCGGCTCCTGTTGAGTGCCACTCTCCTTTGGGCCCCATATCAGCCATATCGCCTGCACTCATGGTAGTTATGCCACTAGATGCTAGTATTTTACCACCTATACATAACTACCTTTACACCAGCATTTCCTTTTGCTATTAGACAGTTAATAAATGACGATGTGCACTTGCCACATATAAGCAATATAGCACAGCGGGAATGAGGTTACAGAGAGCAATCCTGAGAGCTGTGTGAAGTTTTTTTTTATCCTAATTTCTTTTAATCATGGATGTTATGTAATACGAGACAGTGATTAACCCATTTTCTGCTGCGGATTCTTACCTTTCATCTAAACCTCCTGACTTGAGTTCCCCTCATTATGGTATATCTTCATCTCCTACGCATCTCATTTATTGAGTTTCAATTAGTGCTGGCATAGAGCAAAGCATTCTCCATATCCGACAAACTTCTGGGGGAATAAACACCCTTTGCATCTCCACGAACAATCAGAAGACATTTTTTTTAATGACATGTTTTCACTTACCTTGGAAGGTATTATGCTTAATACTTTCTCCTTTATATACTTTATTTGTTATTATCAACAGAACTTCTACCAGAATCAAACACTGATATTAATTCACCTGCTTACCCATCCTACTGCGTCAGATATTATGTTACTAAAGTGATTTGTTTAAGGGGAAAAACAATGAAACTAAATGGTATATTTTGACAATTACATAATATGTGTCTATTTAACTGTAACACTTCAGAAAATGAAATCATAAAGCAATTTGCACTTTCATAAAAGAATGAGAATATTTACATATATAAGAAGAGAATATTATTATTAACGCTTATTTATATGGCACCACAATTCGTCTTCAGTGCTTTACAGAGACCATTAGACTTTCATATCAGTCCCTGGCCCTACTGGAGCTACATACTAAAGTCCCTAATTCGCAGGGTTGCCGACTCTCCCGGAATATCCGTGAGACTCCCGAAATTTGGTCAGTTCTCCCAGTATCCCGGGAGAGCAGGCAAAGCTCCCGCAAGCCCCACCAGCCATCAATTAATACTGTAATCCCTAGCGTTACTAGGGATGTGCGGGGCTTGATGATGTCATCAAGCCCCGCCCATCCCCTGAAACGCTAGAGATTACAGGAGTGATTGACAGGGGGCAGAGCTTAATGACGCCCTATTGCAGAAATCTATGGCTACCCTGCTAATACGTTCATACATACACACACACACACACACACACACACACACACACACACACTAGGGTAATCTTTAGAAAGCAGTACTAAAGAAGTAAGCATTAACCTATCAGTATGTTTATGAGTGTGGGAGGAAATCAGAACACCTGGGGTGAACCCATGTAGATAACATATAAACTAGGCCTAGTCTGGGAAACAAACTCATGACCTCAGCATTGTAAGGCACAAGTGCTACTCACTGACTCACATTTTATAGCACGTGCAGATTGTAATTAAATGTCAAAGAAGATTGGGAAACCCTGAAAAAAATTCTGAAAGAGGTTTGGTCAAGCTTGGATAGCACTAATGTGATCTCAGCCAGCATTCACAGGACATTGCTATGTTGATAGACAGAAGTACTGTAGTTTTGCCTACAATCAGAGGATTAATGCTTCTCCCTCACCTGAAAGGTACAAAACTGCTCCTGGATAAAGAATGTTGCTTTGTGAAGAGTAAAGTTTTAGTACATTTTTATTCATTTGCATGCAAAAAAAAAACTGTCTACTTTTACTCATAACACATAAATACAGAACAGCTTTAATTTTAAGTTTCAATTTAGAGTGAGATAGAAAATATCAGTTTCAACCCATTCTGTCTGCATGGTGGCTCAGTGAGCTCTGAGGATATGAATTCAATTCCTGAGAATGCCTTATGTGTGTGGAGTTTATGGCCCGGCTTCAGAGTTTTAGCGGATGCGCAAGGCATATTTCCGAATATCACAATGTCCATATTTTATTGCTATATATTTTATGGTGACACATTTGGGCATTTTTTATGATTTTATTGGGCACAGTATGTATTTTTTTATGAATGGGCATATAACGGTATTTGGTGCAGCGGGTCCTATTTAGCAGGGCATGCTGGCGCTTATGGTTCTCCTTTCGCCAGCATGCCTTGTCATTTATGGGCATGCTGGCACTTGTAGTTCTACAAGCGCCAGCATGCCCTGTCGGGCTAGGATTATTTATTTATTTTACTAGGTTGCGGCAGAGTGGGTGGCGGGGAAGGGGTTAATTTTGTACTTAAACTTTTTTTTTCAGTTCCGGTGAGCTGCGCCGACGCTTACACCATCCCAGAGATGGTGTAAGCGTAAAGCTTGTTAAACAGCCACCGGACTGCAGTGGACACAATATTTAAATGAGAAAAATGCCCCTTTTCTCATTTAAATATCGTTCCCACAGGCGCAGGCCAGTCGGATGCGATCACAGACGGATGAGTATTTTGCACCCATCTTTCTGTGCACGCTCCTGATCTGGGCATGCGGAGAGGACATTTTGGCTGCACTTCCGTCTGAAAAAAAGACGGAAGCCTATATATTCTTCCTCTTTCTGTGTGAGTTTCCTCCCACAATCCAAAAACATGCTGGAAGGTTATTTAACTACTGACAAAATTAGTGTCGGTGCGGAATTTGGAGTGTGGCTCCCTGGGAGAGCTGACTGATGTGATCGACAAGTGCTCTCTGTATAATGACAACTGGTGGAAGTTTGAGGCAGGGTTGTTTCACAGGAAGGGTGCTGGATGGGTGGAATGGACAGGCAAGTAGTTCTTATCTGCTGTCAAATTCTATGCACATTCAAAATGTGTTCCCACCTAAAGTTTAACATGGTTTATTTGCTTCTTTTTACTGCTCAGCCCCCATGTGTTTTGTTTTTCCAAAAGCAGTAATTTATTTAATCACAATACACAATGGGCTGGATCCAGACTTAAGTAAGAGCTTGGAAGTTAGTTACTCCTGGGCTAAACCATGTTGATTGCCGGGGAGTCATAGTTCATCTGTTGCAAACAGTATTATACTTGAGAGGTGATGTTTCCTATCCCAAGTCTAAATAACAGTGTGATATTAAAGCTGATTAGTATCTATGTGCAGTAAGCAATTCAAAGATATATCCCTCCATGCAAAGAATACAATTAACTTGACTCCCCCTGCAATCAACATGGTTTAGCCCAGGAGTAACTCATTTCAAGCACTTACTTTAGTCTGGATCCAGCCCAATGTGCCTATGTAATGCCTTTAATCTGGCTGTTTTTGGATACTTTATTATCCTGTGCAGTATTTTGCCACTGTCTGATAAATATATAAATGTAAGTACTGTAAATGTCTTGAATTTAGTGCTTATTCCAGGAATATGATACTTTCCCTTCATCTGGGAAACAGAATCCTATTCAGACTTACTGATACATTTTGTAATGAGTTAATCACTGTCTTGGTAAGTGGGTGATCAGTTGCTGTATGAGTAATATGTAAAATGGTTATTTTATAAAGGCTGTATTGTCTGAAAGCTGTTGTAATATTACTTGTCTACAAAAGAAAGAAAAATGCAATAATAATAATAACAACAATGGGGCAGATCCTGAACTACGCATTTCCGCGAATTTACGTGTGGCGGACACGTAAATTCGCAGATTTGTACGCACTGCGCATGCGCACCGCAGAAAATACGCACAGTCACGTAGCGTATTTTCAAACGTATGGAGAATTCACGTATTGCTAACGTAAATACTTACGTGTGGGCGTGCCAAATTTACGTTAATTACCAATACGTGCGTTTTACGTGAAGCAGGCGGGGGTGGTATTTAAAGTGTACAGTATGGGCGTGCTAAGCTGCGTACGTTCGCGTAGTCTGTACGCCCGTTAGCGGACGTATTCTGTTACGTTAGGAAAAGTTAAGGTAGGGTTTGAGTCGCGTAATTTGACAAAATACGTCCGTGCAAGGGGTGTGCCGTGGGGAGTGTATTGACCTTACGTGTACGAAAATACGCACCGCTAAAATACGTACGCACACACGTAGTTCAGGATCTACCCCAATGTGCATACAGACCAGTGAAAAAATACAAAAGGTTTTATTTATGCAAAATAGAAAAGTAATAATTTTGCAAATGTCACACATTCCATCAAAAAGTTTAAAAAAAAAGATCAAGTTCAATGTGTTCATTGTTCCTGCATTTCGATACAATTAGTTTATTGCTGTCTTATTTAATGGATGTTAAGTGGTTGAATGACTAATACGTAAAGTATGAACACTGTATTTTTTTTAACACATTTATTATTACTTTTCACAAGAAGGAGAAAGCGAGGTTACTAAATATGGGATAGATTAAGACCTAAGTGTTTGTTATATATAGCGGGAGGGTGAAGGAAAGATGGCGCTGCAGCCAATGGGAAGTAATGGTGAAGGTAGCTTGGAGGTATGTTGCGTGGCTCAGATGTATATAGAGTATGGACGATGGAGTAATGAGGTGATGGGGAGGGGATGGTAAGTATATGGTGGGATATGGTATAGGGTGGTACTGAAGAGGGTATGGCCTTAAATTAGGGGGGTATGGACTACAGTAGGGGGGTATGGGAGTAGTCCAGAGTCAATAATAGCGGAAGTCCTTCAGTAGAGAATGTGCTTGATGCAGAGCAGGGTTAATCCGATGCAAAACAGAGCAGACAAGACAAAAGGAGGACTTCTGGTGTAGTAATTTCGAAAAAGGAGGTAGACCAAAAAAGGAGCTACTGACGCTTCCATGAAGAAAATGCGCATGGCAGGGTGTGAAAAGAGGTTTGTTATGTTTCATCACGTGCAGTATTTACGCTAGCGTATTTTCTATCCACTCCCCTAGGCACTCCGCTCGCTTGTACGTACTTTGGCTGTGTTACGTTTCCCAAACCCTACCTTAACTTTTCCTAATGTAAGTACTGATGTACGTAATGGATTCACGTACGTTTCGGCCTAACCTGGCCCACACTGTATCATTTAAATGCCTCCTTCCGCCTACCAAACGTAACTACTGGTGTCGTATGGATGAACCCGCCCCTTCGTTTGTAGTTACGCTGATGCTACGTACGTTCAGAGTTATGTGGCTTAACATCTGCCTCGTGCATGGGCAGTAAATACTAATGGGGGTGATTTTACGTCAGCGGCTAGTGTAAAATCGCTCGCGTATATGTAGTTTAGGATCTGGCCCTATTAGTCCATGGGGCAATTAAAACATTTTAAATAAATAAACTTATATTTGCAGTCAGGGCTGGAGTAAGGTTTGTGAGCAAATTATCTGTGGGGGCCTCTTGCCGTATATGGGGCTGACGCAGATTTAAGGTTGTTTTATGTACGCAAGTGTCCCTAAGTCATGCACTACTACTAATAATGCACCCCCTGGGCACTCCCCTCTTACAGACATAAGTTAGTTGACTTACGTGTTCAGAACCCTGCCTTAACTTTTCCTTGTGTATTTCTGGTCGTAAGTAATGGCTTTTTTTACGTAACCGCCTAACCCCGCCCACACTGTACAATTTAAATGCATCTCCCTCCTCCCACAATGCGTATATTCGGCAATGCGTTATTATCACTACTTATCGTACGATCTCTGATTGCACGTAAACAAAATACATACGATCGGCATTGGGATGAATCGAACAACGGACACGCAAATGCGCAGTGAGCTCCTACAGCCCAACTTAGGCACGCCGCATCGGCGCCGTTATTAAGTCTGGATCAAGCCTTATGTGTATATATATACAGGTAAGTAAGAGCTTCTAGAAAGCTGCAGCAGTGCTGAAGATTGGATGTTTGTAGGGGCCCTTTGTGTACATGATCGGGGTGACTGCCCCAGTTGCCCTGGTTGCAGTATCATTTGACATGTACAATAACGCTGTGCATCACATTAATGAGAGGATCTGGCTGACTATACACGTTATAAGACCTTGGACTGGATACCGCTGTGTCCAGACTGCTTTGCTCATAAGGAATTACGACAGCAGACCTCTACCTTAAGACTTTTGTGTCATCCTCATGGAAAATGGGGACAAATCCAAAGTCTGGATAGTATAGAGGGCACTTAGCGTACCCTTGTAGTTCTATTTGCATAACTCCCCTCTCCGACCGTGCCATCCATGTCCCACCCAGTCCCACTCCACTGTCATAAACGCTAGAACACTAGGTTCATAGGAGTCAGATTTATATTGGAAAAGCAGTGCATGCATGTACGCAAAACCCTAGCAATCGCTAAAAGCCCCTTTTGCGGAGGTATGGATCTGGTCCCTTGTGTTACACATATAACAGCAACTTTTAATATGAATACATTGCACTGTCTATTAAAGTCCAACATAGAAACATAGAATTTGCTATTGTATATCAACCACTTGGCCAATCTAATCTACCCATATTTTATTTCTTTCTTTTCTTCCTTTAGGACCTGATTCAGACTTAAGAAAGTACTTAAAATAAGAGAGGATAGTTACTCCTGGGCTAAACCATGCTGATTGCAGGGGACCTCTCCGACCGTGCCATCCATGTCCCACCCAGTCCCACTCCACTGTCATAAACGCTAGAACACTAGGTTCATAGGAGTCAGATTTATACTGGAAAAGCAGTGCATGCATGTACGCTAAATCCTAGCGATCGCTAAAAGCCCCTTTTGCGGAGGTATGGATCTGGTCCCTTGTGTTACACATATAACAGCGACTTTTAATATGAATACATTGCACTGTTTGCTATCATTGGATATATGGTGTCTCTTAAAGTCCAACATAGAAACATAGAATTTGCTATTGGATATCAACCACTTGGCCTATCTAATCTACCCATATTTTATTTATTTTCTTCCTTTAGATACTCTGGGCCGGATTCACACTTAAGAAGAATGCTTCTTAAGTGCGTAGTACTAAGAATGGAGCTATTACGCATGCGTAGTAGCTTATTTACTCTCTCTACGTACCATTTTGGTACGTAGATCGCGTACGTGCGATACGTAGATAGCGTAAATGAGTTAATATGCATGCGTAGTACCTCCATTCTTAGTACTACGTACTTAAGAAGCATTCTTCTTAAGTGTGAATCTGGTTTATCTTATCTTTTGTTTAGGATTTAGGATATATTTACGTTAATTCCCAACAGTTGTAAATGATTCTTCTTTGTTAGCCACTGCCATAAATTTGGTGAACTATTTGGCTAACCACAAATCTTACCAGCTTTTATCTCTCTGTCTTCTGATGTATTTTGGTTTTATTATTTGTCTTATGGTACGAAAGGTAATATCACACTACCGCCGTGTTTCTCTTCAAACAAAGATCTTGGAAGGCTTAGGTTAAGCTTAAAAAACATGAACAAGGGAAATTAGATTTGGTGCCTTATACAGTACTACATACAGAGCTGTTCCTGTGTGTCAGCAACCTTAAGATGTTTGTTTGCAGTCTGTTTGAAAGCGCAGCCACACACTTAAAAAAAAATATACAAAAATAATATTTAAAAGCACAATCTAATTAAATGCACATTTATCTTTACATGATTTTGATAAATATACTGAAATATGAGTTTACCTTTTACATTTCACTAAGAGAACAGATTGGGGTGGGGGGCAATCTGCATTTTCTCCTCTGATGACTCGATACGTTTTTGTAGACAAAAGTTAACCTTCAATAATTACAACATTTCTAATTAACAAAAAATAAAACATTGTTCTCCTCGACTACATACTCATAGATAGGTTTAGAAAGAAAACATTTACCTTGCGTGCACTCTGTGTGATATTTGAAAAATGTCCTTGTTGAATTATTGAAGCATTTTTTAATAAAGGTTATTATCTCCAAGGTCCGGTAGACAATGGGGCTGATAGTAAGCCTCATGTTGAGTGGTACATGCATAGTTTTTCAGTAAATGTGTTTTCCGGTAAACAGATGCATACAAATAGGTGCGAAGATGAGTTGTATGCAATCTACTCCTTATTACGAACAAAAGGGCATCACAGGACATTACAACTTGTACTTACCTGACCCTGACAGTAAACAGACATTATGAATTCTGGGTGCCTTTAATACAATTCATGGATAAATCACTGTCACATGCTAATATGCACTGAAAGCAAAAATACCACAACTCTGACACAATATGGGTCAGATTGACTGGCTTGGAAAAGTGGAGATGTTGCCTACAGCAACCAATCAGATTTTAGCTCTCACTTTCTTTTTACATACTAGAGAATGTTAGCTAAAATCTGATTGGTTGCTATGGGCAACATCTCCACTTTTCCAAACCCGGAGCTTAGTAAATATGGCCCTATGTGTCATGTTGAGGGTGCATTCATGAGCTAAGAATGAATAAGGCTTATTAAAACCTGTTAGAGAAATATTCCCCTTGTCTTTAATGGCAACAAAGAATAACACGTTTTTATTAAAAAAAAAATACAAAAAATCAAGAAATCTAAAAGAACTCTACAATAAAGCAAAATCTTCCAGCTCGTCTTGACACTACCACTCTACAGGGCGTGGAATGTAAGCAGATACCGCTATTAACCAGGAAGTATTGCAAGTCTTTCTGACATTCGGGCAGCATGCATACACCATATATGCTAGGTGGGAGGGGGAGCTATTTCAATATTGCAAAAATGGCACCTATAAACCCTTACATCTTATCCAGATTTCCATGAGGACAGTACAGAAAAGTTAAGGTAGATCTACGGAATGTAAGTGTGTGTGTGGGCAGCAGTGTCCGCTCACACGCATGGAAGATTGGATACGGCAATTATAGACCATTGGGTACTGGCTGCCGGTAACTTGGAGCTTAGTATTGTGGAGCTGGCCCATGGTGAGGAGACCTCACTCTAGAAATCCGGTGCTTGTTCCTTGCACCTATGTTTGAGGACACTGTGAAGTGGAGGCATCTAAATATCAACTTTCAGTCTATCATCTATCTATTACACTATTTTTCAATGAAAATGAGTATGATTAGTATGTTGAATATCACAGGGCTGTTGGGTACATTGGCTTTTTCTTATATTTCTTTTCTGCATGAATAACTGGCAAGTATGTGTAAGAATTTATGAGCAATGCAAATTCACAGACTTCTGGTGAAAAATGTTATGCTTGTAGCGCACAACCAGCAGGGATGCTATTAAATAAACATCATCTCTTTTCTTGATCATTTTTAGACACTTGGCAGTTTTAATGTATATTAGCATACTGTGTGTCACGACTGATAATTCCTAACCAGCTACCACCCCGTCCTCCTCATCTGTCAGCTCTTGTCTTCCATCATCAACATATGTCATCATCATCATCCTGTTGAACGCCTCTTCATGACATACTTCAGTGTGACCTTAGGTTTAAAGAGGGCAGAGTTTATGTGTTGCAATCACCCACATTATTCTGTGCTGCGAATGTCACCATTATTCCTGTTAAATCATCAAATGTAAAGTCGAGCAGTTTTCTAATGTCCATCACCATGGGTAATACACTTCATGCAAACTATGCAAATAACATGTTACAGTCAGTATAGGCTTTTTTTTTGCCTTTTTTTTTTACATGTTGGAAGTTTCCACAAGGTAAATAATAATAATAATAATAATAATAATAATAATAATAATAACAATATTTGCTAAATGATTACAGATCCTTATTATGAAATTGCTAATACTGTATGTTTTTAATGACTTGGAAGATGTACACAAATACTCCATGGGATACAGGGTTAAGCACATAGGTGTATCTGGAAAAACCTATCAGGTAATCCAGCACCCTCCAAACCTTCAAACGTTCCCTCAAAACCCACTTTTCAGGCTTTTCTGCCCTCCCCATCTTCATCCCTGTGTCTCCTGCTTGTTCACCCCCTCCCACTTAGCATGGTAGCTGTTATGAGCAGGGTCTCCTTGCTCCTGTCATCACCCCACTACCCTGTCCTCATTAATTCCCACCTTTTCTCTCTACTATCTATCTCTCTCCTTATTCATCTGCTCCTACTCACATATCCTTCATCTTTATTCTAAATATATATTTTTCTGCTAATTTTGTACTGTGTTTTATTTTTGCATTGTACTTGTATTGTATTCCTTATTTATTTTAGCTTGTACCTTTTCTGTTAATTGTGTTGTATATGCTGCAGATACCGTGTCAATAATTATAATAATTATGCCTGTCTTTGTATGTTATTATATTGTATGTGCAGCAGTCATTGTGTGATGTCTATTATACATTGGACCCGACCTTCAAAACCAGGAACAGCACTGTATCCTGAACTCTGTACGGGTCAGGGGGATGCCACTACTCCCGCTTGTATGGCGTTCCATCGTACCTTAACATTTCCACACTGTCACCAGCACTTTTATCTTTGTCCCGCTCTGCCGCAGGATTAAGTACCATTAACAGATCTACGTCCTCTGAACCTAGAATCCCGTCCTGGCACATACAGGCACTGCGGCACTGTGCGTTCACCACAGTCTCAAAAGGGAGCATTTTTTGATCCTAGCAATTGGAAAACGCCCCTTTCTGTAATCATTATAATATTTCATAACTAAACTGGGTACATGCATTTACTATAACATTGTTGGATCACAACGCATTTCACTACTTTCGGCCCGAACCAGACAATGCAATTCAGTTATGCTTGTAATGTCCCATCCATCGCACGGAGATACGTCGCGGAACATCTTCCATACGCAATGCCATAAAATTAACCGACTTGCGCAAGCAGCTTGTCAGGTGTTCAAGGGTGTTTAGGATTAGGTTCATTGGGGTAGATCCAGACCTACGGGCTAGTTATGTTATAACACGTAGCGCATTTACACTAGCGTAATTATTATGCACCCCCCCAGGCTCTCCCTTCGCTCATACGTACTTTTTCAGTTTTACGTTGCCCAAACCCTACCTTTTCCTTACGTAAGTACTGACGTACGCAATGGATTTACGTATGTGACGGCCAAACCCAGCCCATACTGTCCAATTTAAATGCCTACCTTCGCTTCCAAAGCATAATTACAGGTGTCGTATTGATGCCCCGCCTTTTCGTTCATATTTATGCGGATGGAACGTACGTTAGGAGTTACGTGGCGTAACATCTGCCGCGTGCATGCGCAGTAAATACAAAAGGGTGAAATGACGTCTTCGGCTAGCGTAAATACGCTAGTGTATTTAGCTCAAGTTTGGCCCATTATCTCTTTCCCCAGAGAAAGTTTATAGATTTGTTCCTTCTTTTTTAAGCCTTCTACAAATGCAAGGTAAGAAGATGATCATTATTTTTAAGCCTCTTTCCATGTAATGTCTGGATATCTGAAGACATACTTCCAAAAGCAGTGTTTATAACCTAATAATTCAAATAATAACATTATACAGGAAGGGGAGGGGGATGGTAATTTATGACTGCCCTGGTACTTGGATACAAAGTATAAGGTGTATCTAGAGAGATTCTCCATATAGTAGCCTGCGCTCTTCCTGGTGATAAAGGCTAGATTGTTCAGTGTATAAAGCTTAGCAGGCTACATGTGTCTTGAGATCACAGTGTCGATTCCTGGATGGATTGGAGCAATGCAGTTCTGCATTCAGCAGCAGAATGAATAACATTTTGTAAAAAACATACAGTATTTTATGCTTAAGAAAAAAGGCAGTGTAATTCCCTGTCATTCCCTTGCTCTGGAAATCTGTACGCTTCACAGAACATAATACATGCAGAGTGCAAAACATGCAAAGTTCAACAGCGGATTAGAAACCTGCTTTGTAATAAACCCATACTGTCCCTTTTATGACGTCCCCCTTATGTAC
>WWET01000117.1:437960-456793 GCA_011038615.1 Limnodynastes dumerilii | reverse complement strand
CGCATCCCCGGCCTCCTTCCCTGTAGTCCCGCCGCTGCTCTTCTCCTATGCGGCGGGACGCAGGCTGTAAATGACGTTGTGTGACCCCAGGTCACGCAACGTCATTTCTACAGGGAAGGAAGCCGGTGATGCGCTGCAGTGAGCACTGCTGCAGAACCACAGGTAAGTAAGTGGAGAATGGATCCAGTAAGTGGCAGGGGCCTGTGCTGGGCCCCCTAGCTCAGGGGCCCGGTCGCAAGTGCAACCGCTGCGACCACTATAGCTACGCCACTGGGGACAGGCTGTTGATAGGAAGCAGAGGAGGAACTCACCACCACCATCTTGAGACTACTGAGGGGCTGGAGACACATGGAGGGGGATACTGGAGGGACTGGAGACATGATGGGAATACTGGGGGATGAGAAATGAATGGGCAATATTTTTACTGTCTTTATGATGGGTTTTAGACTAGTCACTAAATAATGACATTGTGAAAGCTTATTAATTCTATGCATTAAATATGGATGATCTCCTGTAGACAGATAAAGAGGAGTAATCAACATCCATGGGATATCACCATTTTTCAAAGTATTATTAAAAACAGAAGAAGTTCTAAACATATGTTCACCAGGCTCTGAGATACACAACTACATAAGTTTGATTTTTTTTTTTGTTATTTTTGCTTGTTCTACTTCATTAACTGCACATTTGCTTTCATCTATCTTGTCATTTGCATTGGATTGATTTCCACAAAAAAGACATCTAAGTAAAGTGAAAAAAACAAAAACAGAAATAAAACTAATACTTTTTTCTATCTTCTGTTCCATAGCAAAAGAAAATCTACTGAATACTCTGAAATTAACTATATGATTTCTGAGGCCAAATTTACTAAGCTGCGGTAATGGAAAAGTGGAGATGTTGCCCATAGCAACCAATCAGATTCTAGCTGTCATTTTCTAGTATGTAATAGGAAAGTGAGCGCTAGAACCTGGTTGGTTGCTATGGGCAACATCTTCATTTTTCAATTTTTTTGCAGCTTAGTAAATCTGGCCCCTGGTATATTCTTGGCAACAACTAAACATTAGTTAATAAATGGTCTGTTAAAATATCATTGTCATGTTGCAAATAATATACAATTAGTTGCATAATCTAAAGAATTCTCCCAACTGAATTAGTCAAAATACTCATTGTAGTAAAATAGATATTCCTGCTTTACAAATGTATTTGCTATGGAATAGATAAGCAGCAGACCATTTTTTTTTACTTAAATTCTCACCCTTCAGTGGAAATACAGAAAACCAAGAACGCAAACATACACATATTGCAGGCCAGCCATCGTAAATTGTGGAGATCAGTACTAACAAATTAGGCTCCACGACCTCCATCTCCTAATGACATCACAAAGTTGAATCTGCAAGAAGGAATCTGGTTGAAGGAACGTTAAAGGGGGACACATTTGTAAAAGACTGTGCTGATGCCACACCTTACTAAACGCTCCCTTGACCCAATTGTAATGGAACATCCCTTATTAACTAGCCAATCACAGGTGAATGGTACCTGAGTGATTATTGGGAAGATGGGTCATGCCATAACACTGTCATAAAAAAAGGGCAATAAAAGTGTAAGATTGTCTGCTTTTATTCTAATTTTTTTCTACTGGAAAAAGATTTTATTTCTATATTTAGAAAGGGGCTAGTGGAGGACCACTCCACAATAGTACAAATATATGTTAATATATTATGATCACGTACCTTGGTTCTGGTGGCACAATCATGGTTGGCTCCTGCCTGACCCCCCCTCCTTTTATAACTGCGTTGGTTTGGTTAATGAGGCCTTGAACCATGAAAGGATTGCCTATGCCAAATAAACACAATGGACTGTTTTTATAAAATTTGAACTCCGTGGATAGATTCAACCTTCATCTTCATCCACCAGGTTGGATGGTAATATATTTATCTTGTGTATACAATGTAGTCTCCCCTTTCTACATGCTCATTGCGATTGTGTGCTTCCTTTGCTCTACCAAACATTGTACTCATAATGCTTCATATATACACATGTTATTGTGTGCTTCCTTTGCTCTGCCATACATTGTATTCATAATGCTTCATACATACATACATACATATGTTATTGTGTGCTTCCTTTGCTCTACCAAACATTGTACTCATAATGCTTCATATATAAATATGTTATTATGTGCTTCCTTTGCTCTGCCATACATTGTACTCATAATGCTTCATATACACCATAGTTGCCAACTCCCCCTCTATTTCAGGGAGACTCCCTGAAGATTGGGTAATCTCCCTGACTCCCTGAAGTGTTTGGTAATCTGCCAGCGCAGAGTTAGGGCTAGTCAATGGTGGTCTAAGTTTAAGATCCACCGCTGTTTGCAAGGGGAGTGACTCTTTATACAGTGGGCTGGAACCTGCTAAGATCTTAACCTTAGATGCGTATATTTGCGATCTTTTCGCAATCGCATCTCTGAATCAGCCCCTTGTGTCTACAATGTAGTCTCCCCTTTCTACATGCTCATTGCGATTGTGTGCTTCCTTTGCTCTACCAAACATTGTAGTCATAATGCTTCATATATACATATTTTATTGTGTGCTTCCTTTGCTCTGCCATACATTGTATTCATAATGCTTCACATATACATATGTTATTGTGTAATTTAACACTTTTGCTACAATTTGCCTGCTTGAGTTGTAGGTGGGTGGAAAAATGATTACTGTTCATCTATTTCTGTTTTAGTGTCCAGCCTCTCTTCCTTGCTCCATGTATATGTTTAAGCTATATACATATGCATTTTACTCCCTCTGATATGTTTCCTGGGTTAACCTGTACATGGTTGGTTTTTGATGCCTCTGTGGAGTTTGGACAGCATGGGTTTGCTGGGTTAGACCTGGATTTGGGAGTTTTCTTTGTTATGTTTTATTTTTTTGTTTGAAAAAGGAATAAATAAACGCAATTAACAAAAAAAACAAAACCTTTGCTGTGGGAATATTTCCCCAGGGACAGGAAGGTAGAAATCAATACATTAAAAACTGGCAAAATTTGCTTCAACAAAACATTGACCTGAAATACCCTGACCCAATGTTAAAACTCTTTAACTCATTGAGGCAATGGAGGTTGAAAAGTTTGATAAAAGCTAATGCTAAATATGAGTTTACTTTGATTTTAAAGCATATTTTTAGGTACGTTTTAACTTTGCATACGTAGTAACTTTATTCACGTAAGTTACGTTTAATATACACAAGTAAGTGCTTTAGGCACGGACATGTGAATCGCACTTGGGGACATATGTACGGATGGGCGGCATAAAAATACGTATTGGAAATTGACAAAAAAAATGGGCACGGTTGAGGGTGCAGCTATGATGAATCGCACGGATGGAAGACGTATACGCACGTAAGTACACACGGTTGCACTGCCGGGAGAGGTGAGTATCGTGGGTGTTGCTTTGCTCTGTGCGTGCGTATAATTGCGTACTTTTAAAAAACGGACCTCTGAATACGGCCCCTAATCCAGAATTAATAGGATATTCCTCTGGAATGGAGGCGTATGGAGACGTATGTCATTTGCTATCCATAATTTTGCACACAGGAGAGTAGCGCACTCCCTCTGCTTCGTCCCTTATTGTACAATTTAAATTCATATGCCCATCCACCGTGCATATCTCATACGCATGGTGAGGGGGCCATTCACATGTGCAGAGGTTGAAATCCGTGCGGGACGCAGCATTCCGGTTCTGAATCTTTGGTACTGTGCATGCGTACGCAAGTTAGCTGGTTTTTTAAAGTTTAGATGCAGCCCAAAGTTTCTACACTTCAAGAAAAAAATAGGTGTTAAGTTTAGATCCTGCCTACAGTTCTCATTGGCTGACGGGGTAGCATTAGTGTACAAGTACAGTGTTACCAATCTGTATGTATTTGTATACATATGCGTCCTTGTGTATTTGAGTCTGTATCTATCTGCAAGTATGTATTATTTGCATCTATTGCTACTTGACAATCTTTCCACACTAGTTTCTCTGATCAGGCCTACTATCTTGAACAACTTATATCAAGAACAATTGATCAAAGCCACTAATGGCTGCACTCCTAGTATTAACTAATTTATTGTTGTCAGCCTCTCACAATTCCCAGCGATGCCAATGTTTAGACACCTTATTGAATTTTTACAGTCTCTTACAACATTTTATAAGTCATGACAAATGCATTTTGTCAATAGAAACTTCAGACCTTCAAAAACTGCTGACTATCTAATGTCTAAGGAGAGGTGTCTAAGTTTATTTACTATTAAATGTGTATCTGTCTATAGCCACAGCTGGTAATAATGGCAAATATTGTCACAACAATGTCACTTAGGCTTTGCAGAAAGAACTACATATAGTTAGCCAGCTCGGAGTGACAGCCATTAGTTCAGTGAGGCATGTACACAATGCTGGCTTAGCTAAAATTCACAAAATATGTTTTTTTTGCAGAACAGGAATTACGATTTATTTTCCACCATTTACTAGCACAGAAATGTTATGCTGATAAATTGGTTCAGTACAAACTTAAAACTGTCCATCACATACCTAGTTTTATTAGGCACTAAAAAAAACCAAAAAACTAAAGGGTTTGTTTATGAGAATATGCTCCATCATCCATAAAATGGTCTGAGAACATGTTTCACTAAGAGACAAAAAGTTGGAGAATAGTTTTCATCTTACGTAGGTTGTTTTAAGAATAGAGATATTACGCACGCGTAGTAGCTTGTTTAGGCTATCTACTTACCATTTCTTTAGACCGCGCTTACGCAATCTACGTACAGAAATGTTATGTAGATAGCGTAAATAAGCTACCACGTATGCATAGTAGCTCAATTCTTAAATCAACGTACGTAGGATGAAAACTACGTAACTGTGAATCTGGACCTATGGCTTTTCAGATATGGTAATGCAGAAGAGATGAGGACAGAGGACTCTTTTCATCTCTCATCAGAGGAGGACAAGCAGAAGGATGACTTAATGGAGAGGTGGTTGTTTAGATGGACAGATGGAATGAGAAAATGGATCTTGAGAGCTGTTTTAAACTTTAGTGAGCGGTGGAAATCGGTCAACCCAATAGAGAGATGAATAATGTTCTTGTGATGAGGAACAGCACGTGCAATATTACCAAAGTAGGAATGAGCAGATTTAATAAGTTGGTCATAGAGGTAGTAGCCTTTGGCAGACAAATGTCAGCATGTATGTGTGTGTATGAGAATTGGGTGATGACTTTATAAGTGAGGTGTTTGAACTGCCACCTGTTGGGAAAGGGAAACTGACAATTCAAGGCAGATATTGAGTGCAAAAAAAAATGAGTTAAGCATCGGCATTAAAGATGCCGGCAGAAAGGTGGAGATTCCGATAATCCAAATGAGAGATGACAAGATAGTTGGGCTATCAACCATGGTTTGTCACATTTGCAAAAAAATTATGGATTGGGCAGCTTTTTGGAAATGATACTGGTCCCTCTGTTCTTCTATGAACTCTCTTACAAAACCTCTATTTTCCAAAACAAACAAAAATAAAAAAAAAAACATAAAAAAAAACCATCTAAACTACTCAATCTCAACCCATGATCCATTAAACACTATCCTAATCCAACTAACCACACTACCAGCCTGTCTGCAACTAGTAATTGGATCTGTCCCACCTAAACATTTTCAGCAAACACATCCATCTGCCACACTGGGAATATTCATTATCATTGCATTAGATGTGGCCATGACAGAAACAATTATTTATGATACACGTACATCCAACCAGAGGCAATTATAATGGATGAGGGGGGAGTACTGAATATTCACCAAACTATATGGAGTTGCTCTGCTGAGCGATAGAGTGATTACTCAGCTATACATCTGTATAGTACATAATGCATATATCTGTGGTGTACATCTGTACAGTGCCTATTGGTGTGGTATATCAAGTGAAAGCTTTCACAATAAAATTAAATCATACATATACGTTCTTCCCTTGAGAAACTATCATCAAGTTATTCAATTTATCTGTAAATGAAATAAAATAGTTCTCCATTATTAAATAATCTTTGTGGTTGGCAATAGCTTATGAGCAAGTTTGAGACAATTAACACCTTTAAACACTTGAATTAAGAAAGTATTCTTAGTTTCCCTGTAAACAGTTGTCCATCTTGCAACAGAAAGGTGTACATGTCCTGCTGTTAGCTGCTGAATAATACTTCTCCCAATGACAACTGAGCAATTTGTATGTATTCTGTGTCTATAGCCCAGATGTCTATTTTATTCTCCAGCCCTGCAGTCAAGGTCTCTCGGACTGTTTGGAATGCTGTGTGAATCTTTTTTTTTTTCTTTTTTTTTCAATAGAAAAGTCAATAGAATTTTGAAAAGACAGAATAACCAAACTTTTTGTTGCCTTCCTTGTTTCTTTTCCATCATATGCACCATGGAACTTCTCTACATCTCTTCATGTCCACGAGGAACAAAAACAAAAAGTTCTAGAATTATGTTATCGCTAAGTAGACACTCAGTGTAAAAACTCTACAACATTGTACCATACCTAATAACTGTTAATGCTGTATATATTTTTTTTTATGATTAATATGACCTCTCAGAATATTGCTTTGGAGTTATTACATCTGGATCATTTTAATCACTTTAACTCAAAATAAACAATTTGTAGCCAAACAATCCAGAATCCTGTTCACTTTGAAATATTGCACCTTTTAAGTTCATTTTTTATTTGGGATGATCCAGAGTTGGGAACAGATTAAAAAGGAACAAAAAATATTCTGTTTCCTAGATCAAATCTTAATGACAGTTTAAAAGTAAAAATTCTCAGTGCCTTAAGCAAAAGCAAAGTATTTTTCCTGCATTAAATGCCTATTCACTAATCACAAGCATTTAATTATAGCAATTCATACCAGGGTTTGAAGTGAGGGGCGCACACAGGGGGGGGGGTTTAAAAAATGAGCAAAAAAATGCGATAATTCAAAAAGGGGCGTGGCTTCACGGGTGCCGCGAAAGGTGGCGTGGCTTAGTGGCCATGTGATCTGGACTGACATGAAGGGAGGAAGATGGTTCTGGCCTGTGCTGCATTAGGAAAGCAGGTGGGAATGGTGAATGGGTCACTACAAATACAACAGTGCTTATGCACTGACACAGGCTCTGTACATTGTGTAATGTGCTTGTGCTCTACTAATGCATTGTGTACTACTATTACTATTAGATCTGTTCCTTCAATATAAAGCTACTATTTTACTGTGTGAAAGAAGTAACTTATAAATCACCTATAAAAAAAATATCGGAACAGGACTTGTTACAGCCAATAACCAAAGCAATTCCTTAATGTAGAATTTTTATTATTTTCAAATCTACGTTATAAACGTGCTGCTTTCACAGAGAACGTTACTGGATGTCTTACATGTCGTGGCAGTCAGATAGTACGACCATATTATCAGTATTGTCATTTTACATATGTTTTATTTTTTAACAGTGCATCATATTAAGTAGCGCTTCACAATTTTACATACATCAACCTCTGCCACATTACAGTCTAATTCCCTAACACACACACATACACACGTTAGGGGTAATTTTTGCCTCGTGCAGTATGACATTGTGGGCGGGTCAGGAGAAGAGCTTGGGCAGGACGCGGCGGAGCTTATTTGCTGCGTTTTCGGGCTCCAAAACATTTGCAGCTATGATAATATACCTCACATGTATTACACGCAATGGAAACCCCCCTTTCAAAATCCTGCATTTGCCACTGTATACGGGGGTATGTCATACTGTCACTTCTCCCACTGATTTAATTGAATAGCTATAAATCTCCATTCAGTTGTATTATTTCTATATTTTTATACCGCCACTTCTAAATGTCCACTTCGATGACTGATTCATATCCAAACTCAACACCCTGTCGTGACCTCCTGTGTTCACAGGGTCGTTCCTTGGGATGGAAGAGGTGGACGAACATAGGTAATGTACAGTTAGGGCTTGCTCAGACATGACATAAACTGAAATACATTCAGATTCATCATGACTAAGGACCTCCTAACTTCTTGCCCTATGTGGACAAAGTTGTCTTGGTTTGAAGCGATGGGAGTCGCCACTGAGAAAATGCTATTTTAGAAATAGACACAACCGAAAGATAATTTATGGCTTCCTATATTTCGAAAATAGCGTTATTTTCAAAAAAAAAAATTATGAATGGGTATGCAGATTGCCGTACTTACCTTTTCACTCTTAGGAAACGCCACCGCAGACCTGTCGCTCCCCCCACAGACCTGCTGCACCGACCAGAGGTGAGTAACACTCTATAGAGAGTGTTAGGATTTGGCTGCTGGGAGGAGAATCTTAAGTTTAAGTTGCGGGTGAGGGAGTCCTAGGAACAGGTTGCAGAGAGGAGAGTCTTAGAGTTAAGTTGTGGGTGAGGGAGTCTTAGGGTTAAGCTGCGGGGAGGGGAGTCTTTTGGTCAGGCTACAAGAAGGGGAGTCTTAGGGTCAGGCTGCGGGGAAGGAAATCTTAAAGTCAGGCTGGGGGTAGAAGAAGGTTAGGGTCAGGCTACGGAGAAAAGAGTGGGTTAGGGTAATGTAAGGAGAGGGTAAGGGTAATGAAGGAGGACTGTTAGGGTTAGAGTAATGTAAGGGGAGGGTTAGGGCAAGGAATAATGTAAAGGTAGGTTTTAAATTCATACTTACCATTCACTGTTTCTTCTTTCGTCATTCGATTGCTTCTCCTCTGCAAGACAGAAGCAAACGATTCCCAGCAAATACAGAACTGGCTGGGATAGAACGGCCCTTTTAAAAAAAGGCCCATTCACAGCGGCAACCCACATTTGTTTTGGAGAGATATCTTCCCCAAATTGAGGCCGTAGGTAGGTGAGTGTAATATGTAATAATAGTTGTAGTGTCAACAGTTAAATGATTGTCATTATTCTTTCTGACAGGGTTGTAACTCGACATCCGCCAGACAGTGGTGTAACCGGTGAGAGCCCCCGCACCGATGGCTGTCAATGAGAAGTAGAGACAGACGAAAGTTCCTTATTTGGCTGTCTCTCTTTCGAATGGCAGCCATTTTAGATTTTTATTTTTATGAATGGGTGAGTATGTGATCGGCATACTCACTCATTCATTTTCTGCCGGACCACCGGAGAGGGACTTTTAGGCTTAGGGGGAGGGTTAGGGTTAGTCTCTGGGGAATGGAGGGTTAGGGTTAGTACCATGGAAGGGGAGGGTTAGGGTTAGGGTTAGGGTCAGGCTGCGGGGAAGGGAGACTTAGGGTCAGGCTGCTGGGCAGGAAGACTTAGGGTTAGGCTGTGGGGAAGGGAGGGTTAGGGTAATAGAAGGGGAGGGTTAGCAGTGGCAAATGCAGGATTTTGAAAGTGGGGTTTCTAATGCATGTAATACATGTGGGGTATATTTACATACCTCCAAACATATTGGAGCCTAAAAATAGGACAAATTAGGTGCTTAAGGGGTGCCCCCATCCCGCCCAAGCTCTGCTGCTGACCCACCCCCACTATCATGCCGCATGGGGCAAAAACTCTAGCCTGTATGTATGTGTGAGTGTGTATGTTGGGGCATTAGACTGTGGCAGATGTTGATGTGAAGGATTGTTTAAAATTGTAAAGAGTTACTTAATATGATGGCACTGTTACATGTCTAATACACTTCTACGGTACACTTCTAATAGCATATGTGGAGCACATTACTCCAGAGCTTGTGTCAGTGTATAAGCACAGTTGAATCTGTTGTGTCGCATTCACCATCCCCCCCATATGTTTCCCTATTGCAACATCTCCTTGTCACTCTGCGCCACCCACAAAGCCACGCCCCCTTTTTGGCTTTTTGGGCCATTTTTCAATTTTTTGAATTTTTTTAATGGGGGGCAACCAGAAACCCCTCCTGAGTGCACCACTTCTTAGGGTAAGAATAAGGGAGAGTGTTGGGGTTAGAATTTTCACTTAACTTTTTGGATCACCGTGTTCTGCGCTCCAAGGATCGATTGCTTTGTCCCATGGCACACACTCTGCACCAATATCTATGTATATAGATATACATAGAGGTGGTGGGGGGCCCATGTACAAATCCTGCACAAGGGCCCCCTCACTTCTTGAAACACCCCTGATCAGTGCCCAGGGCATGTGACCTATAAAACTCACTCTAATCGTGCCCCTGCTGCCAGATAGAATGTTGTAATGGCAACCCTTCATGTGTCCCAAATTACAATAATCTTAACCTTTTTTTAATTATTTATTAACAGGTGTTCATATAGCGCCAAACACAAAAAGAAGGGAGCGGGTATCCCGTGTGCACCGGGACCCACGGTCATCCACCAGCTTCACCTCCGACTTAGGTAGCGTAGGGTGAGATACATACCCGGAATGGGGGAAGTGCGGTCGTGAGACCGTTAGAATTTAATAGGGACAGCTTCCCCCCTGTGCAATAGTTTAGGGCGCCCCTTCGCTGGTGTGTACGATAGATGACGACACCATAAAGACTCGATGTCGGGACCACGTGTTTTAGCTCTGATTCATCCTGGAATTGCTAAGTATTATTTTCACTCTCTGTATAACTGCATTTTGTATGTACAATTTATAATTTAATGAGTGTTATATATGCATGCATGTGGTCTGTTCTTTTCTGGGTTGCGCTATTATGCGTTTAAAGTGCTGGTGGTTTTACATTTTTAGATATGTTCGTTTTCCTATATTAATACTAATAAAGAAAGGAGTTTTTAAAGAGACTGAGATTCACGGATGCTTTATTATTTGGAGTGCACCAAAATGATCCCTTTGAAGTAATGTTACTTCTTTTTGCTGGTGTGGTTCATATAGCGCCATCAGATTCTGTAACACATTAGAGAATATTTCACATTCTGTACCCCCCATTTTATTTGTTGTACCGCAAATCTGTATACAAAAAAAAAGGTTTTAGCAGTTCCACTTTTTATTTATTTAGTTAATTTAGTAAAATGAAACAATTCTACAACAAGGTTTAGGCTGCTTATTCTTTGTGGATATGTGTACCTGTTGGACCACTCTAACATTCTCCTGGACATTTTATTTATTAGGCTGCTGGTGTCTGAGAAAATAACTCTCCAATATAAGTCCACAGCGAACCACTAGTTAGTGATATTGGATTCAATAGGTTAAAAAAGAAAAAAAGAAAAAGAAAAAATTCTCAAACGCTGTCCAAAGCCTCCAAGAAACAGTTTAACAAGATGTTAGAAAATCAATTTCAATAACGGAGACCTTAAACCTGCACAATATTATATGTTTAGAGCTTATGAGTGTTTTTCTCATTTCTATCTATTTTATTGTGATTTTTAACCGCAATAGGAAAAACGGTGGTGGCGTATTATTTCAAAAGCCTGTCTGAATGTCTGAATGCTTCGAGCTGTATCATTATAATTCATAGCAAAGCAGGTTACACAAAAAATCCATTTGAATTACTTTTGCGTTTGTGCAAGACAGAGGTGTTATTATTATTTATTTCTTTTTAACTATTTTTTTTTTCTTCTCCCTCATTCAAAGTATTGACTCTCCTCTTTAACTTGAATTTTAAATTGCAGAAGTTACTAATTCCCATTTTGCTTTTCTCTGGAGGAATAGAGGGATGCACATTAAAGTACTTCTTCTTCACAATATAATTCAGCTTCTTGTGCAGGGTATTTAAGTCTTATTTTTTTTTTTTCCCTTGAAGGAGCAAACTTAATTACATTCAATCTGGGGAGAACATGCATTGGTTCTATCTTCTGCATTATGCGTAAGCAGCCTTGGGCAAGTCACTAAACAATGTTAAATGGAGTTATGTGCATTATGTGTTTAAAATTATAGATATCTGTAAATCTGAGTCAGAGAAGGAAGTCTAGAATTTGGCTGAAATAAAAGTACATTATAGCATATTGCTAAATATATTCATAGTGAAGTCTTTCTCCTGCTCTAGGCAGATAGCTGGGGTCATCAAATGGTGGAGCTCATTTAAAGCTCTGCACCATAATGGGCTGGATCCAGATTTAAGTAAGTGCTTGAAATGAGTTACTCCTGGGCTAAACCATGTTGATTGCAGGGGGAGTCAAGTTAATTGTATTCTTTGCATGCAGGGATATTTCTTTGAATTGCTTACTGCACACAGATACTGACCAGCTTTACTATCACACTGTTATTTAGACTTGGGATAGGAAACATCAACTCTCAACTAATACTGTTTGCAACAGATGAAATATGACTCCCCTGCAATCAACATGGTTTAGCCCAGGAGTAACTAATTTCAAGCACTTACTTAAGTCTGGATCCAGCCCAATGTCTCTTGGTACAGTATGGTATGGTCAAAACTCCTAGCAGATTCATGCAGCAGGTTAGTGTGATTACTGTACAATACTGAACTGTATAATACTGTGTAGGGCAGTAAGCAGTAAAGGACACTCACGTTATAATTCAGGGGATCTGTTCAGCAATACTGGAATGAAGGATGCCAGATTGACTGTGATGCCTGCTCGACAGTTCAGCACTTGATGGTGACGCCTGCTTGGCAATTCCAGATTCGGCACAACATGGATGTTTTGCATGCTTGGAGATCAATACATGGAGGCGGCAACATGCCTAATTCCCACTAGAAAGGTGGGGATAGGTATGCAAATGAAGTGATGGCGACAGATGTAAGCAGTTCCTCACTTATCTTCATTCAGATGGACATAGATTCGTGTGTAGAAGATAAGGTAGGGTTCTGGACATGTAAGTCCGCACAAGAGTAGGGAATGACAGGGAAGTTCACTTACCTCGTCCATATGCACTTCCAGAGCTCCATGTATATGGAAAACGCACAGAGATCTGGATCAGGCCCATTGAGTTGAGATTATATTGTTGGGCTGAACATCTCCAAAATATTACATCCTGGAATTTCAGGCAAGGTTTAGCTGCTACAAGGCCAGGAATAGAGGAGGGACCTTGACAGCCACCCACTCTGCATCTACAGAAGCTAAGTTATCAGAGGCTAGCAACTTATGACAGTGTTCGTCACATAGTCCGTGAGTGCTAAGTGCTATCTAGAAATACGTTGCCACCGACTGTGTGATTGGACATGGGGATATTTTCTACTTACACAAATATGTTTTTGTACACTGAGAATTAAAAAAGAAAAGAAGTACAAGAGGATATAGATGACCCCTATGTTGCAAGTGACATTTTTAGGGGATGCAGTTGCCGCTCCAGATAGCCCTATTTTAAAAATGATTCAACCACCAGCTGAATGGAAGCTTTATGACTGTTCGAAAACTTCTGTAAATAGAAAATTGTTTTTGGAAACAGGAACCTATTTCCCTGTTCCAAAAGATACGGGGGTTGTGGTATCAATAAAGTTAAGGTCAGGCTGTGGTGTTGCGGTGGCTATAAGGTTAGGGTTAAGGCTTAAGTGTAAGGTTAAGGTTATGCTGCGGGACATGGACGATTAGGGTTAGGCTACAGTACACTGGGGGTTAGGGTTAGGGCTGAAGAAAGTAAAGGTTAAGGTTAAGCTGTAAGAAATGGAGGGCTAAGGTTAGGAAAAGGTCAAGGGTAGGATTAGGTATAAACACTTGCCTATCGGCGGAGTACTCTTCGCAACCTCAGGAGTCGATTCAACGCCGTTTTCTCAAATGGAGACTGCTGGCAATTACCAAAGGTCTACACTTAGCTTATGTATCATACCAGCAAACCACATCCCATTTTCAGAAACATGTAAATAATTATCAGTCATGAAAAGGGTTTGTGCAATAAAAAATATGGCCAATTCCACCCATAAGTAGTCAGTATAAAGAAAAGAGCCTCACTTAAATTGGTTATATATCATGTCTAGATGTGGGAAGCTGTAAAATGAAATACAGCAGATATCTGAAATTAGGAAGCGAATATGTGAAAATCAACAGAGATGATGCCATCCAGAGGTCAGGAGTGTTGAATTAATAATTCACACTACACAACCACTGAAGCCTGGAATCGTAAACAAGAAGAACCCAGCAACAAGATCAGACTTATTCCTAGATCTTGTTTTCTAAAAGGTGTTTAGTAAGATCAGCAAGGGGCTTCTGCAAAAAGCAATACAGCTCCGGCGAAGTATAAAGGATGTTCTACGTAGATTAATAGTGAATACAATTTACAGGCCAGCATATTGATGACAAAGGAAAAAAAAGAGTTTCCACTTTATTAAAAGCTTGGAATATAAAAATATAATGGCAAATGCTAATTCCCTTAAATATTTATCAAACTATGTTGGAACTTGGATAATGGACGGTATTCTCCAGAAAACTTTGCTTATATGGCTGAATTTATATACTTTAGATAATAACAAGGTATCATCGCTTTAGATGACTCTTTGAGCCTATATCCTTTGATCGTTACACAAAATGAATACAGAAAAGAAAAGACCCCCTGAAGGTTAATGAACAGCTTGTGATGCTTTTTGCAACCTCAGCTTTAATGTTTTAGGAAGTAGGCCTCACTAGCCAGACCTAAGATAACACACACTTTTCCTTTCAGTGATGATAAACCCTAACAGGCCCCCTAAACACTTAAATGTCTAGCAGTGCACTCATAGCTGCTTGTTTGATTTAAAAAGTAAAATGAAGATATCATAAGGTTGCCGACTTTTAATTTCTTCTATCCGGGAAAAAATAAAAGCCAGTAAAGGGGCGGAGCTTGACGACGCAATTTATGCAAATTGCATCCTTAAGCCCCACCCTTGCCTGTTAAAGCTTTAATTCATGTGTTGACTAAGGATGAGGCGGGACTTGATAATGAAAATGTCATCATCAGGCCCCGCCTATCCTTACTAATGTTGCAGGGAACGTAACTGCAGGAGACATGCCAGGAGGAATGCCCAAATTTCAGATGTCTCTTGGATATTCCGGGAGAGTCAGCAACCATGGGATATTAATGGATATTAATTCTCCCACTAATAATTTTTCTCATTATAGAATGTGAAGTTTAGGTAAAAAATTCTATGGTTCAAATAAAACATAAGACGTTGGGCTCTATTTAATTACCTTCCTCGTTCCCTGTAAGCGAAGCTGCATCAGGCTCGCTTATCATCGCAGCTTCGTTGACAGTATTTATACTAATACTCACCCCTCCTGCGAGTTCCCGTGATGAGCCATGGGGTCCTCGCAGTACTTCATATTCATGCCATGCAGGACTGAAATACTGCACATGCGCAGTAGCTCTTAATCCGGACTTAGAAAACATTGCACAGTGCCAGGACCTGACAGCTGTAACACGACAGGACTATTGGACAGGTAAATTTAAAGATTTATTTATATTTTCTATGGTTTTTTTTCATGTTTTTATTGATTTTTTTTTTAAATTCTCAATTGTTTTTTTTTTTATTATTATTATTATTATTTTTTTTACCCTCCAGCAATATTTCTATGTATGCCAACGGTCTCTCCATTCACCCCCCCACCTTTTCCTCCCCATAATAACAGCTATTAGGGGGAGGAAAAGAGGGGTATATGGGGAATGCTTGCCACTAACACCAGTCTGAGCTGGCGTTAGTCTGATGCCAGGAGCGGAGTGCAAAACTCCGCTCCGGCATTTTGTAGGTTTGGGAGACTTAATTTTATTGCGATAGGGCCAGTTTTGAAGTGAAAACTGGCCTTCTCACATTAAAATGATCCTTGTAAATAGAGAATGTATAAAAAAAATATACAAGAATTAGAGAACATTAAAGCGAATGCACTTTCCAAGCCATGACTCCATCAAAATTATTGTTGTAAATGAAGGCCTCCCGTAACATTTGAGGGGACCATGGCAAAAACATACTAGCGGCCATAGCTGCCAGCAGGAGTTTTGGGGCCCGGGACATGGACAAACCCCTCCTTCAGTTCTTATTTTAAGTGCGCTAATTCTCAGGGATATTCTTCCCTGCGCATCAACCTGCTGTTGTGCAGCCTTCTTTACCAATCTCACAGCAAATATATCACCTGCTGCTGGAGAGATAAAGGGCCTGATCCAGAACTACGGTCGCGGGCGTAATTACGTCTGCCATAAGCATAATATCGGCTATAAATATGAACTGCGCATGCACCCAGTGACTACTTCCTGTTGTAACTCGGTGTTGGCCGTAGTAATAAATAGGTCGCCCATAACATTTGTGTAATTACGGATGAATGGGTGTGCCTATATTACGATACCCGTAATTACGCTGCAGTTACGGAATGTAGGCGGGGCGGAGGCATTTAAAGCATACGGTATGGGCGTGTTTAGGCAGTTACGTCCTGACGTAATTACGCTAGGAAAAGATAAGGTAGGGTTCTGTGAGCATAAGGCAATGAAATTACGGCCTGACCGAGGGGAGTGTCTTGGGGAGTGTATTGTATTTACACTGTGCGTAAATATGATCAGCGCTAGTGCATAGTTCAGGATCAGGCCCAAGGTGAGTTTAGTGGGCCCTCTCTCTCTCTTCAGAAATGGAACAAAAGTCCCAACAGTCCCCCCTTCTAATGGTGGCCATGCTTGGGACCCCCTCATGCGCAGGTCAGCAATGTTTTGCACATGATTAGAAAGGTGACTAATCTGTGCATGCACAAAACAGTTGCTGCTTAATTGTTTATGAACAATGCTCAGGACTATGTACTGTCTGCAACTGTTGTTGAGGTATTCGGATCAGTATCACCATACGAATATTGTTTCTGGTTGACTCCTGCCACTGCTACTTCCCGGCAGTATCATACACAGAGCTGCTAATGTCCAGAGACAGGAGGTCCTTGGATCTAAATTTGAAGTTTGCGGGAGAGATGATCCCTAATTCAGTTGGCTTAAGGGTGGTAATGGGAGCCGGGACATAAAGCTGCTATTTGTATTAAAACTATCAACAAACCCAACTGTCCTGCTTCACCATGTTGTGATGAATAATTCTCTAACATGACTGATAATTTTACATTCTGCTCCCGTCGTAACACTAACACCATCTCAGGATGGTGTTAGTGCAGTTATCCCAGCGATGTCCCCATATGCCCCCCTTTTCCTCCTCCTAATAGCTGTTATTAGGGGGAAGAAAAGGGGGGCATGTATGGGGAGACTGCTGGGATAAACCAGTGTGTACTAAAAAAATAAAAAAAGTTTTGTTTTATTCAACTTCTATTTTAACTTAAAAATAAATAAATACATAAAAATTATTTATAACAGTAAAAAAAAAAAAGAAAAACGCAAAACTTGCCTGTCCTGGAGACACGTCCGATATTTCAGAGTCCTGATATGAAGACACGTAATGGGGTTTCTGTGCATATGAAGTATGAATGAAATGTCCTGTGATGAGCTCAGAGATCATCGGGGACCTCGCAGAATCGATAAGTTTTAGTAAATTTAATGAACGAAGCTGCCAGGCTCACTGTGAGCCGAAGCGAGCCTGGAACAGCTTCATTCATTAAAAAATGAAGCTGTAAGTAAATTAAAGCCCAATATTTACATGGGACACAGAAAGCAAAAAAAATAAAAATAATGTTCTCATTGGAGATGTCTTTAAATAATATGGAAGTCTCATACCTTGGATTATTGCAATGACTGAGACTTCAATATTTACAAAACTTGGAGTCTGTGTTTCCTAAACAGAACTCTTTCTGCAGTGTAGTTGGGTTCTTTGAGATTCATCTCTTCTATGCATGTACAAAATAAAGGAATACTGAAGATCCTGACAGCACAGAAGAAGTGTCTGGTAGCTGCTCTCTAGAGGATCATTAGGAATAGGTAAGTCCTATCTTCACTTAATAAATCTCTCAAGTCCACTGTCCCTTAGAGAATAATGAGGACAGAATTTTCTAGAGAATACAATCCCAGAGTAGAAAATATGGGAGATATATCTGGCACTGTTGTAAATGAGATGACAATATATAAATAAAGTAAATGCCAACATTTTCCTGCATGTAATAAGAAGATGTACACCTCTTTATTACAACAGGCATTGTCCACGAACAAATAAATGTATTCCTGCTTTTTTTTTCAGCATCTAGTTAACTGTGAACAATGTACCAAAAAAAGGTAAAATTTTAAATTAGCTGAAAACTCAGCAGTTAAGCTGCTGTGACATAACTATGAACTGAATCCAGAATTAATATGGGTCAGGATCTTCCGCTCTGGAAGTCTTTTCATTGTACAATGAGTATGCAAGCTGAAGTAATGGTGTAATTGTAATTGTACAGTAACGGTGGGTCAAGGCCTTATGTACAATACTTGTACGTGCCATCCACATTTTTTGGGATGGAGTGAAAATCTCAAGGTAGAGTCCGGAAATGAGGATGCTGCGGGTATCAAGCATCAGATCTCCATAGCCATTTTGAGTGGTGCCCAAAATAAAGTGGCATCAGAGTTCTGTGTTCAATTTTTTGTCCTGTTTATATAGGAATCAGTGTATTATTAAAAATTAAAAATGAATGCCGACCTCCCTGTTTTGTTTAAGGTTTTGATTTTGGTTCTAAATCTTCTTCGTGTTTTTAGCAACATAGTAACATTGCACATAGTTGATTATTTAATAAAAAAGACCAAGACCCCAGTCCATCAAGCTCAAGCTATCTCCTGTGATCACTATCTTAACATTGAAATTGATCAAGATGAAGAAATCTCGGATTTATCCCGGATCCACTACTACCCAATATTTTAATTAATGGTCAAATCCCTGGATAACCTTTTCCACCAAAGATTGTCTAAGTCTTTCTTAAACATATCAATTGAATCTGATATTACAACTTTACCTGGTATTGGATCCGGATTTATGAAACACAAAGAAAATGAAAAAAGTGCTAAACTTGTGTAATCGTCAACTATTTGTGTTGCTAAACCGTATTATTAACATCAATAGGGTGTGTATATATAT
>WWET01000117.1:396983-414878 GCA_011038615.1 Limnodynastes dumerilii | reverse complement strand
GGTAGAGAACAGGAGCAAGCAAAAAAAAAAAAAGAGGACGCAGAATGCCTGATCTGCCTGTGTCTGCTTCTATGTGCTCTGCACTAGTGCAAGAGTGTGTTCCATTATATTAAAATTAAAATGTGGATGGCTTAGTGCTGCGAGCACCAGGCTGGTCATCCCCTTTCCCCCACTATGGAGACCAACAACTAGTACAAGAGGTTCCTGTATGAGCTGCCACGGAAGTTACATAAAGCAGCTGATTGGAAAACTCCTTTCAGCTGCTCTATGTAATTGCCTCAACAACTCATAAAGCAACTTCCTGTATGCACATGAATGAGGAAGAGAGTGCTGCAGAGGAAGACACAGTAAAGGTAAGTAAACATGATGGGGGGGGCTGGAGGCACATGATGGGGTTACTGGGGGAGGCTGGAGGCACATGATGGGGTTACCTGTGGAGACTGGAGGCACATGATGGGGAATACCAGGGGGCTGGAGACACATGATGGGGGATACTGGGGGCCTGGAGGAAAATGATGGGGGATACTGGCGGGCTGTCCCTCCCGGATCAAGAACTTTTCTTTCTCCGTTAAATTGACCCCTAGATAATAATACCATTGTAATATAAATTTACAATAGTGTCTAATGATATATCTCTGAGAATTTGAAAGTCTTGAGAAATGCTCATTCTTAACATGATTTTAGTACTGTGGGTATAACAATACAAACATATGTTACTTCATGCATTTGTATATTTAACTTCCACAGTGCACAGAATAAGAACATATACAAAAAAATGCATAGTATTTTGTGCTGTTGCTCTTTCATATTTATTTTTCGCGTGAACCACTTAAGGAAAGCTTAAAACAACACTGCTATTAATGCTTTCTATTTGGAAGAAGGCATATACAGCTTGCAACAAAGCAGCCATTTTTCTTGCCACTGACATATAATTTGGTATGTAGGGGAGAAATTAGATGTCCTCGCAAAATAGATGCATTACAAAGGATACTGTGACAGCATAATCACACAGTGTGCTTCTCAAAAACATAACAAAAGCACACTGTATGAGTATAAAGATCTTATATGGAGTACAAGTTCTGTCTAAGGTCGATAAATGTAACAGGTCTTCGTGTTCTGCGTTATGACTATTATTCTGTAGAAAGCCCCTCACACTGTTGCTTGCAGTGAAGGAGGAGCCTGCTATAAAAAAAAACTACCAACAGTTCTCAAGCACTCACATAGAAATACAGATACATTTATATACACACTGCTGCTTCATCTTCCAACTACTGCTTGCAATCCCGCTATGCAAAGCACAGCCATAGACTTCCACACAGACACATATTGTAACATCACGATCTCTATAGCTCTTACGCACATACACATATCTACACACAAACAGTTGTTTGCACACAGATAAAGGCACTCAGAAGCCCAGATACTACCCAGTCTCATTGGAATACAGGTGCACAGCAATCCGAGCAACATGTCATCAGCCAAATCTCATTTTATAAAGAGAGCCAGTCTACAGACTACAAGCCCAGCAGGTGAGAAATAGGGGGGCAGGGTGATAAATGGAATGTGAAGGGTCTATCAGGGAAAAGAGGTAGTATTTTAAAGCTGGGACAATATAAAAGGGGATTGATGGACTGGGTTAGATAATTGTATGTATGATTTATGATTCTCCACCAGTTTGAAATCATCACTACTGTCTGCTACTGTGACTGATAAATGCCATATATAATAAATGTATATGGAAATTGCAGTGTGGCTACATAAGCTGACCTTTGAAGTTCTAATAATAAGAATATGCAACTTCTAGCAAAATGTTAAATGACAGCTCTAGGAAAAAAGGTTTGCTGCTGTAAACAGTAATTGATACTGTGTGGTAATAGGTCACTGTGGGGCATTTGGATACAGTATTTGTTCTGAATTTCACGAAACAAATGGCTGTAGGCATAGAATAATAAGAAATAGAAGATATCAGAGAGCTGCATTGCTGGGAGGAGACATAGGGACGTGATAGTGGCATGATAAGAAACATGGAGATACCAAGCTGTGGCACTGACTAGTATACCCTTATGTTTACTGTCACTGTCCTTTAATATAATTAGAAGGTAGGCCCTGATCCAGAATTAATAATGTCAGACGACTTGCGCGCTGTGTGTAATGTCAGCATCCCTGTGTGTGCAATTGTCTATAACACAACGGAGGCTAATGTACAGAATATAGCCCAGATCCAGACCTTGGTACGACAGGGGACATGCAGCGTGCGTAATTCCCCTGTCCGGTAACATGTGCGCACATCTATGTTACGAGTGCTTACCAGCAGACGTAAATAACTTTGGGCCTGATCCAGAGCTACGAAGGTGTCCGATTTCGAGCGAGTGTACGACCGTTTTTTGCGTATTTTCGTACGAAAATTCGCACTGCGCATGCTCAGTATGACAACTTCCGGTCGGCTGGACGACATGAGCGTATAGCAGTCGTATTGTGAGCGAAGTGTTCGTTCGAGGGGCGTGCGTTCAGTACGATGATCGCCTGGACGCTCGTTTTACTACACGGAGGCGGGGATAGCCATTTAAATTGTACAGTATGGGCGTGCTAAGCCCGTACGCTCAGCGTATTTTGTGCGAAATTTCGTACGGCTGACGGTAGTACCTAGTGTAGGGTATAGCCGCCGTAAGCAGGTACTTTTCAATGGGAGTGTCATAGGCGTGTATGTTTATACGCCCGGGCGAACGTACGCATCCGACCATCGGACGGCACCGTCGTAGCTCTGGATCAGGCCCATTGTAAATAACTTTGAATCTTGTGCATAGCGGCAAAAAAACTAAACACAACATTAAATAAATGTGTGCTAAATTCTGTTAGACCCATTTACACCTTCATGGCTCCCTCTTTTCTGTGTGTGGTTTGATGGTACAATGGTCTGTTTTCCAACATTTCAATGGCTCTTTAGAGAAAATCCCTGCTTTGAGTCAAGAAGGTTTTGCCGGCAACAGTTAAGCTTTTAATCCTATCCCTTAACCCTACCCCAATCCTAACTCTCAGTTTCCCGCAGCCTAACCCTAAACTTCCCCTTCCTGAGTCCTAACCCTAACACTCTATGTCCCACAGCCTAATCCTAACTCTCTATGTCCGACAGTCTAACCATAATCTTCCCCTTAAGCCCAATCCATATCCCGCCAAAGTCTCTGCAGCCTAAAGCTATTGGCAAAGGGTCAAAACAGGAATCCGTTCCCAGTAGCAACTTTCTTTTTCCAGAGCATTTCGGCATGATATAGCCGCCATTCAGCTGGTGGCTGTATCATTGTCTCAATAGGGCCGGCCGAACCGGTAATCACATATCCTCTTTGCTATATCTGAAGGCAAAGGAAGAATTAGGCAACCTGGTCAAGTCAGTGGTGGGTGGGGGGAGGGTATCTACCCTCATGTTTGGAATGCCAAACATGAGTTAGCGGCTATAACTTGCACTTAGCCGCTAACTCAGCCGTATTCTGTGTAGAGAGTCTGTTTAAGACCATGAGCAAAAGAAAAACCCACTGCGTCTGTGAAAATAGTCTAGACTTAGGGTGTCTTGTGTGGCTACATTGGTGTTATGGCTACATCCGTTGCAGAAATTCTGACTATCAGTAAAAGACACGGTCTATGGTTATACCACTGTGTACATTTGTTCAAATATCACTGCCATTGTTATTTAAATAGCAATTAATTTTTGCTTTGATGGTTCCAACAAGCTTATGTTTTTCCACTGTCTTAAGTCACTTTATAGACTTTGACATTTCCAGGTCCAACAACGCTAATCATTTTGTATTTTGAAAAGGAAGTAAATTATTATGTTCCCACATAAACTTCTCCTTTATATCTGAGCTCAGATGAAATCTGTAGCTGTCCTTTATATTAAACAACACAAATGTGAATTAGGTGTCTCCAAAGCATCGGTGTGTGTGTGATTAAAATGCACTGTTTGTTTTAGTTAAGCACAACAGTCATAGAGAGTTACAGGGCAGTGAGCTAGAAAATAGCATTTACAGAAACAACAGCCCCTCCGCCAATTTCCGTGACCTTTCCAAACCTAATTATTTCACACTTTGCCGTTTGCTCATAGGCAACAGGAGAGAGATATGAAGAGAGGGCCAGCAGAAGAGAGGAACGACAGGGCGAAAATAGACTGAACGACAGCACAGGGCTGAGATGGAGATAATGATACAAAGGTGTAGAACAATGCAGGCAGACAATCAGATGCATTTTTAGAGCCATGGTAAATGAAAAAAGCCCAGCGGTTTGAATCATTTGTGAGATAAGTTGATGAGTGGAAAACATAAAGTTAAAATGCAGAGATAAGAAAAGAGTACACAGAAGCAGAATAGGGCAAGACATGAAAGAAAGAGAAAAAAATACTGTGTCAAAGACGAGAAAAGGGGAATAGAACAAATGACGCACTCCAGAGCCTATAAAGATTCACCCAACATAAATACATTTGCAAAAGGAAAATGTTCGTCATAGTGGTAACTTGCTTTTATCTAAAGTTTTTGAAGCCGCTCTGCTGCAAGTTCTGACTTATATATTTACTTGGAAGCAATAAAGAAATATCATCTAAACAACACGATAATGGCTTAGTAAATATAAAGGACGTACTGTATGAGTACAGAGTCAGGCTCCATAGAAAAACTCATCAGAGTCAAATGATGTCTTTCTCAGCCTCTGAACCTAATTCTTAGGCCCGTATTCAGAGTACCGGATGTATAACATATACGTCCGGTTTTTAGTGGTTTTTACTACTGCGCATGCGTAAAAAAGATACGTAGATTACGTTAAAAAATGACTACGCATGCGCAGTAGTAAAAATCGCTAAACACCGGACGTATATGTTATACATCCGGTACTCTGAAGACGGCCCTTAGATCTAATATCTAATTTTGGAGTGGATCCGATGATACTGTTGTACTAAAAAAGCAGTGTAGGGGCCACCTCTGCACATACACATTATACGCTCAGGTGCTATACAGAAGCTTGCTAAAGAGAGAGCCTCAGTAGAGCATCATCACGCCATGCCTTCCATGAAGTAGAATATGCTCCATAAGTGTAGGGTTACCTTAGGTTTCGCTCCCCTCATGTCCCATAATTGTCACCAGTTATGATCGCAACGGCAACAGTTACAATGATCGCCGAAACCTGTTGTAATTAGGGGTTTAAAATGTAAATACATTATATGAGCACAGGTACCATGACAGCAGCCATATGTTTGGCATGATTCCTCTTCATAAAGCTGGCATCAAACATTTTTATTTAAAAATAACATAAAATTCCCTAGTTCCTGCTCCACTCTGTCCTGTCCTCTTCCTCTGTCTGTCTTCCTCTGCTATGTATTTTTTCTTCTTTTCTATTGGTTACCCCATCTTCTATTCCTATGCTCTGTCTTCTCTTCTTCCCTCTTGTCCTGACTTTCTCTGCTTTACTGCTCTCTCTTCTTTCTTTTTTTCCATCCTGTCCCTCCATCCTGTGTTTCTCTGCTCCGTCTTCTCTTCTCCCCTCTTGTCCTGTCTTTCTCCGCTTCACTGCTCTGTCTTCTTTTCCATCCTGTCCCTCCATCCTGTCTTCCTCTGCTCTGTTTTCTCTTCTTCCCTCTTGTCCTGTCTTTCTCTGCTTCACTGCTATGTCTTATTTCTGTCTTTTTCCATCCTGTCCCTCCACCCTGTGTTTCTCTGCTCTGTCTTCTCTTCTTCCCTCTTGTCCTGTCTTTCTCCGCTTCACTGCTCTGTCTTCTTTTTGTCTTTTTCCATCCTGTCCCTCTGTCCTGTCTTCCTCTGCTTCACTGCTCTGTCTTCTATTCCTTCCTGTCTTCCTCTGCTTCACTACTCTGTCTTCTTTTCCATCCTGTCCCTCTGTCCTGTCTTTCAAGTTAACAACCCTGTGAAATAGAGGAGAGCTTATCAGTTAACTGTTGACCTTCTGACCTTCAGAGTTACACATAGTATCACACTCAGTGTCGCACCACCCTTATTTACACCAGTGGCTAAGAGGGCTTCTCTTTTATGCATTCACAGTCTGATACATGTTCACAGCATAGATGTGTCAATGTGCAGGAAACAAAATCTGCAAGCGCAGCTGCTGGACCAACTCACCTCTAGGCCCATTAGAGCTGCATAACTTTTTAGATTTATTGGCCTAAGATAGGACCTACAGCAATACTGGACCTGATTCAGACTTAAGAAGGAGCTGGAAATCAAGAGAGGAAGGTTACACCTGGGCAAAACCATGTTGATTTCAGGAGGAGTCAAATGACTTGTATACTTTGAATGCATGGATATATCTTTGAATTGTTTATTGCATGCAGATACTAACCGGCTAAAGAAGCGAGCACTGGATAAGTGTGAGATGATATAAACGACCAGCTGGGCCTTCCCATACAGTAGGCAACTTTCAGTTAGATTGTTCTGGAAGTATGTAAATAAGGGATTAGTTTTGATTGGTTGTGTGGCCAGGGTGTAGTTTTGTGTCAGGTCACCTAGTTTTTATAAGGGGTTGTTAGTGTCTGGTGTTCATCCACTTTTGATGAGCGTTACCCTCCCTCCCTCCCTTTAATTAGGGTATATTGATAACATGTATTTTTCTTTCACAGACGGGGCATAGGTTGGCGGTAGAGGTGTGGTGTCACATTATTTTATGTTTGGCGCAGTTTATGAGAAAAGTTGGGGGTTAAAATATCTGTTTTCAGAGGCGCACACCCTTCGAATTCAATGCTGGGTCATCTGTCCCGCGACGTGGCCTGGTTTGCTTCCTCCAGTTAGATGAGGTGTGCACATAAAGAGGTGGAGCTGGGGGTCTTGGTGGGTGGTGGGGGTGCCTTTATGGACATTTCCTGTTGGTCGAATTTAAGTTCCTGTGGTGACACCCACCTGCTAGTGGCCACCTTGCTCATCCCTAATTCCTCCAATTAAGTGTTAATAATTAATAAACCTATGTCCCATTTTTAAGCCAACAAGATTTAGCCCAGGAGTAACTTGCCTCTCTAAATCTCTGGATCAGGTCCGCTGTCTCTAAGGGCCAGATTTACTAAGCTGCGGGAGAGGAGAAGTGGAGATGTTGCCCATGGAAACCAATCAGATCCTAGCTCTCACTTTCCTATTACATACTAGAAAGTGGCGGCTAGAATCTGATTGGTTGCTATGGACAACATCTCCACTTTTCCTTTCCCGCAGCTTAGTAAATCTGGCCCTAAGGGTGAGATCTATAGGTGCGGATAAGACATCTCCGGTCCACTATCCAATCTAATCCCTAATGGCACTTACAAGTATAATGTGTATCTTAAATACCTGTGCTTATTTACCCTCATAAGTAGGGAAAATAAGCACGTAAAATGACCAGCCCTTCCTCCCCACCTAATCTACATCCCTAACCCCACCCACTTTACCTATCTTCCCACAGAGGCTGCATGGGCACGCCTTTTCTTTCTTAAAAAAAACTACGTGCAGTCCTTAAAGACCGTACATAGTTAACCTACGTACCTTAAGGTACACACCTAGAATTAGTATATACACAAATTGGAAGTTGCACAGATCAGTTTATAGGTAAATGCAAACAGGTGCATGAAAGGCCGTTGGGTAATCTGCTAGCCACAGAAACACAGGAAAGGAAATACCCCAGAAACACTACCATTACCAGTAACAGACTATACCGTTCTATCTGTAATATAAAATGCAGAAATGTCTATCACACATATTTACAAATATATGATAAGCCACCAGCCACCGTCAAGGCCTTACTGCTTATGGTGGTCCTAACACTAACAAGTCCCAATGTTGCACCTAGACTCAGGTCTGGACTTTCTAAGGAAAAGTGGAGATGTTTCCCATAATAATCAATCAGATTCTGACTGTCGTGTCCTACATAGGGCTGGATCCAGACTTAAATAAGTGCTTCACTCTGGTACTCTAACCGGGTAAAACCAGTGTACCTTAATATTGTGTACCGTAATATTGTGTACCTGGATATTGTGTATCTTCACATTGAGAACTGTGATATTGTGTACCGTAACACCATCTCCATTATTTCTTTACAGAAATTTTTTTAACATCTATCCCTTCATCTCATTTAGGCAAACAAATAAACACAGATAACAGAAATTAACATTAAAAATGTTTTCTTTTTCTAAGTTTAGGCTGTTAATTATAGATTTTTTTTGTCTTGTTTTATTTCTTTCCAGAGGCAACACAATGCAGGAAGACTATTTACACTGGAGCCTACAAGGAACATCTCTGATTAATAAATGCTTTAGGTTGTATGACTGGTCTTCCCTATGTCCCATCTTCTACAATCCTTCACATCTCATAAAAGTTATTGCAGTTCCTATGTTATTATATTTGAACCTACAGGTCAACGTTTGTTACAAATGTATACACTTAGTTTTGAAGCATCTATAGAAGGACAGAATTGCATGCACCATTTCTTATCTATCAATCTGAGAACAATTCTTTATTTGGCCTTAAACATTAAATGGCAGAGATGACATCATGCACCATACAGTCATACACATGGCGAGAAATAAATACACGGACAACCAATAGCCAATAGGTCAAATCAGGCGCCCTCCAGGGAGGAGAAAAGGGAGAAAACTCCCCCCGTGGCCACCATTAAAAGGCATGCGGTTAATCCTAGTCGGTCCGGGCTTGAGGATCACCCTACTTAACTTAGCTTACTTAAACCTAATATATTTTTTAAAAACGTTTGATTTCCACCGCCCCAGCACCTTGATCTGGTCATTCGGGCATCCATCCAGGGCGGTGGAAGTGGCAGCGCCAATTCTAAAGGATTGCGTCCCATTATTTGCGGTGTCTAACCTAATACCTCTGATACATTTTTTAAATATAAAACCAAATTGATATTATAGTTAAAAGGCTCCCATCCCTATGTGAGATCCAATTGAAACCTTTTGCCTTTTCCCGTGCCAAATACAGCGTGATAAAGTAAAAAAATGATGAGACAGGCGCACACCCACAGTTGCTCGCTCCAGTCGACGGCAAAAAACCTTCCCCATTGGGATAACCTTGCAGGCAAAGTTCAACAGTCCCAGTAGAGACTGTATTTTTTTTTTATAACTTTATGCCGCCTCTGGGCATCCAAAAAGGGAGTCCCTTAACCAATGAACTTTATCTGCTGGTAAACGACAAACCCCCGCTGCCAAGTCGACTTCAATGCCTAGATAAGATAAACAGCTTGTTGGTCCTTCTGTTTTTCTAATGCCACCGGTACACCAAAATGTGAAAACAGAGCTTGCGCTGAAAACAGAGTATGACTACAAATATCAGAATCAGCGGGGTCAATAAACAAAAAGTCATCCCGGTAGTGGGCAATACCTTTGTGCTTGCCCCCCACCTGGACACACCAATGTAGAAAAGAGCTAAACTTTTCAAAGAGATGGCACAGCCCATCGGCAGGCAACAATCCACAAAATAACCCTGAGGCATCCGGAAACCCATGTACCGGAATGGCTCAGGGTGCAACGGCAACAAACAGAAAGCGGACTCGATATCCAACTTAGCCATCAAAGCCCCTTTGCCGTAAGACTGTACCATAGCCAGTGTCTCCTCGAAAGACTGGTATACCACCCTACAGTGAACCGGATCCATGGCATCATTCACCGACCCACCCTCCGGATGTGATAAGTGCTGTATAAGCCTAAACTTCCCAGGGGCCTTCTTAGGTACAACACCCACTGGGGATATGACTAAATCCAGCATTGGCAAGGCACGCAAAGGGGCCAGCGATCCTGCCCTTTTTTACCTCGTCAAAAACCTTTTGGCAAAGAACCTCCTCGAACTCCCTTGCTGATCTTAAATTCCTAGGACAACTTACATTAACGACGCCTGAAACTGGCAACTTAAAACTCTCTAAAAAACCCAACGGAGGTAACAAAGCCTCTAACTTAATTGGTGACTGGGTCTTGCTGAGGCCCCTTTCGCGCAGCTTGTCCACGGACAAAACCTGGGACTTGTTGGCGGCATTCTCTGGCAGGGTGATTCCCCCCGCATCACATGCAGGAGTGCATAAACCTGCACCCCCCCGGCTAATCTGGCACTATTGAATGCAAAACACCTATCCCTTCCAGCGAATGGGGCGGATTTACGAAAGGACTGTTGCGGCCCGGTAACAACCCCCCAAGCCCCTTGAGTCACTCTAGTTCAAATATAGAGAACAAAAACACACACCAGAATGGACGCCTAAGGAATCTGGAAATACCACCAAACTGTTAATGTTTCACCTCACACAGCTGGTACTTAGGGGTTGTGAATCCCTAATAGACTACCAGTGAAAAAGAGAAAGAAATACTAGCGCTGTGTTGGTGGGACAAAAACAGATACTAATCCAAATAATAAATAAAATATTACAATAAAAGAAAAAATATATATACACAAAAAATGTATAGTATGCCTTCTAGTTTATAGTTATCAAATTATTAAACAAGAACAAATGTATAAAAAATCTGGTAAGGAGAGTTGAATTTAACTTTTATTACTGTCTGCACCTGTTACCAGAAGCGTTCGACTGTCTGGAACATTGATCGGCCCGTTAGTGCTGCAGCGACATGGACCGGTCTGATTATCCTTGAAAGGGAGAGTTTATTACCTTAGCGTGGAGGTACTGGATTCATTGTAGCCGTAAGCGCAATCACAGACAGCTGACAACCACGTTGTGGATTCTAGGAGCTACAACAGAGAGCCCACTGTGGATGCAAGCGAACATCTAAAGCATATTGTGGACACCCACGATCTTAACGGAGAGTGAGTCATACTGCTTGTCCGGGAGAGGATAAGTATTATCGTTTTTTTCTTCTTGATTGGGTATACATCCCACATTTACATTCTGGCCGTCTGCCTATGCTGTGACTGTCAATACCAAGTGTCTACACACGACTCAGCTACGCATCCTGTACTGTTCGTTATCCTCTCAGTTGTATGACTATCGCTACAAATTATCTGCAAGTATCTAAGATACGTTCCATACTCGGCTACTTGTTAATATTACCCACACTGCTACCGATACTCTACCCTAAATGAAATCAGTTGAATGTCTATCTATCATTTATCTTAGTAAACTTGCGCTATTTAAACCAACACTAGCGCCATCTGTGTTAAACAAAGACATTATATCATCTGCTATTTGCATTGTGGACTTCCAATTTCCATTCATATAATTCAGGTTTATTACCTTGCAAGGTGTCTACTAACGCTTCTTGGTCATTATTAGTCTGGTCCCTGTTTTTAATTTTTGATTGTTTTTATTTGTCATTAAATTGCATCTGGTACCAGATTTTTTATACATTTGTTCTTGTTTAATAAACTGATAACTATAAACTAGAAGGCATACTATATATTTTTTGTGCATCCTAGTTATCGCCATACAATACACTTGCATGCTAGTTATCCCCATACAATACACTTGCATCCTAGTTATCGCCATACAATACCCATTGCATCCTAGTTATCGCCATACAATACACATTCATCCTAGTTATTGCTATACAGTACACATTGCATCCTAGTTATTACCATACAATACACATTGCATCCTAGTTATCGCTATCCAATACACACACAAATACACAAAACATTTTACTGGGCTACATTCAATTAAAGCAACATTCTGAAAGTAAAACTATGGACCTGATTCACACTTAAGAATCTTCTTAAAATAAGAACTTAAAGTCACTCCTGGACAAAACCATGTTGATTTCAGGGGGATTCATTTAATTGTATTCTTTGCATGCAGGGATATATCTTTGAATTGCTTACTACACACAGATACTGACCAGCTTTACTATCACACTGTTATTTAGACTTGAGCTGGGAAATATCACCTCTAAACACTAGTACTGTTTGCAACAGATGAAATTTGACACCCCTGCAATCAACATGGTTTAGCCCAGGAGTGACTTTAAGTTCTTTTTTTAAGAAGATTCTTAAGTGTGAATCAGGTCCTATGTCCTTAATGCTAATGCCAAAGTCTATGCATTGCCTACCCTCCTGCTTCTTATGGAAGCTCTCAATGTAGGGCCTCCACACCGCCCCTCTGCAATTAACCTGAATGTCGAGTATAAGGTGGAAATCACACCAGATGACCCTAGCTTCCCCAGACTGAAAGTCAAGGTAGCATGCGGAAAAAACTGCAAAACCCTCTAGCCATCGCGCATTAGTCTTAAAAGCCTCCTCATCTATCCCCCCTTTCGCTATGGCTGCAGCTAACCCCTTTCTCGCATCCTCATTGACGACAAACATCTCCACTATCTTACCCTTCTTAATCCTGTCCTTCACAGAGTCCCTAATCTGCCAAAATATAGCTATATTTGGGCAAACCATTGAGGGGGCCCTGGGCCTAGCAACCTTTTTAGTCCACGCGTCATCAGACACTTTATTACCCCCAGGAATAAACCAAGTGACTTGCGCAGGAGCTTCTTCACTTTGCTAGGCTTGATATGAGAATCAGAGGACCCAACCGACAAAATCCCATCAGACAGAGAAGGCGAGCAATCTGCCTGGGAGGATGGTACTAACTCACCAGAACTGGCGGTGGCACCTTGATCACCTTGCTTCACTCCCTGGGTGGATGGACTGGCCTCCTCAGTATCCTGCACAGTCCGATCTCTGGTCTGCTTTCTAGAATCTCCAATGACAGAACCTGGCAACAGAGGAGTGTTAGAAACCATAAGCGACTCATTTTGCACCGGCGTGGTAAGGCACGCTGCTAACAAGCCTATACCAGGGCCTTGCACCATTGTGCCACGATTACTACATTAACCAAAGGTGTCACACCCAACTGTGTTTGCATGAGAGGCATAATAGCAAACGGAAAAGGTAACTGCCCCACTTGAGGGACCCAACCCTGGGAGGTGAACATGTTGGAAGGAAAGGGCCACTGTGAAGCTTGCATCCCTGTCGACATCCTATCGGCTGATCTTGCTGACCTGACATACCCCGCTGCTGATGAGTGCCTGAATAGGGCAGATGCGGAGGATGGACAAGAGGAAGCACGGGACACCCTACCCAACCTGAATTCATGTTGAGTATAAGAAGGGGGAACGATGGAGCCTATGGCTGTACCAGCCAGTGATTCATGGAGAGACCCTGCAGCTGCATCAGATCCCTGTCTGCTACCCTGCCTGTGTTGGGATGTGACAGGCCCCTGAGAAGAGGAAGACTTACCTGCTGCCTTGGATCCAACATCTCTAACAGCTTTTTTGGAGAAGCCCCACCCCCAGCCGGAGGAGTTGGGTTGGGCCGTCCCTTGCCTGTGCCTGCAGCCCTCTTCCTACATGCAGGCATGGTAGGAGCTTTATTGGCCAACCTATCGCTATGTTACTCCCCACTTTGAGCTGCAGCAGCAGTGGAACGGAGTCCCCACTGCTGCTCCATGCTTGTGCCGGCGTCTTCTTCTGCCTGGCACGAACCGGAAGTGTGGGAAACGTCACTTCTGTTCGGCACCTCTCTGAATCTAATGGGGACGGATCGGCTGCGTGTGGGCCTAGACATCCTGCGTTACCTGGCCACAGCTGAAGGTAATAAAGAACAGCCGGCCGCGCTATCTATAACGCCCATAGGGACATGCATATATTGTGCATAAATTGTGTCATTAAGCCCCGCCCCTTGCAGCAAGCTATGGCTTCCCTCTGGTTTCTCCCGGAGGGAAGCTTTACAAAGTCGGCAACACTGGAGTAAGGACAAAACAGGTGTAAGTGTAGACCAGGGCAAAACCTTGATTAACGACGATGGAAGACAAAATTAAACAGTAAAAAAAACTATTAGAATTTAGAGGTAAAATTCCTAGCTCAACTTTAATTTACAGCATTACTTATACAGCTTTATTGTGAGTTCTATGTGCAAAGCAAAATGTTTACCCTGTATGCAAAAAATCTTATTTGCACCCTTTACATTGCAACATGGTTTTGGTCAGGTCTACTTGTACCTGTATTGCCCCTAAACAACAAAGTGTAGTTCTGTGTCAGTGACAATTTTTTCTCATTATTATTATTATTTACTATCATGGGATAATCGAGTGTTTGGAGCAATAAGTGTGAGTTACAAGTTTCATGTTTCAGTTTTTTCATTTACAAAATAACACCTCTTAATAATATATCCCTTGTATCTGACTTTCTGTGCTCGTTCCTTTTCTGCACATACACAGTGTAGAATTCCGCTGCTCTTCCAACTATAAAATTGATGGAAGCACAGCTCAGGATCAGCTCCATTGTGTATAGTGTATATGCGGCAATAATCATGTCTGATTGTTGCAAAGGAAAAACAATTTGATTGATCGCATCTTGTAAAAATTATTATTTTACTGATCAAACAAAGTCACAATGGACCGTCTTCACACTTAAGAGTAAAACTGCGAACTCACCTAAATACACGCACACGAAAAAAATCTGCAGTGCCGATTCAGAGAAAAGAAAGAACCCGGTTAACAACTTGTCCAGTGTCAGGAGTGCAACGTAAGGGTGTAAGTCTCTCCCGCATATAATTAGGTGCGTGTGGACTTTATTAGCTGTGAAACGGTTGTGCATTAAGGTGCATAAAATTGCTAATGTTTCAAAGATACGTATCTAAACGCACTGATTAAGATTTGGAAAAGTAAAGTTTTATTTTCTAAAAACTGCACATACTCTAATTAACATATATAAACAAAAGTAACTATTAACATAACTTGAAATAAGATTCATCATGACATACTTTACAATAGAGAAGTGGAGGCTTAATTTATTTAACAAGAGCTAAATTAAACTCCCTGTGTGTGATTAGGCTTAATGGTGCCACTCACCTTATGTGTAGTTCATTGGCCCTGGTGTCTTAGGGGGTGGAGCTGAGGGTCTGCATAGTTTTCTAAAGTTTTCAAACACACTATACAATTATCTGGCAGATATCTGAAAGATCTGGCAGTTGGAATGAAAATGTGGTAATGAATGAGAGCAACTGACAATACTATTTGCTCTCATCCACTGCCAAATTTCAATTCCAACTGCCAGATCTTTCAAATATCTGCCCAATAATTGTATAGTGTTTATGCACCTTTAAGCTGGTGATTCTGTGAAATCTGATCCTTCTCTTCTGGATTTGCCCACCCTCCCTTCCCCTCATTATTTAATGATATTGGCAGCTTTATTGCTTGTGGGCGGAAAGCAGGTTTGTTATACTCATTGTTTTGATTATGGCGCAATTGGTGGTGTGATAAGAAGTTACAGGAGGTATCTGCCTTTGTTGTGACCTCTTGAGGTGGTTAAGCCTGAGGTTGTAGGCACGTCTGTATGGGCGGTCTCGCGTAGCACTTAAATGAGGTGTTGTGACGAAGGCTGGAGGAGTGCACCTGGTGGTGGTTTTCCACATTTTATGTTGCGCTGGTAAAAGGCCATTATGCCAACATGTGAATGTGATATTCATTGTTTTATTGTTTTACCTACCTTTCTTTGGCCCCCATCAAATTTAGTTTAGAGACAATCAGGTCCATTTGGACCATTTGGGACTTTTACAGATAAACACATATTGCATGAAGTTAGAAATAAGATAATTCACTATATATAGAGACTTTCATAAAACATTGAAAAAATAAGCATTTAAAAAAATAAAAACATCACAAACAACCAATACAGTTAAATATAAGTAAATGTAATGGTATTTGTTCCCAACATTGAACGTAAATAAAAATTAAAATGAAACATTCACAAACTCAAACCAAATAATGGCACCTTTACAAGGTTGAAGACTTACACAAAATGTAAAATCAGCATAGGATTAAATAAATAAGCCTTTATTTGTTTCATTTAAAAACACACATCCAATTATTATTAACACTTTGCAGGTGTGGCCTGAACTAAGTAAGTGATGACGTGTGGCCTCACAGCAAACAACACGGTTCTTTAACTCACGAGTGATCAAGGGCTACCTTAACTTTTCCCGTGCATATGTTAGTTTACGCAAGACACTCCTACCTGTGAATCAGTCCTAGTCTGAAGGAACGCCCATACTGTACATTAATAGATTCTTTGCAGCTCATTTGCATTAAGAGTCTTGCCCATCTGCCACGCATGTGGGACTGATTACGCGTCGATGCGTACATCAGTCCTAAGTCAGACGTCCGTGTATGTGAATCCGTTGGCCATGGTTTCTGTGCGTATATTTGGGTTCTGGGCATGCTCAGTTTAACTGATCGTAAAAATACGCACGTAGATTCTACACTTCCTTAAGTGTGAATATGGTCCAATGTAATTATATTGTGAGAAAAACATGTAGTGGTGTGTACCCAGCTTAACTGCTAGACCTTAGAACCCCTTGTACAAAGTTAAATAAAGCCTTACAGAATGGCCACATAGCTGAAAGGCATTAATCAAACTAATAGACGTTATAAGGCACACTGCACTATCTTATAGTATACTGACTTTATCTTATCTAATATCTTTTATGATTTTTGCAGTAGTTGCTGCACATGCCAGCATTTTTCTGAGACTCTTTTAATATATTGAACAATATAGAAGAGTTCCTTTTTATTGCTATTTTTATAATCTAAAAAAGTTGTGTTTTATTTAACTTAATAAACATACAGCATTTGATCCAGATCTCAGATTCCAAATATATTCACACATCCGTGAGAGCACATGGGAGAACATTCAGAATGAAGGACCTACATTAAAACTTTAGTCCCCAGTTAAAATGGCAACATATCTAGGGCCAGATTTACTAAGCTGCAACATGGAAAAGTGGAGCTGTTGTCCATAGCAACCAATCAGATTCTAGCTGACAATAGTATGTAATAGGATAGTAAGAGCTAAAATCTGGTTGCTATGGGCAACAACTCCAATTTTCTTTTCCTGCAGCTTAATAAATCTAGCCCCAAGTCTTGATAGCCACACCTAGGCATGCCTTTATTTATTAATTAATTAATTTATTTATTAACAGGTTTTTATATAACACCATCAGATTATGTAGCGCTTTACAATTTCAACAATCATAATAACAAGACTGTGTGGTAACAGACTGGATGGGTAAGAGGGCCCTGCCACAAGCTTATTCTGTAGGATATAATACCTCCCAACATTTGAGAATTGTAAAGAGGGACAAATATTGCTGTCTTGTACCGCCCAGTGGGCGTGTCTGGGGAAAGTGGGTGTGTCTGGCATGCCCAGATAGCGAGTCTAGTGCATGCCTCTTTTAATAATTTAGCCATCCATATCATTTGAGAATTGTAAAGAGGGACAAATATTGCTGTCTTGTACCGCCCAGTGGGCGTGTCTGGGGAAAGTGGGTGTGTCTGGCATGCCCAGATAGCGAGTCTAGTGCATGCCTCTTTTAATAATTTAGCCATCCATATGTCTGCCCCTTATTATTTGTCCAGCCTCCATATGTCGGCCCGTTTAAACGTCCAGCCTCCATATCTGCCCCTTTATTATTTGTCCAGCCTCCATGACTGCCCCTTATTATTATTATGTCCAGAATCTATGTCTGCCCCTTATTATTATGGCCAGCCTCCATGTTTGCCCCTTATTATGGCCACTCTCCATGTCTGCCCCTTATTATTAGGGCCATCCTCCATGTCTGCCCCTTGTTATTATAGCCAGCCTTCCTGTCTGCCCCATACTATGGCCAGCCTCCATGTCTGCCTCTTATTATGGGCAGCCTCCATGTTTGCCCCTTATTATGGCCTGCCTCCATGTCTGCCCCTTATTATATGTCCAACCTCCATATGTCTGCCCCTTATTATATGTCCAGCCTCCATATGTCTGCCCCTGTTTATATGTTCAGCCTCCATATCTCTGCCCCTTATTATTGCCAGCCTCCATGTCTGTCCCCAATTGCCAGAGCCAGACTCCATCTGCCCCCTATTGCCAGTGCCAAACTCCATGTCTGCCCCCAAATGCCAGTGCCACCC
>WWET01000117.1:354272-387610 GCA_011038615.1 Limnodynastes dumerilii | reverse complement strand
TCAAATCAAAGACTTTCATTTCATTTAATTTAATTAAATTTAATTTGATTTAATTTGATGAAAAGGGATTTGTAAACAAAAAGGTGGAGATATTACAAAATATCTTTCTTTGTAGAAGTTATGAACAACCTGTAACACTCTTATTATCAAACGGGACAAATATTACATTTCTCTTGGTAAAAAACAACAAAAAAACATTTAATGATAGAAAAAGGTTTTGACGGTGCAGAAAGACTTGTTGTATAAGAGAGAGTGGATGTAGCATGAAAGCATGTAGCTATAACTGGGACTGGGACAATGTGTTTGTTGAGTATGGATGAGAGGCGCAGATATTTGGCAGAACAGAGGAAACAAATACATAAGGGGCAACTTGAATTTCCCAATCCTGCCCTGGGTAATTCAGGGCTGTAACAGGAACGTGATTGTGCTATTTAAATTAAATGTGCTCCATCTGTGTTTCTGTTTTGTGTGGTTTTATATAAGATACGTCTGGAGGTTATGCATGAAGGCATATCTAGTTGTAGATGGGATAGAAAAACACAATGATGTTACCTTGGGTCCACCTCATGTGCAATAACATAAAAGTGTCAGTCAATTGACTTAGATTGGACACAGATCATTAGTAAGAGTAGTTTACAAACCATCAGATGTAATGACATTGCAGTGTGTCCCGTGTTAATGTGATGGTCATACGGACAGGAGAACCAAAATAGCAAAATAAAGGTTAGAATTCATCAAACTCTGATTGTCTCCTGCTGGCACTGTCAACTCCTGTCAGAAGGCTACATCATCTAATGAACACCACCTTTAATACCTTAGTGTACTGATGCGTTTCCAAAATTTTATTTTTGTTTCCGCAGCAATGTGAGCTTGGTGATGTAGAGAAATGGTTCATTTTCGTAGCAACGTGAACCAATTAATTTGCAACACAAGGTCCTCATGTTTATTAATTTGTCTAAAAATACACTTGGTGCTTTTTCTGGGCAATTATTTTATGTTATTTAAAAAAATATGAATTATGTTTTGAATGTTATGAATTAAGTCTTTCTATATATAAGAATATAAAATAATGTTGGTCTCATTTTTGCGTTGGGAGTCTGCTTTTAGAAATTCATTTTCGGCTGTCTCTATTTGGATTGGCAGCCATTTTGTATATTTTTTTCTGAATGGGTGAGTGTGCCGATCGGCATACTCTCCCGTTCATCTTTGCCATACCCCTGACGCACCCCTAATGCACCTCAGACCCACCGCTAGCTCCAGAGAGGTGAGTAACCTCTTCATGGACTTTTAGTCTTGGGGTGGAGGTTAGGGTTGGGGCCATAGAAGGGGAAGGTTAGCATCAGGCTACGTAGAGGGGGGTCTTAGGGTCAGGCTAGGGAGAAGGGAGAGTTAAGGTCAGGCTAGGGAGAAGGGAAGGATAGAGTCAGGCTGCAGGGAAAGGAGGGTTAGGGTTAAGGTAATGGAAGGGGAGGTTTGAGTTACAATTAGGGTAATGGAAGGGGAGGTTTGGTTTTGAATTAGGGGAGGGGTTGGGGTAGTTTTTCCTCTTATCTCATCGAGGCATAAGCAATCGATATCCTGAAATAGGGCCGTTCTAAGTAGGGACCCACATCACATTTTTGCATGCTTCAAGCTTACTATAAAGCGCCAATCAGGGGAGGGGGGGTTACACCAACCAACATGACGTAGCTCTCTGTGATTTTCTACTGTGTATCAGGTGTCCCTACCTATAGGTGGTATAGACGAGTCGCCTATAGCGGCATCTTGTCAGGGGTGGCACCGCAGGGCAGAAAAGGAAATGCAACACATGCGTAGCAGCTTCTCCCCCTTGTAAAGTGTGGATCTTCAGTCAGCTGGTTGCACATTGCCTATTGGCACCATTGTACCTCCACTGTGACCCTCTAATAGTAGAATTGATTTTCTGCCAGAGGGCACCAACCAAATCTTACCTAGGGCACCAAATTGGCTAGGGCCGACCCTGCTGTGTATACTCACGGCCTATTATGGGCAGACTAGATGGGCCATGTGGCTCTTATCTGCCGTCACTTTCTATGTTTCTATGTTTCTATTAAGTTCTTAGTGTAACTTGAGCTACGGAGGCTTGCATTCTGAGGGCGTGTTAAGGGAGAGAAATGGTGGAGGGATGTATTCAATGTAAAGTAAGGACGTGTCCAAGCAACTGCACCTGAGCTGCATCAGATACCATTCATATATGTAGACTGTTTACATCAAAATATTTGCCACAGGTGTCTAAATTCCGGAGGCTCACACTTCATGACCTAAGGCGGGCACGAGTGCCCACAAAATAATATATACCGGTAGCTGAGTTTAAAAAGGGATCATGGTATTGGAATGCTTTGGGGCGAATGTTAATTGTAAACTATATGATTGATGACTATGGCCCGTATTCAGACTTCCGTCTTCTGTGGCCGTCTTAAAGACCACGTGTAAGCAATCTACGTAGCGAAATGCTACGTAAATAGCATACAATAATTGCTACGCATGTCCAGTAACTTCAATCGGTTAGTTATGGATGGATGGCCACAGAAGACAGAGGCCCAATAGCAGCTGGGAGGTTCAGCAATTTTCTTAACACTAGGGAGGTCAGTCTACTCTGACCTCACCCCCCCCCCCTTGTCCGCTCATCCAGCAAACACTCGACCTGTTAGAAATATCCCACCTGGAAGGTGGTAGCTGACAGGACCCCAGCGCTAGGGTATGGTGTCCTCCCAACATGGGTTGTGCTGCTCTCAAACTGGACCACCTCCACTCCCCCAAAATTCCTTCATGTACCAGACCCCCGTTTGCTGAACCCCACCCCCACTGCTACTGCACCACCCAACCCATCTACAAGAAAAAAAGGTTAAAACACAAAAACTATAAACTTTATAGCTTCATAGCTGCATTGTGTTTAGTTGCTGTCTGCCTGAACACTACATGACATAATAGCTTGCAGCCCAGAGGTTCTATTGAGTGCTTTTGCATCATACGCAGCCCACCCCACTTTATCAAATGCACAATGCGTGCCGATTTGCATGTGTCTCTGGATCTATCACTAGTTTGGCACTGCTGTCTGTTGTTTACATACAGGTCACAACACTGTGCCTTAAAACCTGAATTGCATCTCTTTCTAAGATCTTTCTAAGTTCCATTTGAAGACTTTAGTCAGAGGGTCACATCCTGGTTCTGTGTTGTGTGCAATTGTCTCATTTCTGATGTCTGGACCTATCTGAACCTCCTTCTGGGTAATCTTCCTTGACATGGAACTAGAAGATCTCAATCCTAGTTCTAGCATTTTATAAGGACTGAGGTTAAACTAAACATAAAGGAGAATGAACTCCAAGGTGGGGGTGTACCGACGGTTATACCCATCTCAGATACTCCCTGATAGCCAAAGGGATTGTGACATAGAAGTGGTCTGGGAGACCATTTTTAACCTTTATATAGCGTAGTCACCAAGGCTCAAGCTTCTTTGGGCCTGATCCAGACCTACGCATGAGAGCGGAGCGTATTACCGCTTCAGCGTAAAAACTTTCACTCCCATGACACTCCTCTTACTTTTACCTCCGTACGCCGGCTGAACCCTACCTTAACTTTTTCCGGCGTCGGTATGAATTTTCGTAGCGACGCGCTGATCGTACCGGGCTAAGCACGCCCATACTGTACAATTTAAATGGCTCCCCCCGCCTACATTCCCTAACTCCAGCATCCGTACTAACTTCATAATAGAAACATGCCCCGTCGGCGGAAAATACGCAAACAATACGGACGCCTGAATCGCCGCTACCAAAAGGTCTTTGGTACGACCGGAAGTTGTCACTCTGCACATGCGCAGTGCGTTTTTTCTGCCGAATTTACGCTTATGACCAGCGTACGTTCGCTTGCGAGCGTAGGTCTGGATCAGGCCCTTTGTGTCTTTTTTCTGGACTTATCGTCCCTTCCTGCCTCTTCAGTTAGATTGGTTTGTTGTAGATTGCTGGTTATATTTGGAGCACATGTGGAGGTTGTGCAGCCTCTGATTAGCCTTTATGATCACTTTGTCTGTCCTAGTCTGTCCTGCATTTGCAGAGATAGAGAAAGAGCGCTAGTTCTTGATTGGGATATTTATGGCCCATGGGCCTGTTTGTACTTGCTTTTACTTCTTGTCCCCATGAATTGTCATTTAATGCATTCAAAATTATGCTTCCTCTGCTGTGTTTTGTTTTTTCTTTTTATTATATAATCGAGGAGGAGGGAATCAAGATTGGGACATCAACCATGGGAAGTTTGTATATCCTCTGTATATAGTGTTTCTTACACACCTAGATCTAGAAGATCACACAGATGAGGGGAGTGAACAAATATGTCACTTAAGTGTCCAGACCCCTGCCTTAAGTTCCAAATGCAAATCCGTACAGCATTGTATACCGCTTCTCATAACTTCCTCTACATGCCTATCCCCGCCTCCCTAGCAGGGATTAGGCATGCAGATTGAAAGTACTACCCCGTTAAAATTTAGCTCCATATGCTAGGAGATCCATTGCGTAACATCTGGCACATCATGTGCAGCGCCAGAAAAGCACCCAGCTTGTAAGCAGCTTATAGAAGTCAGGAGTCAGATTAGGTTTTTATAGTGATTTTTAATTATGGGAACAGGAATTTATAGGAATATATATCCCTATTTCGCACAGTAGCTGTTCCCAATAGTGAGGGGACGGGCTGCAGCTGTGGGGACAGACACAGAGAAGAGCGCTATGGGACTTTACAAGGTTAGGATTAGGCTGTGGGAGATGTAGGGTTAGGGTTAGGTTTAGGTTGCGGAAAATGGAAAGTTAAGGTTATGGTTAGGGTTAGGCTGTAGGAGATGGAGGGTTAAGGTAAGGGTTAGGCTATGGAAGCTTGAGGGTTAAGGTTTGGCAAATAGAAAGGGAAGGTTAGAGCTAGGCTGTGGGAGATGGAGTGATAAGGTTATGGTAGTAGAAGGGGAGGGTTAGGGTGAGGATTAGGGTAAGGGTTGGTTAGGAGGAAATTTTACCTGTCAGCAGGGCATCACCCGTCGCTTGTTCCAGACATTGGGCCAGATCCAGAGTTAAGTTTCCTTCAAGTACGATCGTGTAATGTAGTTAAGCAATCATAAGCATAATGCACTGCTCCGGGCACTCCCCTCGAACGTACGTAATTTAGCTGATTTTCGAGTTCCAAACCCTACCTTAACTTTTCCTTGCGTATCTGCGGTCGTACATATCGCCTTGTCGTACGTAACTGCTTAACCCAGCCCATACTGTACAATTTAAATGCCTCCCTCCGCCTACAATGCGTATTTTCTGCTTGCGTAGGGATGACACGTTACGTACGATCAGAGTTACAATGCGTAAAATCTGCCGTGTGCATGCACAGTACATATCAACAGCCAAATTTATGCATGCAGCGTGCCTAAATTCACTGTCGTACTTAAGTCTGGATCTACCCCATTCTTATAAAGCAGCTGTTTAGCGTTAGGACCAACTAGAGCTGGAAACCATTGTGATAGTTATAATATTCATAATAATATAATATAATATAATATGATATTATTTATTTATTATACTTATAATATTGGGCCGGATTCATCCCCCGCACGTTTTCTGTGTGTGCAGAGGTCTGTAAGTCTGCAAGAGAGAGGGTAGTGCACACCCCCTGCATTAAATGTGTTGTGCGGATCAGTGGTTTGTGCAACCACTGATCTGCAGTAGTGTGGGAGCACCCTCCCACACTCTACACTTTGCATGCTTCCCTTCCCCCGCTTTAGTGGACGGAGGGGAAGCACAGTCCATTTCCTCGGAAATGGGCTCGCATGGAACAAAGTTCTGTCCGATTGTTTGAATGCTAGATTTATTATCATAACCCTAGCGTAACATCTGGAGGGTGCATGTGCCCTCCAGAAAAGTCAAGTCACTTACGCACCTGGCGTGCGTAAGTGACCTAACGGTATTAGTTCTGAATCCAGACCATTATTGTAACTCATTTTTCTACATTTTATTTTGCAGATTGAATGGTAGGTTAGCTAATGGTTAATAAATAACAACAGTCATGTATCACAAATTAATGATATATTCTGCTGGAGGATTTAGCAGACTTTATAGAAGTAATGCATTGCATTGGCTCCTGATGGTTTTCTCAACATCTGCAAAACAATAGATTTCAGATGAAATTGCTATGGATATGGTGTGCAGGGCTCAGTAATCATAATTGCTCTCTTTAATGACATTCATTGAAGTACATATGGCTCCTACATGTGGCACACATTTGATAATCACTGTTTACTTTATTGTGCCAGCGATAAATATGTAACCTCTATACAAAGAAGTTTTCACATTATTATTTTTTTATGTTTTATTTATTTTAAACAGACGCTGACTTTAAAAGGTCATTCAATGTGTTTTAGAGAGATTGGAGTTGCTAAAGAATTCACGCAGATGGACTGTGATAATTATGTTCAAATGACGCCTTAGAACTTTTTAACAAAATAGTAATAAAGATCTACTTTAAGCATATAACTTCCATTTTAGGGCTCTGTTTCACAGCTCTTATTTGTATTTTTAATATACCCTGTAGATGGAAACACATTTATTCCTAGCTTGGAACTTGGATGAGTCTAATCTTGCCTTTGGATAATCCTATATCACTGGCAAATGTCAATCTGAGGTTTGCTTATAGCTGCAACCAGAGGCTAACTTAAGGCCTGATCTGGAGCACATATCTAGGTTACTTCACACTCCATGGCATGTAGATGCTGTTTCGGCAATCACTATTTCAACAGTGATACAACAGACAGTCTCATGTTCCCTGAATCAGTTTAAACAGGATTGGGGTTCAGAAAAAGTTTATTTTGGCATGAGTGCATTCAGGTCTAGTGCGAGGGTGTTTCAGTGCCTCCCTGAGAACTTTACAATTGTGCCCTTCTGTTTAACAATTATTAACATTAAACACCAGTGACCCTGCTAGATTATAGTATCCATGTAAGCATCATCAAATACAATCTTGTGACCACTATAAAAGAAAGCAAATTATAGTCACAACTATACAATACAGACAGCGTCCTAGTGTCAGCTATGCAATTTCCACTTAATCCTAAATCTGCCACACAATAGAGACTATATTTATTAACAGGTTTTTATATAGTTCTATCAGATTATGTAGCACTTTACTCACACATAGACTAGGGCTAATTTATTCAGCAACCAATTAACCTACCAGCATGTTTTTGGAGTGTGGAAGGAAACCGGAGCACCCGGAGGAAACCCATGCAGACGTGGGGAGAACGTACAAACTCCTCACAGATATGGCCTAGTCTGGGAATCAAACTCATGACCTCAGTGCTGTGAGACACCAGTAACATAGGGCTGGATCCAGACCTTGTTAAGTGCATGAACTTAGTTACTCAAGGGCTAAACCATGTTGATTTCAGGGGAGTCATAGTTCATCTGTTGCAAACAGTATTAGTGTTGAGAGGTGATGTTTCCTATCCCAAGTCTAAATAACAGTGTGATAGTAAAGCTGGTCAGTATCTGTGTGCAATAAACAATTAAAAGATATATCCCTGCATGCAAAGAATACAATTAACTTTGCTCCCCCTAAAATCAACATGGTTTAGCCCTTGAGTAACTAATTTCATGCATTTAACAAGGTCTGGATTCAGCCCATAGTAACATAATCGATGAGATTGAAAAAGGACATCAGTCCATCAAGTTCAACCTATTTTTGGATCTGCAATCCCTATCTTTGTCTTAGTGCTACTCACTGAGCCACAGTGCTTATTTTATCATTTATATCTCTCAAGTGATATATCTCCCAGTGTTCTCTATTCATGTCTCTCCAGCCTCCCCTGTACTCCCCATTTATGTCTCTGCAGCCTCTCCTGTGTTCACCATTGATGTCTCTCCAGCCTCCCCAGTGTTCCCCATTCATGTCTCTCCAGCCTCCCCTGTATTCCCCATTTATGTCTCTCCAGCCTCCCATGTATTCCCCATTTATGTCTCTCCAGCCTCCCCTGTATTCCCCATTTATGTATCTCCAGCCTCCAATGTATTCCCCATTTATGTCTCTCCAGCCTCCCCTATATTTCCCATTCATGTCTCTACAGCCTCCCCTGTATTACCCATTTATGTCTCTCCAACGATGTGCCCTGCTGTGCTTAGGGTTAGGAATTAGGGTTATGGTTATGATTATTTTAATGCCATTTATGTTGGCATTACAATTTTCAATTAGACATTTTTCGAGGTACCAACTGTTAGACTGTGAACGTTTAAACATTTAAAAGCCGGTATCTTAACTGTAAGAATTCAGATTATCAGAACTACAAACCACACCCCAATGCATCTCACTTTAGTGACTGCTTGTATTAGGTGGGTCGTTTCATGGAGGGTAAAGGGTACAGTAATGAATTGTACAATAGTGGTAGTACAATAATGGAAGTACAATAATGGATTCTCACACAGTAAAACACAATTTAGACCCAAATTCAGACTCACAGATTACAGATAAATATTTACGCCATTCCCAGTGCCTAAATTCAGTACGGCCAGACTAACAATGGAACAAATGGTACTATAGTCCCTAGCCGCCATCTGAAAATAGACGCTTGTACAATGCAGTTCTCCAGGCCTTTCACTGCAGTGCATAAGGGTGAATGTCAGGGACTGATGTCCTCCTCCAAAGCATACTATATAATGTGGGCCCTCAAACCGGCCCTGAAGTTCAGCTGATACTCCACAGCATATATAGGACCACTGCATTAGAATTTAACCTGCTGGTTAAGCATATTGCTGTGTGTTGGTTTTAAAAATAAATAAATAAAAACTTTTATTCTTTTTATTTTTTTTGCATTTAATTTATTTTGAAGTTTTTTTTAATTTTTAATTTTTTAATTAATGACTATGGAATGGATCCAGACTTTTGTTGGCGCTGTTCTCTTGCCTCCGGCAGATGCACAGAAGCTGGACAGGATATGTAAAAGATGCATAAGACTGTGAGTAGAGCTGCAATTCCATTTGTTCTGCATGCACCTGCCTTTGGCTGCAAATCGTAAATCAATTATTCACAACTCTGAATCTGTCGCTATGAGATTAGAATCATCCATAAGTTTGACTGAATTTCACAACTTTCTCAATGGCAAATTGTAAATTGTTCTGTATTTATAAATAAAAAAAATATATATTGTAGAATTAGAATATTAGATAAATCTCATTAAATGTAATAAAAATTAGCTAATCAACAATAGATAATTGTTTATGGTATTATAGAAATAGCCTAAGTTGTCTTTTCTAACCAGTGGGAGTTGCCGCCGTGAATGCTGTCTGATTTTCAGCTGTCTATTTCAAAAAGGCATCCTTTTCTGATTTTTTGGTTAGAGTGGGTGAGTTTCCCAATCGGCATACTTACCCATTAATTTTTTGCAAGACGCCGGAACTGTCACATCGAAAGCAGCGGGAACGGTGAGTAACACTCTCCAGGGACTTTTAGGGTTATGCTCTGGGGAAGGGAGGGTTAGGGTAATAGAACGGGAGGGTTAGGGTCAGGCTGTGGGGAGGGAAGTCTTAGGGTTATGCTATGGGAAGAGGGGTCTTAGGGTCAGGCTGCGAGGAAGGGAGTTTTAGGGTTAGTCTACAGGAAGAAGAGTCTTAGGGTTAAGCTATGGGAAGGGGGGTCTTAGGATTAGGCTGCAGGGAGGGGAGTCATAGGGTTAGGCTACAGGGAGGGGACGGTTAGGGTAATAGAAGGGGAAGGTTAGGGTCATGGAAGGGAAGGGTTAGAGTAAGGATTAAGGAAAGGGTTGGGGTAAAAATTAGAATTGACATATGACGATCCGTCTTTGCTGGCCCGGGGATTGATTGCTTTGCCCCTGTGAAAGTTGACCCACACCCCTTTCTAGCACAAAGCAACTTATCAATAATTTCAATGTGAACCAAATAATAAATGAGGTGTTTAGATTGTGTGAAGTCCAGCAGATGATTTTCCCATAATCCCCGGATCTTGCATGTTTTGGATTCTCTATAAGGCGCTCCCTCGTGGTTTGGCAGCCATTTCATATACTGGTAATCATTGGACAGTTACAGTGTATAGTAGTCTATTAGGTGTTGTGTTGATCTTCACCTGTACTTTCTTTTATAAATACAGAGCCCTCATTAGGGCACTCAGTTTTTGACAAGTTGTAAAATAACAGCAACTACGCTGCCTGCATTAGTATAGTGCAGGCCTGGCCAATCTGTGGCTCCCCAGATGTTGCGGAACTACGAATACCAGCATGCCTTGACTGCAATAGAATAGCTGATACCTGACAAAGCATGATGGAATTTGTAGTTTCACAACTGGAGAACCACAAGTTGACCAGGCCTGGTATAGTAGCAGTAGAAAATCCGTCCGTGCAAGGGGAGCGTCATGAGTGTTGTGCGTATATTTGCCTACTTTATAAAAACGGATCTGTGAATACAGCCCAAAATCTGTTGTCTGGATCCATCATTATTATTATTATTATTATTATTATTATCATTATTATTATTATTATTATTATTATTAGTAGTAGTAGTAGTAGTAGTAGTAGTTGTAGTATCATCATGACTATTACAAACACACAATCGCCACATATTATCTGCCTACAGGATATCATTGGACAAGGATAGGCAGTTATTATTGCCTCTAAAACAACCTCTTCTCCTGACTGCTTTTTCCTATGTTTAGTTTCATTAAAATGTATTTCCAGGGGTTTTTAATAACAAAATAATCACAAATCAATATTAATTATGTGAGTCACGCAGCAGAAAGAGAAATACAGAGGACGGGTAATTGTCTTTCCAGGCCTTTTTTTTTTTTTTATATTTCCAGTAATAGCCTATAAGCATCAAGCTTGCACATGAAAAGACATGCATTGTGCAGCCGAGAATTCAACCTTATAGCAGATATAAAACAGGAGAGCGGGCCATGGAAATTAGAAATATCAAGAGCACATCTACCAGGAGGCCCGCAGGTCGTGCTATGTAATGTTTATAAATGACAGAAAAGGGCAAACATGAACTGCTCTTTGGTTTAGTGTTTTTTTTTTTTCTCCCTGCCTGGGAATTAAATAACATATATAGCAAAGAAAATCTATAATAAAAGCAGAACTGGAAAGAGAAGATCAACAGATGGAATGTGCCCTGTGCTTTAGAATACAAATTATCAATGCCCTGCATAAGCAAATGAGCCTTTGACTAGATCAAGCAGCTAATGAGGAAGTAAGAGCATGCATTTGTATTGATTAGTAAGAAAAATTCACAGGCAGAGTAATATGTACAAGGGAGGGTCAACTGTTCATTAAGTTTAGATCAGCGGAGTCAGCATGAGCTAGATAAAACGCAGTTGCTTGGTCATATTGGCCCGTATTCATATGTGATACGTCCGGTGTTTAGCGATTTTTATTACTGCGCACGCGTAGTCATTTTTTTATGTAATCTACGTATCTTTTTCTTACGTAGTCTGAAAGGCCGCATTTACGCAATCTACGTAAGAAAAAAGATACATAGATTACGTTAAATAATGACTACGCATGCACAGTAGTAAAAATCGCTAAGCATCGGACATATATGTTATACGTCCGGTACTCTGAATATGGGCCATTGTCTTTAGAATTGCTCACAAGCGCTCATTTTTTCCCCCTCGAAATTGAGGGAATATTATACCGTTTCTAAACACCTTTGGAAAAATATAAGAATAAGTTGATTTTATATGTTTTCTAGTGCTTTAGGCAGGGTCGCCATCGGGGGAGGGGGGGCGGCCGGGACTATTGTCCTGGGTCCGGAGCCGATGGGGGCCTGCTGAGTAGCGGACCAATGCGCAGGGAAATTCTACTCGCTACTTCCACTGTTAAAGCAGGTCTGTGGCTCCACATAGGGGCAGGGCCCCTCGTCTGTGTCCCAGGCCCCACATTTTCTGACGACTGCCCTGGCATTAGGACCGTATGCAGACCTGAGTGCGTTCTGTATGTTTGGAGTCGCGAAAATAAGCATGTGAGTGACTAGTGCTCTCCCACCCCATACCGTTTAATTTAAATGCCTCCCCCACCCACTTTGCGGGATCTCGCACTGAGATGTGTAACATCTGTTGCGCACATGCATAGATGTTACTCTCAAGGGGACTTACGCAAGCGGCTTTTATATGTCCCATAGAATTATTAGGTCTGAATCTAGTCCTTAAAGGAACTAAGTATCGGATTGTAACATTCATTTGCAATTGAATGTGCACTTAACGGATGGTCAGGAATTACATTGCAGTGCTTTAGAAACCTGGATCAGTGCACAAAGTGTTAACCTATTATGTATATTATAACACAAAAGAGCTCATAATGGCCTGCAGAGAGATGTCCTGGCTGTTACCTAGCAATCAGGATACTCATTTTCATTGGTGGACAGCGATCAATTGACTAGGCGGCCATTACGCTTGTTTCAAATGAGTGGTCCCAGCTGTGACTTAGCAGATGGATTGATCACCAATTAAACGGGAGATGCTGGGCCAATCCTCAGCGGCTGATTTGCCAGCCTGTCTGTATATAACCTCCAGAGAATTTTGTTCCCTGCCGGTTATAGCATTCCCACATCGCTTGCTTCTTTTCCTGTCCATTAAGTATTAGCTTACCTTACCTTGTTTTCTTGCTTTCTCTGTCTGGTTCCCGTTGTATCTTCCGTGCCTGATCTTGCTTTTTTCCCATCCTGATCACTCTTTCTTTGTCCTCTCCTGTTTGCTACTAGCCTTTTTTTTTTTTAAACAATCTTTTATTAGAGTTCAGAAAAGAGTACAATAGTTAATGCACACATCAGATGCAATGAACCAGGTTTTAATAAGGTATCACATAATAGTCCTGCATGTTTATTGTATCCAAAGTACATCTCCACTCTGGGCGTCCATTAACCATATAGGTGGGTCCGACTGTAAAACCCTTGTTTCATACCATCCAACCCTATGGAAACATCTGTGGATGTTAATCTTAACAGAGATTGGTAATGTGTCGATATATGTTTCCCATAGTGTGAAAAATTTCTCTATACGTTGTTCTCTCTCTGTGCAACGACGCCTCAAGCCCCTCAATACGAAAGACGAGCTGCTAGCCTTTCTGTGCATTTTCCTTTTTCCTTCTTCCCTGTCTATGTCCACAGTACTTAGTGTGCCATAATGGTTAGCCTTTCTTGGGCTTGTACTTTTCCACCTGTATAACAATTTTTACATCTGGTGTGTTGTCTGCTTTGCCTATCACACACTGTTCCATTGATTTGTAGTAGACTCCAGGATAGCTCTCTTTTTTTTTATTCAGGGAGGGCCGTCTTTCCATTTGTGGTATCTGTTTGTATGTCTTGTTTGTCTTTAGGTTCATTGTCTGCCACGCCATTGCTCGATCTTCTAGCATCTCCCCGTTCAGGAACTACCACATGGGGCTACAACCTGCCCAGCCAAGTCTGTCACTACCATCTGGGACTCCAGCGAACACCTAACTCTTCGTTAGACTCTGCGTCTGGGCCAAGGCTTTCCCTGTATCAGTTCTGCAATCTTGCAAGAGCCACCCGGTCCATCTGTTGGAAATACCATTTTGTCTTGAGTCTGTTTAAGTTCTTATAAAGCAGCATAGATGAGAGCACATGTTCTGAAAACTAAAGAGGAGGAAATTTGTTTGATTTGTTTCGCTCATAAATCTGTTGCCAGCTCTCATATTTTCCAGATACTTTTGCTTGTAAAGTGAAGGCTCAAATTTTCTTCATTGCTTGGAATTAACATACAAGAATTGCAAAATAATTACTAATATGCTAGTTTCCAGTTTGAATCATATATGTTGTAAGATTACAGAGGCTGGAGCTGAAGGTGGCAGAGTTTAATGGTTGTTTCATATTGACAATTGATAAAGCCCAAGAACAGTGAAACGTGTGACAGAAGAGTGGCAATACCAATGGAGAATCCAAACTGAAACTTATGCACCATCACTGCACACCGGCTCTCCATATCTGTCTCTAGCCTGGGGTGGGTAAGATACTGCCGGAAGGGTGAAGCGTAACTAACACTTCTGGTTATGGAAAGCTTTGTTTCATTTAGTGTAGAAGGGCAACTCAGCAGCCGGGTAATATTCTGCTATCTCTTTTATATGCATTTAAATTTTACCTATAGGTGCTGTTTTATGTTGTTGTGCATTTTATGCTGTCTCTTAATAGCTGTTTAAATGGTGTTTAATAAATTATTTTAATTATAATGAAATGAGTGGAAATTAGATTGATGACTGGTTTACAGGTCAATGTGTTCTGGTTGGTTCCTACTATTCAAGCAGATGCCTATTATTAATGGAACTTATATTTGGAACAAGAGGATAAAACGAGTGGTATATTCCTTCTATTTCAACTTGGCAAAGAAGATTGCTGATGCTATTACACTTGAGTGTTGGAATGGATTATGAGTCAGTATTTCTTGCAAGTAATGGTTAAAATATTTAAACAGCCAGAGGGAAAGACAGGTGTATGGTACGAAAGAATGGGGTGAGAGAGGCATGATGAGAGACTACAAGGAACAAAAGACAGGTCTGGTGCTTCAATCAAACATTAAATAACACTATGTGTCAGCACATGCATAAAAAAGAGGATTAGTTCATAATCATAGGCGTTTCTATAATGGGTGCAGGGTGTGCAGTGCACACGGGCCCCTCAGAACAGAGGGCCCTGTGGCATGCATCCTGCACCCAGGGTTGGCAGGGGAAGGGGGGCCATTTAGCATTTATTTCTACCCTCTAAGATCTTCTGGAGGGAAGAAATAGATGATGACTTCCCCTGTGGTGGGACTGTCCTGATTCATGGGGCGGGGCTTAGAGAGCCATTAAGCCCCGCCCCCTTTTCGGCTCACGAATCTGGACAGTCATGTCTCAGGTAAGGAGGGTGGGGGGCCCATGTGCAAATCCTGCACACGGGCCCCCTCACTCCTTAAAATGCCCCTGTTCACAATATAGCCTTATTGGGTTATGACCAGCGTCATGTACCTCCTGTAGATGAGTCAGTCTGCTATATATGTATTAAGACACTCCTGCCATTTGAAAAGTGTACAACAACCATATTGGAGCATGTCTCCTTCCCAATATGGCCGCTGCACATCCTGGTGTACCTACCATAGGAACCAGAGCTGCATATCCTGTAAAAGGCCTCCTTTTATTTGTGTTCGGACATTTGCACAGGCCCAATTGGGCAGAAAGGACTGTTGCTATTTGGACATGCACCTGCATTGATGTTCTTCAAATCTTTTCTATACCTGGAAATGGACAGATTCTTTAACTTGTGTTGTTCCAATTAAGCTCTTTTGTGTTGCTCTTTGTAATCATGGAATAACGATATCCACTCATCACGATCAATATTTTAGGATTGTTTATTTTATAGAAGAGAATTGACTTTGATGTGACCTTTCGATGGTCACACTGTTTGCCTCAAAATAATAACAGAGTCAAAATACTTGTACATTGCGGATGCATATTATGCATATACTGAGAACAATAATGTGTCCTTAATCCAGATGCCCCAGTGAAAAATAATTATCAAGATGGGCATTAAGTGGGCTTTTAAAATGATGCCCGTTTCTAACTATGACAAAGAAACAAGCTAAAGATGACAATCATGACAAACCTGAGAGCCATGACTGACCTACATAACCCAAAATATTCCAATTTCCAAAATAAATTTAATTATAATGTCCCCTTAAACCATTTATATTCTCACTTCATGCCAAGTACCATTGTCCATATAATAATAATTTCTTAGATTTTTTTTCTGTAGTTTTGATCCTGGAACTGCAAATCCTCATGTTGCTTCAACAGAGATTTTGTTGTGATAGATGTAATATTTTCAGTCATTAAATCTTTGATAGGTAGTTTTGGTCTCGGCTGTGTCATAGAAAGGCCACTTCGCCTTATACAGAAATCGCTAGAATTTGTCTGCGGCATAGAAAGAAAGAAAGAACAAATATATTTAGGCTCTAAACCATCAAAGAGAATGCCATAAACTAGCTTGGACAGAAAATATATACACGCCATTAAATTACTCATTTAATTCATACATTTCAACATTTGATGTCAAGCGAATGTGCTAATTTGTAAGCAATTAACACATCCAAAGAGACATCTTAAACATAAACATAAGCCATTTTTTACAAGAACAGAGCAGAAATCTTCAAAGATTTTTTTTCCCTTTTTCCTGAGAACGGGGCCTTCGAAGGACCTTTGCTCCTCTCCATTATTTCTTCACCTTAAACACTCTTGCGCTCCCGGAGGAGTCATTCACAATAAAGTCATACAGCATTTTATAAGTGTTCTGTGTAAGGTGATGCCCTTGCTATGTTCTATATTATATTCTACAGCTGCTCCTTTACACTTTGGATGTAGAGCATTAGAAGACCCTGCAGCGGGGACACATGTAAAGGGGAGGGCTCTGCTACATGCAGTAATGTCAGGCGCTTTGTTAAAATATTGGAGCTGAAAATTGCCCTAGGTCTCTTCTTGTTCTCTGTCAAAAATTTCAGGTTTTTTTTCTCCAAAACCAGCAACATTATTTTAACTCTTTTACTGCGCATTTATAACGACTATAGTTCAAACACAAAATGGAAGTTGCTCCATCAATTTATAGGTAAATGCATAGAGGTGCATGAAAGGCAGGGGGGTAATCTGCAAGCCACAGAAACAAAGGAAAGAAAATGCCCCAGCAACACTGCCATTAACCAGTAACAGACTATACCGTCTATTTGTAAAATAAAACGCAGAAATATCCATTACACATATCTATGTATATATATATATATTTTATTTTTTTTATTTTTTTTTATTGAGTGCCATACTTACCTCAGGAGACACCCCTTAAAGTCTTCAAAATGGCTGCTGTGGAACAACCATCTCATTTGCTGCTCCCAAACAAGCTCCTAAACAGTATACACAAAATGGAAGTTGCTCAATCAATTTATAGGTGCATGAAAGGCAGGGGTTAATCTGCTAGCCACAGAAACACAGGAAAATGCCTCAGCAACACTGCTATAAACCAGTAACAGACTGTACCGTCTATCTGTAAAACCACTATAGGCCTGATCCTCATTAACTAACATTAGTCCACTAAAAACTAACTTCTGCACATGTGCAGGGAGATCCGTACAGGGGACGACACTTGTTTACCACATATTTAAAGGTAGCTTAGGAATTTATATATTATCCTATATCACCTTGTAGTTGATATAATATGAGATTCAACTAATTGTTTATGTCTTTTTTAGACAGTTATTTATCTCTGTGCAATATTTTTTAATATTGGTGTTACATGCCGCCGCGCCAGGCTGTCCGGCATGTAACTTCCCTACCTGCTTTCCGGCTTTAAGCACCACAGCTGCCTGGGTCCACGCTCAGAGCCCAGTGTTTATACTGTTGTCTTCAGCACCATCATGGCTGATGGCAGCTAATCAGAGTGAGGGAGCTGGCTGGTGCTATCCAATCACTGGATAGCAGACTCTATATAAGTACTGGCAGTGTCAGTGTAAAATTGCCAGTTATAGCGTCTGGTTCTCCAGCCTGTGACTTGCTCCTTGTTTCATAGTGCCTTGTGCTTCTGCCTTGTACCATTTTGTGATTGCTGTGTGCCCTTATTACTCCTGCTCCTTGCCCAGTTACCCTGGTGTAATCATCTTGCACTCCTGTGTGTTTTCTCCAAATGTGCCCACTCTCTCCACCCTGGTTTGATTGCATGCTCTCCCATTCGGTGGAGTCACTTCGTGTTGGTTGCTGAGTGCCCCTGTTCATTCATCCACAGACTGTCTACTCCTTAGTCCATTAGGTCTAGTCCCTTCTAGTACCTCTTTACCCGCTGCCTTATTTCTCTCTTGTCTCTTATTCTCCTCTGGTTTTCACTGCGCTTCTGTTTCTTCTCCCGGGTGGCACCTCTGGGGGCCTCGACCTGCTAGGTGTCCTGCAGCCCAGACTATCCCCACCATTAGGGGCTCTAGTGAAGACCTGGCCCTAGTTAGACTCCGCGCCCTGGTTGTGTTACCCGTAACAATTGGTTTGTTATTTATTGTTTGTTAAGTTTATATATTTAAGTATTTGGAATGAATTCATACATGTGCATTTTAAATGAAAAATGTATTTGGAATGAATCGCTCCATTTTAATAGCTCCTTTTTAAATTGAGAGGACTTTGGTACCGGGGAAACACAGTTGTTGACTAATTAATTGATGGCCATCTGGATAAAAACACTGATAAAAACACTGGACCAGATTCACAGATACACATGTAATGAGAATGCAAATATACGCACCTACGTTGCAAGCCTACACACATGACACTCCCCTCGCACGGACGGATTTTTGCTGATTTACGCCTCCATAGGGCACCTTAACTCTGTAGGCGTATTTACGTGCCTAAGTTGCTTAGGTACGTGCGTACATTACTAATAGCGCCCTCAAAAGGCCATTTATATGCCTCCCCCCACCCACTTTCACGTAACTTTGCACGTATGGAAGACAACCACGACCCTCCGTACGTATCTCACTAAGTACGATTTTGAAATCGTGCGTAATGGACTTCCGTGCCTAAATCCTACGTAACTTGCATAAAAAAGTTACTACGCATGCGCATTTACTCAGATCCTAATAATACGCATGGAAAAAGTAGCAAAATCGTATCTGTGAATCTGGTCCACTGTTGTGAGCATGGGGGTAGATCCAGAACTACGTTCCTGATCCATTTCAAAGCGTAACGTATTTACGCTATCGTATGCACTCCCCCCGGCACTCCCCTCAGTCGGATGTAATTTTGCCGTCTTACGCATTCCAAACCCTGCCTTAACTTTTCTATGTGTAACTCCTGATGGTCGTAATGGCTGCACATACTTACGCACGCCCATACTGTACGATTTAAATGCCTCACCCTGCCTTCGAAGCGTAATTACGGGAGACGTATGTTTGGCACGCTCCAACGTAAGGCGACACGCTACTGATACGTGAATTTCCCTTATGCCATGAGTTACATGGCGTAACATCTGCCCCGCGCATGCTGTATTCGAAGAACCGTATTTGCGAGAAGTTCCATGCGTATCTACATTGAATTTACGCACAAAAGTCCATTAGGCACGGACTTGTGAATCGCACGTGGGAAGATCCGTACGGAGGGGCGTGTTTATAATCCGTCCGGAGAAAGATGCGTGTAAGTGGGTGGGGGGAAGCATTTAAATGACCATTTGAGGGCGAGGTGAAGGCGCGGTTAGTTAGATACAAACGTTCGGGAACCAAAATACGCATGGAACGGCACACTTAAATGTACGGGTGGGATGAGGCAATCGTAAGTCACTGTGCCCCGTCCTTGTGAGGGGAGTGTAATGGGTGTTACCTTGCTACGTCCGTGCGAATATTTGTGAACTTTTCGCGGACAGTTCAGACAGTTCGGACATTGGGCCCTAAGTACTAATGAGTGAATTTAGTCAAGTGGCAAGCGTAAATTCACTCACGGACATTTGTTCTGGATCTGCCCCATTGTCTCTATTACCTACCTTCTGAGGAAATCGCAAGGCTCTGCGTAGAAATGCATCAAGGTGTTCATTTATTGGATTGTGTAAAGGGGTGACTCGAGCAATTAACTTTGTACTGGCAAAGTAATATTCAGTTTGCAACCTGAATGATTTTGTTCAAGCAAAACAACCGCAGATTTTGTAACACCCATCATGCAACTGTGCTTATTTCTTTAAGACTTGTCACCATCATTTAATTGTCTTTTATGTCTTTTATGTCTGTTGACAGTGTTTTTTTTTACTATACAAGTGTTATTAATTGATATCAGAGCTGTTTATTACTTTTTGGTACCATGCTAGCGTTTACCATCCAAGTATTTCTGTGTTGTTTTCCACATGCCTAATAGGTACTCTAATTAAGGATGGGGACCTACTTTGCGCCAAGCTTCCTGAACCTATACATGGGGTCCTTTGAGGAACAACATGTTTGGGGATGTGGAGCCAGCTGGTCCTTTATCGCCATTATATAGATAATTTATTCTTTATTTGGGACGACCCCGGGGATTCTCTCCACGCTTTTTTGAATGGTCTTAATGAAAATGATTATAATGTATCCTTTACTCATGTGATACACACCTCCATCATCGACTATCTGGACATTTCAGTATCTATACAGAGCGATAAAATTATAACCAGTACAAACGTCAAACCTGTTGATACTAACACCATTTTAGATTACACTAGTAATCACCTGGGTATCAAATATTCCCAAAGGACAGATGCAACGTATTCGCCGAAACTATTCCTTTACTGAACTCTTTTTGTCTCAGGCTGAAAAACTAATTGATGCATTTAAAGATAGTTCCTACCCAGCTCCCCTATTGGATGAGACGCTACAGTCCACACTTGATTTGGACTGTAGGTCACTTCTTACTTTAGATTCTAGTCAGAAAAAGAAAGTCCCTCCAGATATAAAAGAGAAAAAAACGATATTTATATCTACTCATAATCTCTCGACAGGAAAGATCTCAAAAATTTTTAAGAAAAATTATTCAATACTTGGTTTAATCCCATATTAAAGAACACCATACCCCCTAAAGTGAGGGTTGTTTTTAGAAAGGCAAAAAACCTTAAAAGTTTCATTGATGGGGAATTTTAGATGTGGTAAAACCCGTTTTCTAACATGCTCCTCCTAAGGTGTAACGCACTCACCTGCTTAGTATCTTTATACTGTATATAGGCACATCGGGCCGGATCCAGAACTACGTCCGTCTTCCATAGACGGACGTAGTTTAATAAGCAGTAGCTACTGTTTATTGAACTACATCCGTCTATGGAAGACGGACGTAGTTCCGGATCCGGCCCATCATTAGGTACTTAAGCAATGGTCATCAACCTCAATGCAGTCATGTAACACATAAAAACCAGAAACTTCCATAGTGTAATCATATCAACAACACTATTAAAAGTGATATTTCAGATATATAAATATGACAGTTGACAATAATCTATATTGTTTGCAAAAAGATCAAACTATATATCCACAAAATGTAATTAAACAGGTACTAAAATACAACAGCTAGCATAAATATACTTTCTAGTCCAGTATATTAAGTGTTCCATATACTGATATTTAGATGGGTGTATTTTTCAACTGTGGTCAGAACAGTAATGGTCTCATTTTCCTATTTTAAAAAAAGCAAACACCATAGAGATAGATTGAGTTTTATTGTCTCATTAAATATAATTGGTGTTTGCCACTGAGCACCTTGTTTGGAGTCTTGGACTTTCACACTTATTTGATTTGTGTAAATAATTAGGTTTTATATTCAACACGGAAAGACTCATTTAGGAACCACATAAAAACACAGACCCTTGCTGCATTTTCATTTGTACTAGACTGCCTGTTAGTCCAATCTGCATTGTTTAAGGTTCATCTCCACTTCATTCATCTCTTATCAAATGTAAAATGGAGGATAGAGTGACAACTGAGGGTTAAATATTTTAGCCTGAAGGAAGTTAAGCCCTGGAAGTAGCATGGTTAGCGGGATGTTTTAATGTCCTGATGTCATGATGTTTTTTTTCCAGGGGGATCCAATAGGCCCTAGGGGAAGGCTTAAGCTGGCCATACACTAGGACGATTATCGGTCCCAGTAGGGAGTGAGCCGATAAACGGGATGATTTTCCGCTAGGGAAATGTCCCTTTATCAGTACCATACACCTCTCCTGCTGGGACCGATAATTCTAGCAGAAAGGGGGGAGGGGGCAGCGCTCTCTGTTGCTGCTTTATATCTATGTGCAAAGCTGCTCTGACAGCTTTGCAGGTATACTTTACAGCTGTCAGAGCAGCATAGTACATAGATATACAGCAGCGGCTATTGCAGGCAGTAATACAGATAAGAATCAGCCGAAGCCACGCTTCACACAGTGTGTTTTCAGCTGATCCCTGTCTGTACTACTCCTGCAATAGCCGCTGTTGTAGATCTATGTACTATGCTGCTCTGACAGCTGTAAAGTATACCTTCAGAGCAGCATAGTACATAGATATAAAGCAGCAGCAGCTCTGAAGAATAGGGAGCCATTCAGCTTGCTGATTGGCTCCCTTAAAATATCGGGAGCTTTCTCCCGATTTAAATCAAACATGTTGAAAGATCAAATAATCGTACAGAGCGTTTCTGGTGCATTTATTTGACGTTTCAAAAATGTATCTGTACCATACACTAGAGCGATTATTTGCCCGATCACCTGATAATTGGGAGATCAGGCCGATAATCATCTAGTGTATGGCGAGCTTTAGGGAGTTACGTTTATAAACCCCCCTCTCTTGCCTTGCTCCCTCCTCTTGGATTGTCGGGAGAAGTTCAGCCACCCTCCCTTTGCCTTAAGGATTGTATCAGATGAGACGAACCATCATTCATGTAATAGTATGGTCATGTGGGTTCCTTGTGTCAGCGGGAGGGCAGTGCAGTCATCATGTGCTGATGAGCAGTATCTATCTAGACATGGTTTTATTCTCCCCTGGCCTGGAATATCGGTTTGGTCGCAAGTGTAGATGGCAGCGGCACTGGGTATTGTCTCATAGGTGGGCCCAGGTCCAGTGGGTTAGTTGGGAGCACCTTTCCATTCCCGGCCATTTTATTTAGGGTGCCAGCAAAGTGGGGTTATAACATGCCCCCACTTCAGTGATCATTGGATGCCCGTTATAGTGGGGTGGTCACATGACCCCACTGATCGTGTTTTAGTGAATTTGGAACAAAACAAAAAAAACGCGGGAAAATCGCGGTGATGGCCCGCAATGCCCCGCAATTCAAAATCGCATCAAAAAATCGCTTTTAGTGAATGAGGCCCTAACAGTGGAACCAATGGGCATATTCAACAATGGTATCGAGAGACTCTGCTGGTCTCTGCCCCTCTTTAAACCCTACCGGTGCTCTTGATTGACCATACAATTAAAGTATAGGGCTACACACTGACAGCATGAGCTACTGCATACCAATGCTATATTCAGCAGTTTAATAAATATCCAAGACTATATATAGAATTTCTCCTTGCTATGACTGTATTATCACATATTGCACTGTAAAGTCCCATTCATTTACACATCACACACACATATACTGCACTGATGTCCTATTCTTTTCCATGAGACATTGGGTACTTTCTTAAGGAATCTACGCCACATTGCTCCTGATTTATATTTCGTGATAAAACACACACTGCTTTAAAATTCATCAGCCGTTCTATTATATTTATTCCATTACGATATATGAACGCTCAGCGTTAAGGAGAAGACAAAGTCATAAAATCAGGTTTACTCTTGTACCAAATGTTTTCAGTGCTTCTGTTTGTCCCCAGAGCTCAGCCTCCAACCCTATTTTCCAACTCCATTATATGACACCAATTCCACCACAGTGGTGAGTGCATTCCAGCAACCTCCTTAATCATCATTTATTTGTTTATCCCTATCTCCATCCCTATACATCACTCTGTTTCCCTCTGCCCTTGTTCTTCCCGCATGCTATAATTCCCTTCATCTTTCACTGTAGCTAATTAAAGCCTTTGACTCCAATGGCAGAACTATGTTTCTCCCACTGCAGTATTCAGAATGGATTTAAAAGAAGCCAATGGCCAGATTTATTTTAAAAAATTTTTAAAACAAGGTCTTTTTTTCTTCTTTGCAAAAGGATAATAACACAAAGACCAAGCTTTGGGATTTACTTATTCATGCTGTTCCTCAAGTGTAAAAAGCTGTGGCATACAGATCCTTTCTCATCTCAGTGTACATACAAGACATGTTTTCAGTTGTTTATTAACCAGTTTAATTGCAGAGGTGCATGGAAATCCTCCCCTGCAAATCTGCTAAGGCGCAAAGGTCCATCATTGTGATTGACTGCAATGACTTCTCAAACCTGCTATCAGGGATCATGTAACAGCCGCTGTAATGTTACGAATATCCACATGGTGATCTCTCTTAAATGAAATCAATCACGTTAGGCACATCATTTTTTTTTACATAAACTACTGAGATATCCTTGTAGATCCATTTGAGATGATAAAATAGACGTAGATGAGGATGTAACAGTTACTCAAATAGACAACAGAGTTCTGGAATGTCTTTTTTATAACACACCAATGTTCATCTAATGCTTTAAAGCCCACCATGAACAAGAATATATTTAACCACAGTGGCCCATGTAATAGATATGTGAAAAAGAATTTAAAGGATTACTGACGGCCTAAAGTAGAGTTGTTTCTATTTTAGCTTTATTATGTGATTAAAATTAGGTGCACACAATATATACATAAATTAGGACCAACTCCTGACCTCTGCTGCTGCTATATGAAGCTGGATCTCCATCATAACTTCCAGGCAGGGGCGGATTGGCAATAGGCCTTATCGGGAAGTTTCCCGGTAGGTTGGTACCCTCATGAGGCTGCCTCTTCAACAAATTTCATTATTTTCTATTTTTTGTGACAGCTGATCAGCAGCAGCTGCTACCTCCCATTCATTGACCCAGTGCAGGTCCTGTACTGCGGAGGCCTCTCAGTACAGGATCAGAATTGGGCCAATAAGTGAGACACAGCAGCTGCACAATGATCGGCAGACAGGAGACAGGAATGAAGGGATTCGTTTATAGTTGCCATGGGGCGGTTCCAGCCATTGCCACAGAGCAACAGGCAGCCAATCACAAGGCTGCCTGATGCTTAGTGAGGTGGAGGCAGCCTTGTGATTGGCTGCCTTTTTCTTTGTGGCAACAACTGGAACCACCTCCTGGCAACTGTAAGCCGATCCCTCCTTCCCTGTCTCTGCAGAGCTGCTGATACTGAGATCAGAGTGTGTGTATATGGAGTGTACTGTGTGTATGTTTACTATATGTATCTATCTGGAGTGCACTGTTTGTTTGTTTATTTGTGTGTGTGTGTGTGTATGTGTGTGTGTAGGTATATGGGATGCACTATGTGTATGTATCTGGAGTATGCACTGTGTGTATGTGTATGATGTATGTTTGTGTATGTTAAACAGCAAACGGCATAGAGCCCATCCACACACCTAGCAGCCAGGCAAACCTTAATGAAATAATGAGACGGACACAGATAGCTGGGTTTAAACAGGGAACATGTCATTTATTGAAATTGGCCCAGATTGTAATTGGATTAACTGATTAACCTATTTAGTGATTCCTTTTTTAGTGAGTCAACTTAAAGAAACTAGGTGGCCCAACAGCAGTGTGAGGCTCAGCAGACCATCTTACCAAGAGGTCGTCCACCATTGACCTCGGCGCCCCCCGTCCGATCCTCCAGCAAACACTCGACCCATTTTGGTGATACCTACCAAGGGCCCTACTGGTGAGAATTTGGTGCCCTTGCCGCAAGGGTTGTGCTGCTATGAGATCGGACCACCCCCGCTCCCCCACAACATTATCCCTCTGCGCCAAACCTTGTTTGCTGACCTCACACCGCTACCGCCCCATCATGTTCCGTCTGAAAAGAAACAATTGGTTAAACAACAAAACTTAAACTCTACTGGGGAGGGAGGGCGGGTGAATCTTCTGCTCTGATTATCCCACTCCCCCTTTATCACTACTCTATATATGCTATCTAGCTAATCCCACCCCTCTACTCCACCCCTCACCCCTGCTCTACTCCCACCCTTCCTATCTTACAATAATTAACCCCTGCCTGCCAGTTGTGTGTCTAGATGCCCCTGCCTGCTGTTTATGTCCCTGCGGCCCTATGGGGTCCTTGGTTCTTTGTGTGTGTGTGTGTACATAGGAATACCATCCGTTGCAGAAGTCCGTGTGAAATTCAGTCTCCGCAAAGGAAGGAAAGCAAAGCACTGACCATGTGCACGAGATACGCATGGTTGGTGGGATCTGGAATATTACCCATACAGTAAGGGCATTTCAAAGCCCTTACATACAATTCCATATGTTGCCTTACGCATTCGGAATATTTTTACGGTAGGCTTCTGCATGCGGCAGGCCGATATGTGAGAGGGGAGTGCAGGGTGTGTGCAATCCCCTCGCACATACGGAATTATGGATACTGGCCCGGATTCACAACCGCGGACGTATTACACATACGTCCTTAATTTACCGATAACACCTACTACGCACGCGTAGTAACTATTTTACGTAATCTACGTATCGTTTTGTTACGTAGATTGCGTATCTGTGGTCTTAAAGACTGCATATACGCAATCTACATAACAAAGCGATACGTAGATTACGTAAAATAGTTACTACGCATTCGTAGTAGCTATTATCGGTAAATTAAGGGCGTATGTGTAATATGTCCGCGGTTATGAATCCGGGCCACTGTAGCAAATCACTTACATTAGCCTCCACAACAGACACTAACATACAAAATACACAAATTATTCTGGATTCGGTCCTCGGTCCAGAGATTTGAATTTCAGGCACTTGCAGGAAAATGGACCAAACGCCTGGATCAGGACGTGCTTCCACAATTTAACTATTATCACCACACTATTCAGTACTCTGTTTTGTTGTGAAGGAAGCTTAATGACATGAATAGCAGAAACCTGGCTCCTCCCTTCCACTCTCCCGCCTCACTATTTTGAACACCAGTGGGCGGAGTTTGGTCTCATTAGAGACAACCCCTCCCTGAACCCATTATACAATGATTATAAGCAATTATGATCGCTTATCGTTCAGTTTACGGCCAGAATTATACTGCCCTTATTATGTAAATTACTTTCATACTATCTCTTTATCTGTCTCTTTTCATTCTGTCATTCGCATCCCATTAGGGACTAAACTGCCAGAAGACCATATTGAGCTGAGCGTCTTACGGTAAACGTTTGCTGTAGTTCTCTGTAAAAAGGCACAGCTGGGAAATCATTTGCATACAATTAAATATCATTATAAACACAAAGGCAATATAAACAAGCTTATAGTGCAGACAGGTAAATAAAAAACACACACAAAGTTGACCAAAAACATCCAAACCTTTCACTGCTGACTCTGGAATTATTTGTACGAGGGCAAACATTGTATTTAAGTCAAACGGGGATATTTAGACATAACAAATATTTTGGAAAGATTCTCACTGATGATTAATGATAAGGCACAAAAGCAGCTGCCCTTAATAAGATGATTAGTATGTATATTGCAGTTTTATTAGTGTTACTGCTTCACACATTTCTGTGACCAGATGGGACCAGAGCTCTTTGTTACCTTCAAAGGCCTGTCAGGGGATATTTAGCTGAAGATTTCTAACCACTTCTTAGTTTTCATGCAATAAATAACGTTGACCATACACTTTACAGTTATTTAGCTAACCAATAAATGCTGGGATGATCAACTGGCCGGGTAAACAGTTCACCCAGATATAACCAATCAACTGATCAGGACTCTTTGTGGTCATCAATATGGCATTGAGTAAATCATGTAATGAATGTTTACTTGGCTGCACACTATGCGCTATCCCTATATAATGGTCTTGCAACCAGCAATGGTGGACACATTACATTTTTGTGGCCCTGCAGCTTGAATTGTAATGGGGGGGTGTGGGTCCCCGCATAGAAAGTCCCAATTGCAAAAAAACAGATTCCACCCAGCAAGTTGCGAGCTGGCTGGGATTTCGATTGCATATACCTCGAGGAGGAGGATTGCAATCAATCCATGGAGCACCAACCTTTTGGTACTCCGAAAAGTGTTAAAAAAAGTCCCCCACTACTTCCCCTAATTCTTACCCTAACCCTCCCCTCTCACTACCCTAAAAAAAAAGTAGAAAATCGGTTCCATTCGAAATAGGGGTATCCGAAAACAAACTTTCGGATATCCCTATTTCACAAATGGGACTTTCATACTGGGGATTGACAACGGTTATGGGGTCCCCTTTGCAACCAGGAAGGATAGGGCAATATCAAACAATATCCAAAGGCCCAAATAGTGGGTATCGGGGTGGTGGAGTTGAGTCCTTGAAAATGGGCCTTACATTGAGCCCCTTCCCACCAGCAATGAGGTCTGGGTAACCACTGTTATCTTCTTCAGTGCACACAGTAACACTGATAGTGAATCTGCGTCTGGCCGGAACATAAAAGCCATCCTCTGGTTGAAGCTGTAGATAGAGTGTCTGCCGGCCAGCACTGATTAGGGGGGGGGCTTCAGGGTACTCAGGGCATATTCTAAGGTCAATATTTAGTACTTCAACCTCAACCCATGGACTTATGATTCTATCACTAAAATAACCTTATTTTAATAACACACCCTTATGGGATTAGGGGCTCTGAAGTCTAAGCTTTATTACCTTATTAGTAGATTCACCACTGGCAACAAGGGATATAGCATATTGCATAAATCAGTCTGAATTGCTCAAACACTTTTATTTTTTTGCAGTTGTAGCTGACCGGAACTGGGGATCGCATGTTAACGCAGACGCGGTTGTTTGTGATTGCATTGTAATGACAAAATGTAATGGCATTGCATGTCATATTAATGGACATGATCGAAGACTTTTGTTCTGAATACATTGGGGCACAATGTGAGGAATATAATGAACCAGGGCCATTGTGAGGAATATAATGAACCAGGGCCATGACTACAGTATGTGCCATATGAAGGACAGTTATACTATAGTGTTGAAACAATACCAACTTAACCTTCAGGTGAGTAACGTTCTCTCGCATGTTGTCACATGACACTGTTTCGATTATCCAATGGACATTTGTTAGTTTAATTGCTGTGATCTGTTTTTCATGCAGTTCATTTTTTTTATGCAAATATAATTATAATTATACTAACTATTAAAATAATAACATGCAAAGGCAATTATAACTTTTAAAAGACAGCAAAAAAATGATTAATAACATTGAAAATATTATCATTGTTTTTGACACAATCACAAGAATGAGTCATTGTTGCATTTAAAGCTCATTTTAAGACTTCTCATTGTAAAAAAAACACGTGCTAGATCTACAAAGTCCTCACACATTATCACACCGCATGACATTTCATTGGGCTTGAGAAACTTTGCTCTTTAAACTGTGGTGTCGACAACGAACATTCATGATTTGATAAGTTTCAAGAATCTCATCTCACTGTACAAGTTAATTCTCATTAAAAAACAGTTCCTCAATGCTCCTGACCATGTTCTGTGCCCCAGGGAATTTCTCACACAAAAGGATGATTTATATATATATTTTTTGTCTCTGAATATTTTTCTGAAAATGAATGCGTTTATAAAATGTCAATTTTTGTTATATAAAAGGAAAAATGTAATTACAATGAGTTTTACATTATTACAGATATATAGCTAAAAGGTAAACAAACCAATCTAACAGAACAATGCATAAAATGAAAATAGGCGCAATAATTAAATTTTTTCTTAAAGTGTACCGGTCACAGACAGACACATTCAGGTACAGTATATCTGCAGGTGTCTGACAAACACATTTGCCTGTTTAATACCATTCTATTCTCTTTATAACAGAAAAAATATATATCTTTGCAAATGCTGTTTATGGGTTGGATCCAGATTTAAGTAAGTGCTTGAAAGCAGTTACTCCTGGGCTAAACCATGTTGATTGCAGGGGAGTCATATTTCATCTGTTGCAAACAGTATTAGAGTTGAGAGGTGATGTTTCCTTTCCCAAGTCTAAATAACAGTGTGATAGTAAAGCTGGTCAGTATCTGTGTGCAGTAAGCAATTCAAAGATATATCCCTGCACGCAAAGAATACAATTAACTTGACTCCCCCCTGAAATCAACATGGGTTAGCCCAGGAGTAACTCATTTTTAAGCACTTACTTAAGACTGGATCTAACCTCCCTCCCCCCGCCTACCTGCACTAACTGCAGTGTAGTAACGCTGAGGGACGCCCCCTCCAACGTTACTACGCTGCTGCCAAGGACGCCCGATCGACGATCGGGCGTTGCTGTAGCTACACCGGGCAAATTCTGCCCGACGCATGCACAGATCGGCTTTTAAGCCGATCTTATGCTGCTGGCTGGAGTCTTAACGCTAACCAGCATAGGTCTGGATCAGGCCCTATGTGCTTAACAACCAAAAATAATGGGCCGGATCCAGAACTACGTCCGTCTTCCATAGACGGATGTAATTCAATAAACAATAGCTACTGCGCATGCGTAGTAGCTATTGTACGTAATCTGTGTATCGTTTTGATACATAGATTGCGTATATGCGGTCTAAAAGACTGCATATATGCAATCTACGTATCGAAAAGATATGCAGATTACGTACAATAGCTACTACGCATGCGCAGTAGCTATTGTTTATTGAATTACGTCCGTCTATGGAACGCATATACGCAATCTACATATCAAAACGATACGCAGATTACGTACAATAGCTACTACGCATGCGCAGTAGCTATTGTTTATTGAATTACGTCCGTCTATGGAAGAGGGACGTAGTTATGGATCTACCCCAATGTTCTTAGACCTGATCCATTGTTGAGAACAATGTAAATGAAATTTACAATGAAAAGCTGATTTGTGCAAATTATGCATTATTAAGGCATTATTCCCAATGAAATCAAAAAGAAAAAAAACCAACCAATTAGATTCTAGCTCTCACTTTCCTATTACATACTAGAAAATATCAGCTAGAATCTCATTGGTTGCTGTGGGCAGAATCTCGACTTTTCCTTTCCCACAGCTTAGTAAATCTGGCCACAGGAATCAAACTCAAGACATCAGAGCTTTGAGGCAAGATTGATACTCATTGAGCCACCATGCGCCATGTAAGAAGAGCTACCTAGAGTATTGGGTAGATGCATGTTACTCCAGCATCAGCTGGGTTCAAAGGCAGCCATTTTAATGTTCTGTAGACCTCACCCTGTATAGTGTAAAACTGATACAATGAAGGATTTATGCAGAAACAGCTTCACATGATTTCTGGGGTTTCTGTAGGGTAACACTTTCTAAGTAGAGGATTTAGGTGGAATAGCTGATATTCTCTTTGTCACTTCTGGTTTTTCTTTACAATTGTATATTTTCCATAAAATTAACACTTTTATGTATTTTTGGTCTACATAAAACATTGTTTACTCAGGGTTGCCAACTCCCCTGGAAGTTCGAGCAATTCTCCTGGTATCCTGGGAGAGCTGGTAAATCTCCCGCCTGAGGGGCCCATCTGCCTCTCATTATAGTAATCCCTAGTGTTACCGGGGATGGGCAGGACTTGATGATGCAATTTCCATCATCAAGCCATGCACATCCCCTGGAACACTATTAATTTACGGCAGTGCTGGAAAGGGACAGGGCTTTATGAGACAATTTGCATATATTGCATCATTAAGCCATGCCCCCTTAGCTGCCTCTATCTCTTCCCTCTGGGATCTCCCGAAGTAAAGATTTGAAAAGTCTGCAACCCTTTGTTTACTGCTGTGAAAATCCTATTATACTCTTAATATACAATATTCCTTGCTGTATTTGCAAGTGAATATCAGTTTATTTGGGTAGTACACTCAAACTGTACTGTATATTATGAATATTATCCCTGTGGAATGTAGGAGTGGCAGTCGAGGAACCAGGATCTCTCTCACTTTAAGAAGTGAAATTACCTGGAGGAGGTCCTTCTTTGCCTTCTGGATTTTGCCCACCATACCTCCCTGTCTCTCTAGTTGCTCAGATGGGGCAATGTGGTTGTGTGGTTGCTGACTAGTAGAAAGCTTTAGCAAGTTAGCAGTTCTTAGGTTATGCCGAGGTGCAGGGCTGCTACCAGAAATTGTGAGGCCTCGAACTGACAAATAAGAAAGGCCCCTGACCATGGGCCTGATCCAGAGCTACGAAAATTCGCACGGCGGGCGAATGCGTACGTTCGACCGTGCGAATAAACATGCACGTCCCTTACACTCCCATAGTAAAGTACCTGCTTACGGCGGCTATACCCTACACTGGGTACTACCGTCGGCCGTACGAATTTTCGCACATAATACGCTAAGCGTACAGGCTTAGCACGCCCATACTGTACAATTTAAATGGCTATCCCCGCCTCCCTATAGTAAAACGAGCGCCCAGGCGACCGTCGTACTGAACGCACGCCCTTCGAGCGAAAAATTCGCACACGATACGACCGCTATACGATCATGTCGTCCAGCCGACCGGAAGCTGTCATACTGGGCATGCGCAGTGCGAATTTTCGTACGAAAATACGCAAAAAACGGTCGTACGCTCGCTCGAAATCGGCCAATTTCGTAGCTCTGGATCAGGCCCCATGTCACTCCATCCCTATGTAACATCTCGATCCTGCTGGAACAATTTTTAGAGAATCGATGTGCAGGGTAGGCAAGGAGAAGTCTTTTCTATGCATCAACCTGCTGTTGGCATACAGCCTAGTGCAGTGCCCAGAAATAGGGTTAGAAGCCATGGGCTTCTATCCCCGCCCCTTCTCTCCAGTCCCAGTCCCAGCAATTTCCTCTTATGGTTCCGAATCGTGATTCAGTCGAATGATGTGTGCAGTTGATGAATCTTCCTATAACGGGCTGTCTTAGTTGTTTGCTTATGTTACCATTGGGCGAATCGCCTAGGCAGTTGAGAGCACTTTTTTTTTAATTGTTGTTATTCCTGGCTAGGCTTTAATGTGTCCCCGATTAAATATAAAAGTAAATTTAGCAAGCAAATTAAAACCAATATCCTATTAATTAATTTTGTAAAACCCAAACATTGTATTTAGATCTTTCTTGTGTTGTATCAGTTTCTTTGTTTATGTGAAGGTTAAAGAAGTCTGCATGCATGGACAAAGACATCAGCCATGAGGAGTTTTTAACTTCTTACAAGTTTAATTTATTACTCTTAGTTTTTCTTAACATTGTAAAGGAAAAAAATCAGCATATTCAGCCAATGTCTTCTTCAAACAAGCCTGCCTGTTTGTACTTTATCATTTTGTCAGAGATGAGTGGAACATATGTATTAGATGATGGAGAGAAAAAAAAATAACAGCCAGTTTGATTAAATGTGAGATAAATAGGAGAGGATCTAAGATCATTAAGATGATTAATAAAAGGAAAAAGCTATATTGATGACAAAAAATGGAAACCCTACAACATGACCCATTCCATTAGGTGTGAAATGCTCTGCTCCTGAACTTTTAAATGTCGGTTACTATGGTAACCACCTGTGTTTAGAGAAAAATATTTTTCAAACATGAGATAATTAATTAAAACAAGATGAGGGTGACAGTTCTCTGGAGCAGTGTATTGCCTTCCTAATGGAAGGGCGTGGATCCACGCTTAAAACGGCTCTATTTCGATAGGACCCTTCTCTCCCAGCAAGTTCCGAACTAGCTGGGATATTGATTGCTTATCCCTCGATGAGTCATAGCAATCAATCTCCGAGAAGTAAGTGTAAAAACTACACCAAATCTTTCC
>WWET01000117.1:326155-344905 GCA_011038615.1 Limnodynastes dumerilii | reverse complement strand
TATAAAAAAAATATAACATTCAAATATAAACTTGCAAATGTTAAAATATGAGTCTTGCCCACTGCTCTTTTAAATGTAAGAACATGCCAAGCAATAGCAGTTGGATATCAGCCGCAGTATCTGAGTAACGTGTCAAAAATTACATGTCATTTTGTTTATAAAATCCAACCCCTCTTGCATGGTATGAAGGAAATAATGAGGAGATGACTATATAGAGAATAGGGGGTTTAGTATTAGCAGTGGAAAAGAGGGGTTATAGATGGAACAGTTGGGAGAATTGGGGTGGGGGGGTAGATGGAACAGTTGGTAGAATGGAGGGTAGAGAGAACAGTGGGTAAAGAGGTGTATAGATAGAACAGTGGAGTGAGTGAAACGGTTAAACAGACAACTGTGGGGAGAGGGGTATAGAGATCAGCAGGTAAAAGGGTACAGAGTGAGCATTGGGGAGATAGGTATTAAGGGGAGTAACCAGTGGGGGCAGGTCTATAGAGGGAGCAGAGGGGAATAAAGGGGGAATATAGAGAGGAATTAAGAGTCAACAGTGGGGGTTATAGATGGAACAGTGGGTGAAAAGCTTGTAGAGGGAACAGATAGGAGAGGGGGTTATAGAGGGAGCTGTTGGGAGAGGGGTATAAAGGGAAGGGTATAGTGTGGACAGGGGTATAGAGGGAGCAGAGGGGGAGTTATAGAGACAAATGTGGTTGATATAAAAGAAACAGTGGGGGGATGGTATAGAGGATATAGTGGGGAGATGGTGGATTGAGACAAAAGGTGAGAAAGGAAGCTGTAGAGAATATGAGTTGGGGCAGAGAAAGGGGAATGTTGAGAGTGGGGGGAAATAATAAGAGGGAGGAGTCCATACTACAATGGGATGTGATCAAATTGATCATTAACTTGCCTCCCCTAAAATAAATTTCTATATCTGCCCCTGCATTTTATGATTATTGGGTCAGTCAGTGAATTATTGTCTGACTGGGCCGGATCCAGAGGTAAGTCCGACAGGGGACTTTTCATAAGTCCCCAGTCTAGGAAAATTGGCGCATGCGCGCACTAGATGTTCCGCATGCATACCTTCATACATACATAACTAAGTTACGTATATGTCTGAAGGTATGACAAAGCGGCCAACCCTTTGAATACGAATGCCGTATATCCGCCATACACACGTGGTTAGGCATTTAAATAAAGGTTTGGGTGAGGAAGCACCGTACGGACACAGATCAAGTCGTAAAACTTAAGGTAGCCTCCTGGGCATGTAAATGTTCAGATTTACTACCGTTAGAGGGGAATGCCAGGGACATGCACTCCCATCTACGATGCGTAATTACAGACCCCCCCCACACGCGTAAAGCATCTGGATCTAGCCCATTATCCAGATTATTGTAAAGTGTTTGGAAAGGACCAATTTCTTAGCATACTAACAAAGCGATAAATTTCACTTCTCAAATAACCAATCAGTATGCTCAAATCGATGCTCTGCCAATCATATTAGTTGAAGCACAGGTCAGTGTTGAGTTCTCCCCTATTATCGGTCAATGTGTGACCACTATACAATGCCCTCAGCTATTGGAACTTTGGGCTGGATCCAGACTCAAGTAAGTGCTTAAACTATGATTCCTGGGCTAAACCATGTTGATTGCAGGGGAGTCATATTTCATCTGTTGCAAACAGTATTAGAGTTGAGAGGTGATGTTTCCTAACCCAAGTCTAAATAACAGTGTGATAGTAAAGCTGGTCAGTATCTGTGTGCAGTTAGCAATTCACAGATATATCTCTGCATGCAAAGAATACAATTAACTTGACTCCCCCTGCAATCAACATGGTTTAGCCCAGGAGTAACTCATTTCAAGCACTTACTGGAGTCTGGATTCAGCCCTTTGTCTTAAACTTGTGTTTTAAAGATGTTAAGACCTGGCCAGTTCCAAATTTATAAACAACCAGTGGCACTGTGGCCATGGGAAATATAAAGAGAGAGACTTAATATGAAGTGACACAAGCACAACTATAACATTGAAACAAAGTTCATATGAATATTCCAGGAGATGGTGTAGAAAACAGTTACTTTTGTGGCAATAAAGTGGATTGATGGTGCTATAGCGCGTGAAGCTGAAGGTAGAAATATAGCCAGCTTGCTCACCATAAGGAGACTTCTGTTGATCAGTGCTGATAGAGATGCACAGTAAAAGATAGGCACAGGGCAGATGTACGGCTGGGGTGTTTAAGACAAATTGTCTGTATATAAAGATCCAGATTACTGCTACACCATCAACACCGCCGGCAAACCGGCACGGTATGGTCGAAGGTGCTTGCACGAAGATGGTTTTTATATTGCGGGTACAATCCAGATAGCAAGTCCAACACGTGCTCCTTTTTGCGGGGCACTGCCTGATATAGAAGCCGATTCTGCTAGCCAAATAGCCACCATTAAACAGAGTTACTGCTTATAGGAGATGCGAGTATCCAGCTTGATTATACAGAGGTAGAGCCGACTTTAGATTCAATGAAGTGCAGAGAAATAATAGACACAAGCATTTGTAGTTTAAATTGTCCATATTTCTTTTATGTTGACATTTAGCGTTTGCTCTCTAACAGGGAGGAGAGCTGTTGCAAGCTGCTGAATGCCCCTGAATAAAGGATCACACTGACCGTTAAGTATAACAGCTGGATGATACTAGTCACCAATGCAATACACAATAAATTCAGAGTGCTGGGAGTAAATCATGTATTGCAGAACCTTAATGCAATAGTAAGAATTTTGTGAGTGTACAAAGGAGGGAGATAATCCAAGCTGCTGCACTCTGAATTTTCTATGTTCCGTGGTGGACAATGCAACACAGAAGACATTCTAAGAAAAAGGCAGGCTGATATTGCGATAACAGCACATGTTAGTAATCTACATGAAGTATTGTTTACTAGAGCACAAAAACACAGAACAAGAGTCATAGCAGCAACGGGGCTGTCAATTCAAAGCAGGGTAAGTACAAAAGAACACATTTAATTAACGCTTCTCCTATTTCTGTATTCTGTGGAGCTTATCATCCTCACTCTGGTGCATTTCATATCTTCTACAATATAATGACTAGCTCCAGGTACATGACAACATACATGAAATATCAGACAAGATAAAGGAGTGTATGCAGGCTTCAAACATTCGTACAATCAGACAGCCCGATGCTGGGAATGTGTGGCACATGACAGACATGTCTAGTTTTGTTTGATTTTGCCATTAGTATTATTGGACATAATCCAGATCTAAGACCATGATTCAGAGTCTAAAGATACGAGAGGAAAGTTACTCTTGGGCAAAACCATGTTGACTGCAGGGAGAGTCAAATTTCAATTGTTGCAAACAAAAGTAGAGTTGAGAGGTGATGTTTCCCGGCCCAAGTCTAAATAACAGTGTGATAGTAAAGCTGGTCAGTATCTGTGTGCAGTAAGCAGTCTAAATCAAGTTCCGTTCACCGCTGCGAATACCCATTTTCGATTTATATTTTAGAATATAGCCCTATTAAGAAATTCTGCCCGTCACCCACCGATGGACCCAATGGTTTGCGACGCAGGTTAGTGCAGGGAGGGGATGTAGTGTACTAGGCTAGTTTTAGGGTTAGGCTGCGAGGAGGAAATGGAAGGGAAAAGGAGAGACTTAGGGTTAGGCTGTGGGAAGGGTATGGAGCTTAAAAGGGGAGACTTAGGATTAATCTGTGGGGAGGGGACGGGTCACAAAAGGGAGACTTAGGGTTAGGCTGTGGAGAAGGGAGGGTTAGGGTAATGCAAGGGAAGGGTTAGGGTAAGCATTAGGATAAGGGTTCGGGTTGTGGAAATAGAGAGCGTTGTGCCTGTCTGCAGTACAGCAGGAAGTTTCCCAGCAGCTTCGAGTTCGGAAAGGGGAGAGGCAGGGTTTAAAAACAGCCCTTTCGAAAAAAGGGCCGTTCTAACCACCAACCCACTCCCGTCTGTCCTGAGGGCACATGATAAACAAACTATTGCAGCCACTTCAGTAAACATATCAACATGAAAAATGATATATACCGTGTTGTCTTGAAATCCCTTGTGCTGTTTAATGGGTTTTTTTTTATTGCATATTTTTATTAAAACATTTTATTTGCTTTCCTGTGTTCATACATCAGCTAAACTGTTCGCTTTATTAAAAACTATTTTTAACAGCTTAAAGTACAGTATACGTCACTACCCTTGCGCGCCGTACTTGCTTACAGCTTAAATGCTTTGTGCCTGTACACTAAGGGCCTGATCCAGAACTATGGCCGCCGCCATTGTTACTGCGACCATATGCATAAGATCGGCAGTTCTTCTGATCTGCGCATGCGCCGGGCAGATGTTGCCCGGCGTAGTTAGGGAAACTCGTTTCTTAGGATCGGGCGTCCTTAACTGTAGCATAGTTACAGTTGAGGGGTTGTTCCTTGCCTTAACTACGCAACAGTTGAGTAAGGAAGGAGGGGAGAGGTAAGATAATGAGGGCGGGTTTGGACACTTACACTCCTGTGGCCGGCGTAATTACACACTGTTACGCTGGCTGAAGTTAGGGTAGCCTTCAGCCGGCGTAACAGTGTGCAATTATGCCGGCCATAGGGAGAGTGTCGGGGGGAGTGTATGCCGATACGCTGGGCCTGATCCAGAGCAACGCTCGCAAGCGAGCGTACGCTCATCATAAGCGAATTTTCGGCAAAAAATTCGCAATGCGCATGCCCAGTATGACAGGTTCCGGTCGCCCGCGCGTCATGAGCGAATAGCGGGCGTATCGTTAGCGTATTTTTCGCTCGGCGAGCGTATTTTTTTTACGATGGTCGGCTGGGCGCCCGTTTTACTACAGGGAGGCGGGGATAGCCATTTAAATTGTACAGTATGGGCGTGCTAAGCGTATTTTCTCAGCGTATTTTCTGCGAATTTTCGTACGGCCGACGGTCGTACCCAGTGTAGGTTATAGCCGCCGTAAGCAGGGACTTTACTATGGGAGTGCTAGGGGCGTGTAGGTTGATACGCCCGAGCGTACGTTCGCATTCGCCCGTCGTGCGAATTTTCGTAACGCTGGATCAGGCCCGCTGTGCGTTAGTACGCCCGGCGCATCGGCGGAGGTCTGGATCAGGCCCTAACTGGCATAATTGTTTTCAATTCAAATGACACAGTTATGTGCGCTTCTGGATTGCATGCAGTCAGCGTCACTTTTAAATCTACATCATGCACAAAGCATGCGGTTTTTGCATATGGATCTGATCAGGGCCCTTAAATTAAATTGAATTGTTTACACTTAATTTGTTTGTTACCATATTTCAGGACCAAATCCACACCCTGCACGCTTTGCGTATGCGCGGGGTTGTTTAAATTCATAAATAGTGTGACTTTTGCTGCTGTAAGGTAGCCTTAGTTCACACTTTCGGATCATCGTTTTTTCCGACCACTGATCCGCGTGTAAATGGGATAACCATCCCAACCTGCATAATTTAAATGCTTCCCCTGCCCACCTTTGCAGGCAGAGGGGAAGCACAGCCTCTTTGCTCTTAAAATCCATCTCAAAACAAGTTCTGTTCGATGTAAGTTACGTTAGTAAACCTATGCTCCCACCAGTCCATAGAGTCCACTACGCACTTTGGGCCAGATTTACTAAACTGCAGGTTTGGAAAAGTGGAGATGTTGCCCATAGCAACCAATCAGATTTTAGTATGTAATAGGAAAGTGAGAGCTAGAATCTGATTGGTTGCTATAGGCAACATTTCCACTTTTAGTCTGTCTGTTCTTGTACTTCTCCATCAGATTTATGTCCAGCCCTGGAAGGACAATTTTTCAGATGAATAGTGCTAGTAGAGGAAATACTTTTTACTTGTTTTGTGTTCTGGGAAACTGAACAAATATTACAGGAACTTGAATGCCAAGCTTTACTATAGTGTATAAATCTGTTATCAATCTTTTATATAGCTGTGTCCATTGTTATACAGTGACTTTAATTGCTCTTTAATAATGTGCAACCCATATTCCAAAAAGAATATTTTATTAAAACTCTGAATCGGTTACTACCTGATGCTGCTTCTTATTAAGACTCTGCATTCTCCTTGCTAGTTTTACTTATCTGGCAACTATTCCAAGGCTGAATGAGTTTTGAGTAAACACTACACACTTAAGCCTTGTAAACATGAAATGCTTCCGATCAGTGGACTAAGGGCCTGATTCAGAGATCCGTCGGCGATGGGATCGCAAATATACGCATCTAAGTGGCAGGTCGGAGCAGGTTACATCCCACTGAATAAACAGTCACTCCCCTTGCAAACAGCGGCCGGACCTAAAGTTAGACCTGCATTGACTTTCCCTATCTGGCCGCACTCACTTCCGACCTTATGTGCAATAGTTGCGTATATTTAGGGTCCTATGTCTGTAATCGCGCCCACTTTCCCTCATCTCAATGCCTCCTCCCGCCCATATCTATGCAAATCCCTTGGTTCCTAGATTTCCGCTGGACTTAGGATCACAATTGTTTCCGACCGATTCAAAAGTCCGACCTTAAGGCATTTCTGATCCTAACTTCAACGTACATGGCGTGGCACTATTACTACGCATGCGCAGTTGATGCAAAATCGATCCGATCCTAAATATACGCACCTAACTATCGTTAATATCGGATCTCTGAATCAGGCCCTGTGTGTGTAAGTGGGCTCTCGTACGGACCTGTGGATCCGATTCTCTGTATTTTCCACACACTAATGATCAACCTGATTGTTATATATTGTGTGACTAGCAGCATAATACTTTAATATACAGTATATGTGTTTTTTGCGTAATAAGGCCAAGTGAGGCACTCATTTCAAGTAGCTTAGAAGTAGAACTCTGAGGCTGAATTAAGGGTGTCATTTATAAATATTCATGTTCTTGCTGCAAAATGAGTAATTTTGCCACTAAATGATCAAACAGAGACTATTTATGTTTTAGTATATACTGCTGGTATTAAAGAAAAAAATCTCAGTAATTTGCCATTTCAGTTATTTCACAAATGGCTGAACATTAGTTAATGATCGGCCCTAGTCCTTGGGAGGTCTTGTGCTGACTTATGTTCAATATTGGAACACAGAATGCGTATGGAAATAAAGTATATTGTTCGCAGTAAGGAGTCAGTGAGCCATTGCATCTACAAAGAACATTTCCTGTATAAGGCAACAGGAGTAAGATAAAGCAATAGTAAATAGGAATTCATAAGGCAGGGTGAAGGTAACTGTCCTACACATGAGTGAAGTCCTTGGGCTAAGCCAGTGGCAAAGGCTGACTAGCAAACTATTCTATTGTTAGAATTGATTGTTTTTGTAATGCAGACACAAGTAGCTTTCATCGCCCCAGCAGGTGTTGGAAATTAAAACTCCCAGCATGCTTTAATGCTATAGTTAATGTCTGGTAAAGGGGATGCAGTTGCCTGTCCGATTAGTTGAATTGTGGAACTGATACAGTCGAAAGCTTAATTTCAGCTGTATCATGCTGATTATGTTCCCAATAGTGAATTGTGATCTTCCCGACAGGCTGAAGATAAGGGTAAAGCTGTGAGACATGGAGGGTTATGGGTAGGCTGACAAAAGGGGAAGTTTAGGGTTAAGCTGCAGGACATGGAGGTTTAAGGTTAGGCTGATAGAATTGGAGGGTTAGAGTGAGGATTAAGGTAAGGGTTAGGGGAAAATACTACCTGTCGTCTTTGGAGTAATTGGACTCTGATTACTCGCGATGGCAATGCTGTCTTCTCTGGAGCTCTCGAAAAATGACTGATGCAGCCACATAGGTGACCCATCGGCTTTGTATTTAGATGTGTGGCATATTGCATTCAGATCTGCAGCAGACACTAAATATCTGCAGTCCAATTGTTTTGCTGGTATTAAATTGCCAAACAGCTGAGAATCTGGCCCTCTGCTAAACTTGAAAGACAATAATTTGAGGCACAATAGTGAGTATGGTTTTATTGGGCTGAAAGATGGCTGCAGAAGCAATGGGGGTCAGGATCCTTGCTAATATAAACCAAGAATGGTACAGATTAAACTAAGGCATCAGACATTATTCACTATCCTGTTACAGCACCTTTAAACCAAGCCACGCCCCTTTCACAAAGGGTGGGGCTACCACCGGGACCCAGACGCAAGGACTGAGAGTCCAATTTGGATGTTAGAAACTGGTGCATACCCTGTGACTGACCCATGCTCCAAACTCCTTCCCCACATTGGGCCAACCTCAAGGTCTGACCCCCATTACTGCCACTGCATTGTGACCCATCTGAAAAAGAAAGAACAAGTTAGCAAAAATAGGGGAGGGATCATCATTCAGATCTATGGGGTCTTTGTTTGCCTCATTGAATGGAACAAATTGCCGGGCACTGATGCTTTCCTGTAGACCAGTGGCGTATTTGGGGCAAATGGTGCCCAGGTCAAATGTCCACAATGTGCCACTGCCACCCCCCCAATGTGCTGCTCCCCTCCCTTCCCATGTTATTTGAGATTGGGATTTTACATTTTTATGATGGGAATCTGGCCCTAAGAGATTTGATTACTATTGCCATAAAGATAGTAAACAAATCTATTCAATTGGGTGGCAATGTGAAAAACCCGGGTTGAATAACAAACAGGACCTTTCACATTGCCACCAGTCAAGTGTCAAACCCAGGAAAAACCCTCCCTTTTTCCTGGGGCTGATTCCCGGATCATTAGACCCGGGTAGCTGAAGGGACGTTTTACCACTAAATACCCGGGTTTTGGCCAAGTATGGTGGTGATGTGAAAGTGGGTTAAGTCTTACCTTAAGAAGGAAAATATGCACGTAGAAAGCCTCCCCCCGCCCTCCCGGCTAGTCTTAATCCCTCCCCCCTCCCACTTCTACCTAAACACTCCCCAAGGTGGCATTAGCATGACTCCTTCTACCTTAACTACTTTGTGCGGTCTTTAAAGACATAAGTGGTACGTAGATTGCGTAAATATAAAGACCATACTAAAGAAGCAGCTGCTTCTTAATTGTGAACATGGTCCATGGTGTCTATCAGAAAGAGGAGTGGTGGAATATGGCATAGTCACACTAAAGCTATACTGTGTATACTCAAGTATCAAAGGATTTAAACTACCAACGGCCATGACATTCACCACATGCATTCAAGAAATAATTACACAGACAACATTATGGCTTTTAAAGAGCCCACAGATTTATTAACTGATAAATTTTAGACTATGAATTATAGAAACAGAATAGGTGGCACTGATAGCCGGTGGGGAGATAAGAGGAGGTAAATCATAACTGAGGTCAGGAACCACTGTCCTCGAGGTAATGACCAACGCAAGAGCACAACCCCTGTCATACACTACACCCTGGGAAGAATCGGGGAGGCAAACTGGGAACCAGCCAGCCAGCGTAGCTTACTGTTTCATTTTGAAGGGGTGTGTCTTCCCTGTACCATACCTTACACCATGGGTGGCCAAGCTCGGGCCTCGTGAGCTACCAACGGTCCATGCCTTCCAGGTCTCCTTGTTGGAGCACAGGTGTGTTCATTACTAACTGACATATTCAAAAAGATCTACAGTTGGTAGTGATCATCTCACCTCTGACTATCTGAGGAGACCTGGAAAACATGAACCGTTGGTAGCTCACGAGGCCCGAGCTTGGCCACCCCTGCCTTACACCCTAGCCTAGTGCAAGATATTGCTGACAACCCCAATGCTACCGCCAACCTATGCCCTATCTGCAAATAAAACAACATGTTAAAAAAAAACAATTTGGGAGGGGGATTTTCTGAAGAGGCTGGACACCTGCAAGCTTAGACTAATATACCCCACTATAAGCCCACTCCCTAGCCCACCCCCTAGCTACCTTACCACCTCTGATTGGATTTACTAAAAACCAAACCCTAGCAACCGGGGGTTTAACTTCTTTTATGCTCAATTTGTACATTCTGGGCATGTATTCAGAGATCCGTTTTATAAAAGTACGCAATTATACGCACGCACGTAGCAAGGCCACACCCCTGACACTCCCTTCACACTGACGGGTTGTCTTTGACATACGATTGCCATAGGGTGCTCTTATGTCTACGTGTGTATTTACGGGCGTACATCAAGGTACGAACGTATGTATCTATCTAACCGCGTCCTCAAATGCCCGCCTTGTCTCACGTAACTTTTCCGGGACATATTTTAACCCCGCCCCTCCGTACGTATGTCCCCAAGTGCAATTCACATGTCCGTGCCTAGAGCATTTACTTGCATACACATGCGCAGTTCATCCGATCCTAAAAATACACACGCAACTCCATGTGAAAATTGTGATTTGTGAATACGGGGCTCTCACTTTATATTATTGTTTTACCCAGTAGCAAAACAATGTAAGCAGTCATCATATAAAAAAAAATTAAAAGATATAGGTTTTGGTCACAGTGATCCACCATTGGCCTACAGTATTTTCTAAATGCTACAACTTAAAAAGCAATTAAGAAAAAAAGAAACAAACACAAATGCACATTATATAAAGGTTTTATCCATGAACTCCATTGAACATAAGCATACCTTTCAACATCAGTTACGATACTTCTTCTATTACGTTTATAATATGTGTCCTTCAACAACAATGGTGTGACAGTTTAGTGTCCCCAGTGCTAGTGTTCATGTGTGCGATGACAAATATAGTATTATTTTATATTATTTATTATAGGAAGGCATTGTATCTTTGCATGTGTTATAGTCAAATGAATAGATAATAAAAAAAAACTTTAGAAATTGTATAAAGAGAAAAAAAATATACTTATTTCCTATTAAATTACAGTTATTGGTTGCAATTTGCATAAAACAAAATTGCCAATCAATGGCAGTCCAGAATTCGCAGCTCGATCCATAACACCAGAGGCTCACATGCTGCCTGGATTAAGTGCTCAGTGGCATGTGAATATCTATGATTATTAGTAGCTATACTCATAGCTATTGTTTGCAAATATTGCGACAAGGTTTTCCCTAGAGAACAATTACTTTATCCTATGTGCATATTTTATTTGCCATTATACCTTTGAATATACAAGAGGAGAAACATAAGACAAAAGATGCTATGTGAATGAATGATATGTCAATGTGTTTTTCATTGTGTAAGTCATTGGTTCCCAAACTTTCTCAGTTTAGGGTTCCAAAAATTTTTCAGGGCACTGCTGAGCCAAAAAAGTTACTAAGCCATCCCGCTTTTTAGTAGTAGATACATCCTCTCTTCCTGCTACACTTCTGTGATTTAAGTGCCAGTTAAGGCACAGGAGTTGCATGGAGAGAAGCTGTGCTAGTGTAGTATAGCCCTCTCTCTGCATTTCCTGTGCTCTTACCTGGACTTGCAGCACACCTGTAAATGGGCCATGCACACTGGAACCGCCTGTGTAAGAAATGAAGCTATAATATCTTGTCATAATAGTTTTCAAAGTTATTTTGACCATTAAGGGTGCCAACAGATCACTGTGTTGCTGGGACAGGGAGAGTAATTTACTCTGCCTGCTATCAGGTACAAGTGCAGACTGGCCACCATTCAGCGCATGTGCAGTATAGCAATCCAGACTTTTGTAGTTGTGGACGTGCAGACCAGACATCTTTAACGGTTTAGGCTGCCCGCCACCGCTCTGACACCCTCAAAAAACTTACTACAATATAATTATATGCCACACACATTGCAGTGCCGTTTCTAGCCCAGGGAGAAAAAAAAAATTATGGCGCCCAAAAAACGCCTCACAGCATTAGCCAATGAAAAATAATTTGGTACTACGGGGCTCTCGTAGGAACCCTTTATATCCAGGACAGTTCAGCTAAATGATGCTGGCTGCATATGTTATCTGATGCGGCCAGCGTCTGTTCCCCCGGAGAAGGGCAGAGTGACCTAAAAGAGGTATAAACCTGCCATATAGAGAGCATTTTTAAGGCATTATGTTGGCATGGTGTATTATGTAATCTTTTGAACAACATTTGCATGAGATTCAGAGAGAAACAGAACCTAGATCAACAGCACCTTACAACACCTAATTCATATTAAAAAAATTAACCTGATTGCCCCAACTCTTGTGCATCAATTGGCATCTTCCCTATTATCTATCTATCTATCTATCTATCTATCTATCTATCTATCTATCTATCTATCTATCTATCTTTTTATTTATGATATTATTTATCATCTATATCCATCATATACTAAAATAATAATTAAATCTCAAGTTTTATTTGCAGCAAATTGAGCAATAATACTGTGAATAACAACTGTGTTTGTTTGCTGTTTTCAGTATATGATTTTTAGTGTATATTTACTAGAATATGTAGAGGGAACATAAACATCGATATGCTATGGCTATTGTAATATATCTATTTCCAAAATTTAATGCACTTAAAAACCAGTGAGTCTTTCCGTTTCTAGTTAACACAATTCCGTTCTTATCCCAGAAAAGCATTTGTCTCTGTCAATTAGTAAGTTGCACTGTCTTAAGCTGCTTCTTATACATTCCTAATAAAAGCATCCTTGCAGACGGCCTTCATACATCAGCTGCCTGATTTGTACTATGGGCAATGGTGGGGAGTGTTGTAAATGGAAGCCAAAGTCTGAAAAATCCAATAAAAATGTTTTGTCCTATTTTCTGTTCTTTTTCTTAAAAAGATAGTGATTGGTGAAAAAGGTAATTTGAACACCAAGCCCACAGATGTTTGATTAATTAGTTCTGTTCTGTGTTTGGTGCAATTTTTAGAAGTTGGGTAATTGTTTTATTCAAATAAATAGAAACCACATGAAATAAAACACTTTTCACAAATTAGTTACTAGCATGTTTACCAACAACAGATTTCTGAATATACACAGGTCAGATGACCAGACTGGCTTATAGGTCCGGATTCAGAGTTTTAGCGGATCCGCTAAACATGCTCCTCTGAATTGCCTGTACCAAAAACAGGCACTAATTGGCAAACCCACATTCATAACCATAATGGCTCCGACTGCGGGTTTACCATGGCACAGCCTAAACTAAGTTTAGCCTTTTATTTTTTTTTTATAAATAAAAAATTTTAAAATACTAATTTCCCCCGTCCCCAATTAATAAATTGGGTCATTTTTATACCCTTAACCAGTGTGAGAAATGTTCCTACACTGGCCAAGGGTATATATATGACCCAATGACAGTAGAACTGTCATTAGTGCCAGGATGTCCTTGCAGGACATAAGTTGAGATGTTCCCAAATGTTTTTTTTTTTTTTTTGCAAAGACCCCCTTTCAGGATTAAAAGCTTACAAGACTGGATTTTTATGATTTTTACTGTATCTGTTTTTTATTGTAGAGAAAGAAAAGAGGCAAGAGAGAGAGTGCAGGAAGACTGGATGGAGAGATAGAAAAGAAGAGAAGAAGACAGTGTTGAGAGGAAAGAGTTGAGGAAGAGTAGATGGAAGGGAGGGACAGAAGAGAAGATAGACAGAGGCAGAGGACAGGACTGAGTGGAGAGACAGAGGGCCTGATCCAGACCTACGCTGGTATGCGTAGCGTATTATCGCCGAACGTACCACCGATGCACGGCAATAGGCACTCCCCTTGCTCGTACCTAGTTTAGCATCCATACGCTTGGCAAACCCTACCCTAACTTTTGTGTTCGTTCCCGCGGCCGTCCGTACGTTCATTGCGTATAAACGACGCTTAGCACGCCCATACTGTACAATTTAAATGGCTCCCCCGCCTACATTCCTATATTCCTTAACTCCAGCGTCCGTACTAACTTCCTACTATAAACACGCCCGTCGTCTGAAAAAAACGCAAACAATACGGATGCCAGAATCGCCGCTACGAAAAGGTCTTTGGTACGACCGGAAGTTGTCAGTATGCGCATGCGCAGTGCGTTTTTACTGCCGTTTTTACGCTTACGATCAGCGTTAGCTCGCATGCGAGCGTAGGTCTGGGGGGAGACATACAGGAGAAGGGACCAGATAAGGACCAAGTTATATGTATATTGTCATTGTTATGAAGGAGTATCATGCCAAACATATAGCTGTCACCATGAGGTCCCTACTGACATTTTTTCTAGTTTAAAACCTATCAACAATTAAGAGGCCTACATTATGGTGCTGGTTGTGTCATAGGCCATTTTGCGATTGCTGCCATTGGGACCACAACCATTATGTTACTATAACAGAGGAACTGAAAAATGTTTTCAAACATGTGTGAGGAAAATCTATTTTTTTCAAAGGAATTGAGGAAGAGCATGATCAGGATTCAACACTGTTCTCTGAATTGCAGGTTTACTTTACTAAGTGGTAATAGAAGTGGTAGATTGGAATCAGCACAATTTTCCTCTATTACAGTGAATGGATGCTGCAAAAAAACTTTAAACATCAATAACATTTTAGGCTATGTCCCTATTTGCATCATTGTGTGCCAAGTCCAATATGTTGTATAAAAGGAGTGTGGGTCAAGGTAAGAATGGCCCTTTTTATGGAAGTGTCCTTTTCTACCAACTGTTTTTGGAGTGGCTCGGTAATCGATTGCTCCTGCCCTGCCAAGGACAAAGAATTGAACATCCCAAGGATATATCCGCAGCGGTGAGTGGTGAGTATTTAGCACATCCCAACCCTTACCCTAATGCTCAAACCTTCTAATAAGGCATACTTTTGTAATACAATTTTGTCTGTATTTTGGAAATATAATTTCAATTTAAGAGTACCCGATATGATTTGGTATGACGATTGGACAGTGTTTATGCAGCCTGTTCTATATGATATAGAAAATTACGAGTATATCACATTAGTTATGATGGGCCATATTCACAGATCCATATTCACGTGGAGTTGCGTGCATATTTTTAGGTACTTTTAACTGCGCATGCGTAGTACCTTTATTTCTGTTAGTTACGTAGAATATACGCACGTAGGTACTTTAGGCACCAACATGTGAATCGCACTTGGGGACATATGTACGGATGGGCGGGGTTGAAATACTTACTTGCAAATTTACATGAAAGTGGGTGGGGGAGGCATTTCAATGAATGCTTGAAGGCGTGGCTATAAAGAATCGCACGCACAGAAGACATATATGCGTGTAAGTACTCTGAAAGAGGTCACAGTCACTCTCAAGACATACAAGACTGTGAGGGGATGGGCTCAGATTTAATTCAAAACAAAGTTACCTTAAAGGGACCACTGTTTAATAGTCCTGTTGCCTTAATTTATAGAGCTACTTTAAGACAGCTATAATTCCCATGAGTCAGGACTAGAGGTATAATTTACATGCTCCAATGGTTTCAGTCAAGAAGAGACATATTTACACTGAGGTTATTTTATTTTTATGTTAATTGTTCCAATCCCATAAATTACTCGTATCCAAGACTAAATGAAGTCACAGAAAAGGTCTGAAGAAGTTCATAGAGATGAAATGCATTGGAATATCTAATGAACATTTAGACAAACACCTTGTGCTTTATTTTACCTACATTAAAATGAAATAAAAAAAACGAAAAAGCCTAAAATTTGAGTAGCGGTGCTCCTGTTCCATACACCCTTATTAGAGGTGGTCCTGCTTTCCACACCTAGCTGCCTGCTCCAACCAGTCCAACAGCTAACCAGCCATAGAACATAATATACGTTTTTATACACTCCAAACAAACGTAACATCTAGCCCAGTTTAACAAGAAGACCTGTACAAATGTGTTTAATTATTTCCTGGACCTCAGGTACTATGATTTACCTGTTGTCATATTTACATACCCACAGTCTACACTAGGGGCCAGATTTACTAAGCTGCGGGTTTGGAAAAGTGGAGATGTTGCCAACCAATCAGATTCTAGCTGACATTCTCAAGTATGTAATAGGAATCTGTTTGGTTGCTATAAGCAACATCTCCACTTTTTCAAACCCGCAGTTTAGTAAATCATATCAGGAGTGTTTGTTATTAAGGACACACTAATGGCAGCTAAAAATAAGAACTAGAAGAAACAATTAATTTAGGATCCATCTACAATAATTAATCAATTATAATCACCTCTAACCTTAGCAAATCATTCATCAAGAGTAATTCACCCACCCGTTAGCTTCCCCATATATGTAAGGTAGCGCTGGGCCACATTAGTGAACAAAGAACACACATGTTTACATTATTTCTACTTATTAGCTTGGTGACTTGGGTCCACCAGAAGGTCCTTAAGCAGCTTTATAATACGGGGAGAAGGGAACCTGAAAACATTAAAGTCTGTTTTATTCAACATTTGGTTGTGCTTCTTCTGAGCACGAACAATGGAGCTAGCTAACGTTACCAATTATACACACAGTGAAAGCTTCCAGGCTGAAACCTATAGCTCCCACTATGTGTGCAAATAGGTGACAGCAGCTCCATTGATCACACTCAGCAGGAGTCCCGATTACAATTGAATGGTGAATAAATAGACTTTGCTCATTATGTCCCTATCCCCATTCCCCAGGTAGTGGGTTGCATTTGTATGGCAGGCTTTTCCCATCTTGTCAAAAGGTGTGTCTGGTCACATCTGTAATTTACTTTTTGATGGTAACTAAATGACGTGCTGAAAGTCTGAAATTTATAATTGCAATAGATAACTACACTTGTGTCACCTTAATAACTGAACTGACTGTTAAACGTGTATGTGCATAAGCCCTTAAAGTTTAAGCCTGGGACCGGATTCAGAGTTTTAGCGGATGCGTAAGGCGGATCCGATAAAACCGGTTGCAATCTCCAGCTAGAAAGTCTGGCTTCCAAAAAAGGGATATTCAAAAGTTACTTTTCGAATGTCCCTTTTTTTCGATATTTACATTTTGTTTATTTTTTATATGCATTGGTAAGTATCACCCATTCACTTTCGGAAAGAAGAGATCACTCCGCCGCACCTCCGCCGCCACTCTCCGTACCAAAGGGACAGGTGAGTCAATTATTTCTGCAGAGTTAGGGTCAGGCTGTAGGGGAGGGAGGGTTAGGGTCAGGCTGCAAGTAAGGAAGGGTTAGGGTCAGTCTGCCAGGAAGGAGGGTTAGGGTTAGGGTAGTGAGAGGGGAGGGTTAGGGTAAGAATTAGGGGAAGTAGTGGGGGACTTTTTTTTACATTTTTCGGAGCACCAAAAGCTCGGTGCTCCGTGGATAGATTGCAATGCCTCCTTGAGGCACATGCAAATGAAATCCCAGCCAGTTCACAACTGGCTGGGGAGGGTTGGCCGATTCGAAAAAGGGCCATTCAGACCGGAGCCTCACACCCCGATAAAACATCCTATGTAGAGGTGAATGTTTCTTTAGATTTTCCTGTACCAAAAATCACTGTAAAACATGCAGACGGAGCCGTAACGGCTCCGACCACGGGTTACCATGGTACAGCCTAAACAAAGTAACAAGTGACGCGTTTCTTCAGTGGATCACTGATTTCCTCAGAAGGCATTCATTCATGCCTTATGAGGAAATCCTTTTAAACTTGGTTGTAGTTGAGGAAATCAGTGATACACTGAAGAAACGCGTCAAGGCTTGGATAGAGAGCTTTGAGGACACCCAATATTTCTCTCTGTTTAAATCATTGGACTCCCCTGCTAGCACGGGCACCTTATTGAGAAGGAGTTAGACGGTCCTGCCACAGCACTTGGACTTGAGGCGCACACGCTGGCCGCGCTGTCTCCCCCTTTAACAGAGTGCAGGTGAGCGGTGGCTCCCGCCGGACTATTGGAGCTGCAGCGGTGGTGCTTACAACCACACAGACCGTAGGGTCTGCACCATCATTGCCCGCAGCGCTACACACTAAGACGGAACTGAGACTGAGAACTTGATACAACGCTGGGCTCTAGACTGTACTGAACTATAAGCCCCGTCGATCAGTCTAAAGCCAGCCGCTGCTACAAGTTGCTTCTGGTCTGACTTGCCATCATTGCCTGCTGTCTATAATTCAACTGGCCTGCAATAACAACAAAAGTGGTAAGCTACCTAAATATCTGTGGCCCCTATATTCTCCTTATTAGAGGTGCGGGAAATTTGTCAACAGTGCTTTTAAATTTGAATATATATTGCACACTTGGATCTCTATTATTGCCATTTTCTCCTGAAAACGACTGTGCTATGACTATGATGTTGACTATAGCAACCTTTCATTAAGTGGAATTTATTCCTTAAGCTCTACTGTGCCAAAATTGTTGGGGACGCCCGCTACTATAGAGTTAACAGCTGATCAACAGTATTGGACCTATATATCAATTTTCTAAAGGCTAATAATCCATCTAAGTGTTATTTTTTTATGCAATTTCTGTATTTTAAACTGTTGTGTTTTATTGGGTGATCTCATTTGGAATTTTCCATGTATATTACTCGATATTTAGTATTAAAGCTATAATAAATTTATTTTTATACACTTCAAGCGCTCACTATTATATATATGGCATATATGTTCATCTTGCATAAGCCTAAATTGTGACTACTAAGAACTCTTAATCAGCCGATATATTAAAACTTGACCCAATGCAAAACATTATTTAAATTACATTTTTCTGTTTACATCCCTCTAATCTAAACCCTTACTACTTACTTATTCCACAATGGCACCATATGGCAACAGTCTAGAAGAATGTAAATCCCCCCACACAGAAATGTAATTGAAAAATTAGGTAATTAGGAATCTGTTGATATGACAAGCACAGCTTCTTCCATTTTTGCCTGTGGCAACATACACATATCATTATATTAATGGATAATCCCTCCTTTTAGCTCTATGATAAGAAATCAGTAATATATTTATTGGATAGATAACTGCACGATACCATTATTTCTCCATTCATCCTGC
>WWET01000117.1:300717-313343 GCA_011038615.1 Limnodynastes dumerilii | reverse complement strand
GCTGGAGGGGGAACTTAGGGTTAGGCTGCGGGGGGAGTGACTTAGGGTTAGGCTGCTGTAGGAAGAATTTAAGTTTAGGCTGTGTGGGGGGGATTGACTTAGGGTTAGGCTGCGGAGGGGTGACTTAGGGTTAGGGTAAGGGAGTAGGGAAGCTTTACCTTTCGGAGCACCGTATTTGGTGCTCCAGGGATTGATTGCTATGCCTCTTCGAGGCATGAGCAATCGATTTCCCAACCGGTTTGGAACTGGCTGTGAGCGAACGACCCTTTCAAAATAGGGCCGTTTGCTACGGGGGCCTACACCCATGCCAAATGGTCAAATTTGTGTAGTTCACAATGGGCCAGATCTAAAGATCAGAATTAGCTGTGTTTGCAACTCTTAATCCAGCTATGGCAATCTGAACATGTGCACGGCAGATGTTATAAATATGAGCTACGCACAGAGTTGATTTTCACACGTGCACAGCTCCATACAACAGTGCATGACTATACTCCATGTGAACAGTTGCTATTCCGTGCGTTCCTAAAGCACTCTTAAGTCTAAATCAGGTCCTGAATCCAGTCCAATGTTAGTCCCCTTATAAACCTCAACAGGGATTCCACTACACCAGCAAGCTAAACAGCTGTGCATCATTAAACTCTGGGCAGAGATATAATGACTTATAAAACAAAAGGGCAAGTATTCCACAAACACTTACAACAATAAAACCACAAGAAGCATCAGTGTTTATAGAGCTCTTCTCGCTTCTTTCCTGAAATGAAGGGAAAATTGTGATAGCAGAAGTGTCTAAGCCTCATTTCAGATGGGAAATTACAGTTTAAGTCATACATCTTTCTTATATGAACATTCTTTACCAACTGGACAGTTATTGTTCATTTTTATTATATGCATTGTAATAATATTTTCACAGTATTCAATGCCAGCTTAACAGGGTAAATACTTTCCACCAGTAACATCAGCATTTCAGAATAATTTATGGTTCTAAAGGGGTTTGGCGCAGAATTCCTTTTCTAGACTGTAAGACAGGAGGCCCCATGGGTGTAGAGTAAAGCAATTTAAAATATCATCATTTCTCTGGTGCCATTGTGTGTATTGCAGCAGACTACTTTATTGATTGACCCCGTAATATTTTCTGTCTCTATATGCAGTTCTGTGTTACCCTGTGATATTGCATAGATCGGGAACTATGGATTCTTTGGATGGATGGTTTCTTTGTTTAGGTGACAGGTTGCATTTTTGTGGGATGTAGCTATAAAGATTATTTCAGATAATTAATTGTACATTATGTCTAAAACAATTATTTGTTGCTGTATTGCAATTCATTACAATTAAAAACATCTCCAAGGATTTCCTCTGCCCAAATGTATCCCCTGAGTTCTGTGGTACCAGCACTTGGTGACAGGTAATTGTCACTTGACGATTCAATGCATCCAAGCGGTGAATCGTTACCTCTCATTGCATATCACATACAACAGTCAGTTTACTAATGAGCTGTGTGTAAAGTGAAAAGCTGTGATTGTTGAAATACAATATTATACGCATGCGCAGATGTTCCGAGACAGGGGACTTTCGCAAATGACTTGCTTAAGTCGCCTGTTGGACTTAGTTCAGGATCTGGCCCTAAGTCCTTTTCACATCTATAAACACCTATTTTTTATTGTGCACGTTGAACCTGATCCGGAGTCTCGTTTCTGTTTGTTTCTCATGCGGAAGCGCAGCAGGAAATCGCTCTGCGCATGTGCAGAATGAGAGCAAGCACAAGAGAGTGGATGCTAGGCTACCCATTATCTGTGTGTTTACATCTGTGGGTGTTCCATGATATGTATGAACAATTGGTAGTTCCTGGCTGCTACTCCGATAGGCAAAGTAGCGGCCAGGAGTCCCTGAGCTTCCTCCAATATCTTACGCTATATCAGGGGCTTGTGTAAGTGTAAGAATCAGTGGGGTGTTGGGGGAGGGGAGTAATATTTTGACTGTTAAAATAATAACACAAAAATAAATTTAGAATGCTGCAATTACCCCTTACAATCTTTGTCCATACGCACCTGTTTGTGTGTTGAAAACGTATGCACCTTTTCATTACCTTCTATCCAGAATTGCAGAAGTCTCAGCTTTGGCTAAGCCGTGAGCAGCGAGTGTACACATCCACTGCACTAAAAGCTTTTAGGACTGGATTTACAACACCACATTTTTTACTTACGTGCCTAGTTATCCATTTTCAGCTACTATACATGCTTTAAAGACTGCATTACGCAATCTACGTAACAAAATGCTATGTAAATAGCATAAAATAGTTACTACGCATGCGTAATAGCTGAAAACAGAGAACTAGGCACGTAAGTACAAACATGCGGTGTCCGTTCCTTAATCAGGGACATTGGTGGTAGCAGAGCCCTTTATAAGTACATGCAGAGCAGCCGTCGTCACAATGGCATTTCAGGAAAAAGAAGCATTTTTTTTTATTTCCTTTTTGTTTGTTTTCTTAACTGGATCAGGAACCAAACTTGTACCTTCATATTGAGGACGCTCTGCCATTTGGTAAAATTCATACCAAAGACTCTCAGCCTTAGTAAATAAAGAGATTTCCTATAGGGCAACATTTTCTGATATAATATGTAATAGGAAAGTGAGGGCTATCTCCACTTTTCCAAACCCGCAGCTTAGTAAATCTGGCACTAAGGGTTATATAATTTCTTTAATACATACAGTATAATGTTACCAATTTCCAGTGCTCTTTTTGTATGAAAAAAGTACTGATACTCACCTAATGGTATAAACTAATAGTAAAAATTGATACCATACCTGCTGTATTCTAGTTTCTCATCCTAAGTTGCAACATGTCCAGTGTCGTCACTAGGGTTGGCCGATGCGGTAACTCATTGCGTCACCCTACCCTCGTGTACATCCTCCCATACCACACCAAAGAGAATCTTCTCAGTTCAAATTGAGTGTATTAGAGATCATTTAAGCAAATGTATATAATTATGTATATAGTCTGTGAGGTCAGTTATTGTATCCTCTTACTGGTATAACAAGCAACGTTCAAAGGATAGTGCAGTAATCTAATGTAATAGATTGTCCAATCTAAAGCCAAAAGAGAGATCTAGCTCTCAGTTCAAATATACATCCAGAGTGTGATGGAATTATTTTGCTAATATTTCTGAAGTTTTTCAACTAAAACACCAACATCCATTCAAATAGTCAATGGGCAAAGTATCCGTTTCCTATTATCCCCAAATTCTTCTGCTCTCTATTTAGAAGATGATAACTCTGATCCTTCTATTCTCTGCTCTGGTTTTGTGCATAATAGTTTCCAGGATCAAGAGAGTTAACAGTTTTCTTTGTGCCCTGTCACAGTATGTAGTATGGCTGTCAGTACTGGCTGGTTTTCTTGTGATGTGTATCTGTAGGAGTGTGGACAACTTGATTTACAGTTTCATTGTAGGGTTCTTTTCTGGATGCAAATACTTTCAAAGTGTACGTTCAGCTATTAGTGTGGCAGTGTGGTCAGGCAACATCACCCCTCTGGTAACCAGTCCCCTTGTGATGCCACTGACCATGTCCATGTCAGCTTAAAAGCTGTGTGACTGTAATCCTCTCCATGTCTGCCCTTAAACGCTGGTTTATATTAAGGAATCGGCATTAATTTAATCCTCATTGCTCTCTTCACCTTCCTCTACTCGTTAATCATGACATTAAAAAATTGCATGACTGGCTATCCCTTTACACAGCAGGATTAAAACATTGGGGTAGATCCAGAACTAAGTACGCTAGTGTATTTACGCTAGCCACTGACGCAAAAACGCTATTTTGTATGTACTGCTCATGCTAGTGTGTGTACGTACCAGACACGTATCAACAGCGTAACTACGTACGAAGGGGCATGCCAACCATACGACACCCGTAATTACGCTTCGGAGGCGGGGTGAGGCATTTAAATCGTACAGTATGGGCGTGCTTAGTCTTAGTGCTTACGTGAAGCCTTTACGTACATCAGTGTTTACGCTGTGTAAAGTTAAGGTAGGGTTTGGCAAGCGTAAAACAGCCAAAGTTTGAGGGAGGGGAGTACATAGGGGAGTGCCTAGTAAATACGCCAGGTTTTGAAACATAATGGAAACGTAGATCTGGATCTGGCCCATTTTCTTTGGGGCTGTTCCCCTGTTAAGCACTTCTAGATTTGGGTCTGGAGATTTGCTGGAGATTACCAAAAATTGCACACTCCGGTGTGTGAGATTTTTGGTATTCTTCCACTTGATTGTAGGGCTGAAAGGGGTTGCGGGAAACTCCTGTTGGCAGTTACAAGAGTATGCTCCAGGTTTAAATCCAGAGAGCACCCCCTCCTATGTCTCTATTCTGAGGCAAATTGTACCATGTATTTATCATGGATTGGCTGAGATTAACTGGATTAACAATGGGGCAGATGGGACCACAAGAATGAAATCCATTGCCTGTGTTTTCCCATGCACCTTGGTTGCTGCTCTCCTAGGGCCTGATCCAGACCTACGCTCATAAAACCGCTCATGTGCAGAGCGTATTTACACCGGCGTACTTACGATGCACTCCCCTTGGTCGTACTTAGTTTTGCCTTTTTACGCCCAGCAAACCCTACCCTAACTTTTCTGATCGTAATCGCGGACGTCCGTAAGCTCATTGCGTAGTTACGATGCTTAGCACGCCCATACTGTACAATTTAAATGCCTCACCCCGCCCTCGGTGCGTATTTACGGGTTTCGTATGGCAGGCACGCCCCCCTCGAGTGTTGTTACGAAGCTGGTACGCTCAAGGCCCATACGCTCAGAATTTCATAGCGTAACATAAGCGTAACATCTGCCCAGAGCATGCGCAGTAAGTACAAATAGATGTTTTTACGCTTACGACTATCGTAAAAACACACCCGAGCGTAGGTCTGGATCAGGCCCCTAGTGATTAGTTGAACTGCAGCAGCTCCCCCATCAGCCATTGTGGAGAGCAAATGTGCCTCATGAGCCTTCAGGGAGCTAAGTTATGTTAGTAAGCCTATGCTCATTGAGCGATACTGGTCATACCTACCCCAAGCCCCAGGCCCATATGGCCCTTAATGCAGCCATGGGGCCTCATTTACTAAGGTTGATTTTGAGCGGCAATTATGAATTACTAGACATCGCTGTGATTTTGCAGGGATTTTTTCCAAAAATCGTGGCATTTACTATGCCCGGATTTTTGGCAGCGATTCATAATCGACGTCGATGTTGATCAATTTTAAAATGGACAAATTGCCATCCTTGTCTATTGAAAAGCACAGAGATTCTCCATTTTAAAATCGGCATGCATTATTCTATCACTTATCCTGCCGACGCATATACTACTATAAGGCAAAGCATGGCCATGTGTTTGTGACCATGCTAATCCTTATAGTAGTGTAAGTCTGATAAGTGAAAGAATTCTACAATCTAATGTGTAATGTGTCCCTAATAAAATAAAACATTTCCCCCAATAAACATTACAACATTACTTTACCTAACAATACATTTTTAAACATGATTAAAATGTAAAAAAAAAGTGTCCCTTCCTGTGAATTTATACTTTAATGGTGGCCACTGTTAAAAAAAAGTAAGAAAAAAAGTGTAGTTTGCTTTTAAAATGTGTAGCGACTCACCGTTTAGCAGTCATCTGTCTTGGGATGATTTGCTTGGAGTTTCTGCTTTTTTTGAAGATCTTGTAATGTTGATTGAAGATGCTTGTCAGCTTGCTTGAAGAGGATGGTCCGGTGCTTGCAGTTGGTCTTCGGCCTCTTTTGGCACTTGCCACGACGTCCTCCTTCTTCCACTTCTGGGGCGCCGCTACTAATGACCGTTCTGTCACGAGAAGGCACCCTTTTATAGAAAATATGACGTCATAAACACTAGAGCCCTCTAATGTATATATGTATGTATATGTATATATGTATATGTTTTTCTATTAAAGCGCCACACACAGGAGGCGTTTTTTATTTCAGCCCCTCACAGACTGCACTAGAGGCGATTTAGTCAAATCACCTTTAGTGAATCCACCGTTTAATATCTTTTACATTAGAAAAGTCGGGACTGCGAGGATACAGCGATGTTGGTCGTGAAAAAAGCCCAAAGTCCCGGGATGGACGATGGGACAAAAACAGCTAAAGTCCCGGGACTTTGGCTTTAGTGAATACGACAATGAGACAAAAACAGCTAAAGTCCCGGGACTTTGGATGATTTGTCCAAAATCGACCTTAGTAAATGAGGCCTATGGAGTTCACATTACTAAAAGAAAGTTGGACTTCCACCTTCTTCCATACATGGGAAAGTTTAATTTGCACCCTTTCAGACAAGTGCAGACCTGTTTTTGAAACACCATGTGGTACGAAACACACCTTTACATGCAAGACCTTCCGATTATACTGGCACCTTCACAATAAAAGCTAAACCCCCTTATGTTTCTTATACTTAAATGGGATTTCAAAGGAATTTATGAAAAATTAGACCCCTCTGATAGGTTCATTTTAAACTATTTAGTGACCATTGTAAGCAAACATTCATTTTTTCATTGTATCACAATTGCTCTTTAATCAATAAGATAATGTAAAACTTTTTTTGTGACATTTCTTTTCGTAGATCAATGAAAGACTTTTGTTGGGTCCAGAAAGACACAGCTATAGCCAGTCCATAGCATGAAGAAATGGTAAGGGTGCTATATGCCCAGTTATGGGGAGTTTGTTCTCCCAATAGGGGCTAAGGGCTGGATCCAAATGTATGGTAAGGGCACCCTTTTTGGTGCTGCAGTGCATGCATGATGGCGCCACATTATAGAGCTGGAAATGGAAGTGCTAACAAGGAGGGATACAAATTGTACATTAAGGGCAGGCTTCAGCCCTAATGAACAATTCTTATGTCCATATTGCCCCCATTTTATGCGGGCACGGTGTGAAAATGTATAGGTAGGATCTGGCAAGCGTATCTACCATACGGACAAGGGGAGTGGCCTCTTCTTGCTCGTGTAGTAATTAGGATGCTGCGAGGATCCGAAGGTGGGGATCTGATCCGAAAAAGGCATTTTTTTTATTCACCTATTTTATTATATAGTTCTAAAAAAATCAAATACCTGCTGGACATCAAGGTTTTGCAACTGTTTGGTAAGTAAATGGTTAACAGATTTTTTACATTTAATCTACCATAGATGTTTTTACATTTAATCTACCATAGATTATGCTGTCTGACTACAATTATTCAGCAAAACACCCAACTATTTATTGCCCCAAGCACAGCCAATGTTGCCCACATCATGGCACTAGGTGGTATGAAAGCTAGATTAAGCACGTTTTCCTGTGATCCTGACATCTTGCTTTGATCCTATTTCTGACTGCTTAACCTTCAATTTACCAGCCACGCAGTATTTAAGTGTTCATGACTGACTGTCGGAAATGTATTGCAAGGGGCTGCTTTAGTCCATTGAGTGCATCCAGTGATTCCTTACAGCCCCCTCCTTTCCCAAATGGAGTTGTCAGCTGGTAAGTCCCACAAAGCCCCTTCGTTTAATAACAGGAGCGAGAATTTGACAGAAAAGATGAATGGTTTTAATCACATTGCTTACAGCGCACCATCTGAAGTTGCATGTAAGTTATGATAGCGACAGTTTGCACGAAAATTGTATTTCTAGGCTTCATTGACTGGCTTAATGAGAATCTTTACGTGTCAGATATTAAATTAACAAATTAAAGAGATGTTTTAGTGTGTATATATTCTTTCTTCTTCTTTTGTGTTCACTCTCTCTGTAGATCAATCAGAAATATGCCTTTAGAAAGAAAAAGATAACTTTTTGATTTTCTGTCATAGGGGAACTGAATTTAATGCGCTTTGGCATCTAATTCATGTTTTATTAAAAGGCTCTAGAGAAGACCTCTGCTGTGCCATCTTTTCCCTTCCTATTCCCCATTGTACAGTCATACGTCTTCTGTATATAAAAGGCACCAGCTACTTCTTGCATGAAAGATACTGGGGGACTTGGAAATACTGTGATGCAGCTTTGCTGGTTTGTACGTTTACTCAAGAAAGATGTCTTGACAGATGCCGTTATACATGGGTGTCGGGTAGGTTGTCGCCCTGGACAACGTAGTAAAAACACTTGTCAAGTGAATGATCTCCTTTGATGGATTTGACTCAAATGAGCTGAAAATAACGTAAGATCTAGAGGTTAATTATATTTGTAGCATACATGAAGGTATTTTAGACTCACTTCACTGCTTTGCACGGGGATAATGTGTTCAGTGCTCTGATACTTGGTTTTATATTGTAAATGTATAATAAATGATGTACCATGGGAAAACAACATTATGACAATGTAATCAAGATCTGACGATCTTAAAGGGCTAGAAACTGTGTAGTGACACAAAATAAAGTATAAATGGTACACAAAACACACACATTAAAATAAAACTATACTTTCCATTTCTATGTACTTAAATTTGTGAATAAACTTTAACTACCCATGGAATTAGCACATTTACACAATATTACTGCTTGTTATATATTATTTATGGAGAGACTTCTGAGATAGGATTTTGCCTGTTTCTGTATTTTCAGAGCAGGTGGTTTTTTGTTCTTTGTGCATCCTTGCTACATGATCAAAGCATTGTGACCTATCCATAAATAGGAGGAATTATACTTCTGACCTCTTCCAACAGAAGAGCTGTGTTACAATCACATGGACAGTGACTTTTATTACAATGTACATTGTAGACGTGCTCTTTTTTGATTCGTCCCGATCCAGACTTTTATGCTGCTGCCATAGGAAGAACAGGGAACTAAAATTAATGAATTGGGAGTGGTCTGGATTTTTTGCTCAGGGATCCAATAACATAAGAATCATGGGGTATCACTAGAATCTGATTGGTTGCTATAGGCAACATCTCCACTTTTCCAAACCCACAGCTTAGTAAATGTGGCCCTTAAGTTGATACAAAATTCATGAGACAACATTGGTGGAGTGATGTTTTGACCGAGCCAAAATATATAATAAGATACAAAATATTCCACTTCAAAAACGACTTCCTCTCATTGGATAAAAATAATTTAGAACTTGAGCATACTTTTAGCATATTTTGTGACTTAAAATGTGTAAACACAAATGAGGCTGTATTCTCAGGTATATTTTATTTATCTTTATTTATTAACAGGTTTTTATATAGTGCTATCAGATTACGTAGCGCTTTACAGATAATGGGCTGGATCCAGACCTTGTTAAGTGCATGAACTTAGTTACACCTGGGCTAAACTTTTCTAAACCCACATCTTAGTAAATGTGGCCCTTAAGTTGATACAAAATTCATGAGACAACATTGGTGGAGTGATGTTTTGACCGAGCCAAAATTTATAATAAGATACAAAATATTCCACTTCAAAAACGACTTCCTCTCACTGGATAAAAATAATTTAGAACTTGAGCATAATTTTAGCATATTTTGTGACTTAAAATGTGTAAACACAAATAAGGCTGTATTCTCAGGTATATTTTATTTATCTTTATTTATTAACAGGTTTTTATATAATGCTATCAGATTACGTAGCGCTTTACAGATAATATTTCACAGTCCCTGTCCCATTGGAGCTACATTCTAAGGTCCCTAACACAGATACACACACATTAGTGTTAATTTATTCAGCAGCCAATCAGCCTTCCAGCATGTTTCCTAGTGTGGGAGGAAACCAGAGCACCCAGAGGAAATCCACACAGACACGGGGAGAACATACAAACGCCGATAAGGCCTNAATATGATTCCCCTACAATCAACATGGTTTAGCCCAGGTGTAACTAAGTTCATTCACTTAACAAGGTCTGGATCCAGCCCAATATTTCACAGTCCCTGCCCCATTGGAGCTACATTCTAAGGTCCCTAACACAGATACACACAGATACACACACATTAGTGTTAATTTATTCAGCAGTCAATCAGCCTACCAGCATATTTCCTAGTGTGGGAGGAAACCAGAGCACCCAGAGGGAATCCACACAGACACGGGGAGAACATACAAACGCCACGCAGATAAGGCCTAGTCCAGGAATCTAACTCATGACCTCAGTGCTGTGAGACACAAGTGGTATGTTGCGTTATAGGGAAAGTTAAAACAAGGCTGAGGAAAAGCAAGAAAGTACAAATGTCCACTACTGCAACAAATAGAGGATAGTGACAAGAAATAATTCTAATCTAATCCAAGCAAAATCACATCTATTTATAGGGTATAGAATCTATTGGTGCCCATTGTGCTTTGTACAGAAGTATTGTCAGGATCAAACCATAATAATAGCAACCTCAAGAGGCTGACAGTTGGTTCAGTTGAGTTAACACAATGTCTAATTGCTGATGACTTATTTGTCACAATTTAACCCTACTGATGGTAGCAGATGATTTAATAAATTAAGTAAACTGTCAAGGTACAGTAACTTCAAATGAATCTCCATATATCTGAAAATCATGTTTTTCCCCCTCTGATTAGTATCATGCTTAATAAAGTACTTGACTGAACCTGATTAGATGCCTCCAAACAATAGACAACAGGTAAGATTGCATTTATCTGAGCACCAGTGTAGGCTTTACACTGAATGACCTGGATATTCAGACTTATATACTCAATGGTAGACCCTAATTTTATTGTGTGGAGGCCTTAGGAAAATTTCCCAAGGCCTGTTGATTCCCATCATGAACAACGAAAATGTTCCTCTAAGCTTATAAAACTCAGACTCTAGATTTATGGGACAGGATCCTCAACTAACATCGACAGCTGGTCTCAGATGCAGCATACAGAAATCGACTGTCGTTCAATACCACACATACCCAGGACCCTGGGATACTCCTCAAAATGCTGGAAGTATGGATATTGTTACCATAGTACAGTAGTTTCATATGTGGGGTGTGATCTCCGTGCATAGTTCATACGCATGATAAGCGAGGCTTCCTATTTAAATCATACAGTAAGGGCTGGGTTTTGCCCTTAAATATATTTGTCCTGTCTGCATGTTTACTCTTACGTGTGGATAAAATAAGGTAGGGTTTTGACCAGGTAAGTGTCCTTAGTTCTGTACATTAGTGGGGAAGTGCCCTATCCACTGACATATGGAACATGGTCTTCGGCTTAACCAGTCCATCAGAGCAGAATCTTTGGCTTCTCTAGTTTTCTATTCTCTGCATATGGCTTTATAAGCAATTTCTCAAGTATCAGCTATTGGCACAGAAGCACTAATAAAGTTACATTCAAAATTGACTGCTCCTCTTTCATTTTTGAATGGTGTAGTTATCTAGACATTTCTATGTGAATGGACAACATTAGAATGTCTTCTCTGAGTAGGTCCAGAGACTATTTGATCACCTGGTTAGATCTCATTTATACTAAGCAATTTCAAGATGTTTTGGGGAATATCTCTCCATCCTAGTGGGTGTCTCTCTTCTAACTGATTCCTATGTCTCCATCAATCTATTATCTTCCTGTATTTATTAAACCCTTGTATATGCTTCATTAATGTCCCTCTTTTCCACTAGTTTTATTTTATTTTTCAACTTTTTAACTATTTTACCCATATTCTTCCCACAAGTGCTAATTCTAATGAAAAAAATAAAACCCTCTGGCATGGGATGAACAAATATCCAAGAACCCTTAAATTTTATTTAGTGGGGCTTCTAAAAAGACACATATACATATATAAAGTCTATTTCTATGAAACTCCCAGCACCTTCACTTTCTTTCTTTATAGTTTTTTTTAATGTGATTTAATATAACTACCCACTAAGCCAAAGTTATGCTGAATACTGCACCAAATGGAAAATTCAATCATGACATCCTAATAGTTTGCACTAAAATTAGCTCATGGTTTCTGGGACAAAGGGACGTATTCACACCTCAGAGTGAGTTAGGGGCGGACAGATCCAAAGGAAATAATCACCCAGAAATCTAAAAGGTCCTAAAAAACAAACAAAAAATAATCACAAAATCAGGAAATCCTGACTCAAACCTCCACCAAATTTTCAAACCTAAAGGTCTATATACATCATTATCCAATCTCCAACTATCTGTCTCTAAACAAGGCACCTGATCCAGACCCCAGAATGCTTTCTGTATGAGCGAGGGTCTTAAATTCCACACTAAATAGGGGAATGAACTCCCCCTGTTACTACTCTCTCTCGTGAGGAAATTGTGTTAAGTCACACGAGCTGATCAGTGGTCCGTCAGACCGCTGATCCGCTCATAACTACCTAATCCCAACCACGTTGTATAATGTAAATGCTTCCCCTGCCCACTTTGGCAGGCAGAGGGGAAGCACAGCCCCTTTCCCTGCGACTCGCAACGTACGGAACTAAGTTCCAAATGATAAGTGTTACATGTGTATAATGTATAATGCACGTAACATCTGGAGTAACATCTGGAGGACGCTTACAATGCCATAAGCTTGCCTTAAGGTAAGCGCGCAGATCAGCGGTCCGTACAACCGCTAATCCACATGAGTGTGGGGTACCCCTCACACACAGTACAATTGGCATGCTTCCCCTGCTCACTTTAGTGGGTGGAGCGATATTTGCTACTCTAGTGTTACTATCGTAACACTAGCGTAACATCTGGAGGGCGTATGCGTAATTGGCCTGCTGA
>WWET01000117.1:269147-285304 GCA_011038615.1 Limnodynastes dumerilii | reverse complement strand
TTAAGATCCTCCCCCCCCCCCCCCCCCTTTTCCTTCATTTCTGGATAAGTCACCCCTAGGAACAGACACATCACCTAGAATAGGTTAGACCACTCCAGCACTAATTTAATAATTGTTTTAACATTCTCCTAATTGCCCTTTTTAGTCTCATTTTATAAGGAGTTCTATATTTGATGCCCCATATCTTGTATTATAATATCAGACTCATTTTAAAATGTTTTCATTTTCCTATCCTTATACAAATATAATTCAGACTGTGTTTTTTATTCCCTATATAAATATAATTTTTAATGAATCTAATAAATTATATATTATCTATTGTGCACTAATAATATTCACACACCAAATTGTATGTAATTGGTTAATTGGTATGTACATTGATACATTGTTGAAATATGAACTTGCAGAGCAGATATTTGTAACTAATTCTCTGACTTTTATTTTAAAGATAGAAGATTATGGTTAGTCGCTGGGTAATGGCTAGAGTGCCAGGCCTTGTTTTATGGGGAATTTACACAGATACAAAAAAGACACTCCAGCACTCATACAATTAACCAGCAACAAACCATAACATTCTATCATTAAAATAAAAGCATTATAAACATAACTTATAAATTGATTTGAGCAACTTCCATTATGTGTGTTTGTTTTAAAGTGTGTCTGAGATAGCAGCTGAGAGGGGGTGATGTTTCAGAGTAGCTGTTTTGGAGACTTGGGGCTTGATCCATACCTACACCAATGCACAGTGTATCAGCATGCACCCCCCCCCCCGACACTCCGCCTGTGGCCGGCGTAATTACACACTGTTACGCCATCTGAAGGCTACCCTAACTTCAGCCAGCGTAACAGAGTGGAATTACGCTGTCCACAGCAGTGTAACTACCCAAACCCGCCCTCCTGCCTTCATTTGCTTACCTCTCCATGCCTTCCTTGACTAACTACAGTGTAGTTACAGCGAGGAACGGCCCCAACGCAACAATTAGGGACACCTGATCCTAAGGAACGGGTTTCCCTAACTACGCCGGGCAACATCTATCTGGCGCATGTGCAAATCGGCAAAAATGGCAGCGGGCGTTAGTCTGGATCAGGCCCTTGCAGTTGAAGCAGGCTATAAGGGGTTTTGTCAGAGGTATCCCACTCTAAATCAAGGCTAGTAAACCTGCAAAGGGGTTGTCCATTTCCAGTGTTCCCTAGAAAGGTAAATAAAAGGGATTTTTAGAGGACCCTGACTATGCTTGTTCTGGTTGATACATTTATAGGAGCCATTTGGCACCACAGACTTCTCACCTCATTGTTCTGGAGGACATTGAAACTTCCAACTGCAGGTCTGACTTTGCTGCTGGTAGTTCAATGTTGCTTAGCTAATTGAGGATTTTGTGTTGAGTGCGCTTTTAGTATTTAATAAAACTTTTTTTGGGATAATAACCTGATTTCACTGCCTTTCACTGACTATCTTCACAATATATAATTTCTATAATATGCATTTCTTGTACAGTATAATTTATTCATTTTGAACTCCAAGACTGTGAGACAGCTAATTTCAGGGGCACAGTTCTGTCCCTCATTAGAGTAATACTATTTTGGTTAATGGCATTTACATAGCTAATGCTTTATTCACTGGTGTTTCTGCTGACACAGAAAAAGCATCAATGAAACATTGTTACCCTCTTGTAAGGGGACTCTGTTATGTTCTAGTCCTGTCATGTGTTAAAAAACAGATTTTCTTCACCCACAAGAACAGTCTTGAAACAATATTACACTGAACAATAAACAATTCTATTAATATATTACACCTCAAAACCATAATACCATATTACATTGCAAGGTAAGTCAAAGACGTGATCATATCATCTAACATTAGTGTTGATGAAAAGAGTGTTGGGAATTTGGGTGTACTACTGGGATATTTAAGAAAGTGAATGCCAAATAGGCATGGATGATGATAAACACCCGGCTGCTGCTATTACCAGCAGACTGTCAAGGGTTAAACATTAGGCCGATCAAGGGGAGTGTTACCAGGGTGAAGGGAAGGAGTTTAGGGGGTATATTAGGGCAGGTGACATGGAGATCATCCTCTTTGCCAGGAATATTTCCCTCGCTCCCTTTAGTTGTATTTACTAACATGTCAATTTATTTTTAGATGGGGCATGCTGTAGGTTGGCAGAAGCAGTGGGGTTGTCTGCAAAATATCTGGCACTAGGTAAGGTGATAAGGTATGGTACAGGGGAGACACACCCTACCAGTTGGAGCAGGAAGCTATGCCAGGTGGCTGGTTCCCGGTGTACCAGGTGGTACATACAATTTAAATAATCGACTTTACTGATAAGAGCATATAACAATGACAAACAGTGCAATAAGCAAACAAATGAATGAATGAACGACTGAATGAATGAATGAATGAACTAATGAATTGATTAATTCATTAATACAAAAACCGGTGTGATACAATATGAATAAACTTATATTTAAAAAAAACAGTGGGCCTGATCCTGAATTAGTAAGACTAGTAGGGCACTTGCTTAAGTCTCACTAAACGTTACATCTATGCATGTGTGCGGCAGATGTTATGCTATGGATCTGTTTAATTATTTCTTGTTATTAACTTAAATTTCCTGAGCTACTCATAGGTGCTTATCATAGTTCTGTTACAGTATTGTCATAGATGCCAACTTTTGCAAATGAATTTCAGGTAGATTGAAATAAACTATACTATAAAGACGCTACACCAAAGGGGTGTGTCATGCATCATTAAAGGGGTCCTGTGAATAGCTCCACCCATAGGTGTATCAAGCACTGCCAGGAAAACTGTGTCTCATAAAAAATGGTAATATCAATATTTAAATATTTATACATTTTTGAATTGTCAGTGAACAAATACTTTTAGTATTTATTGTTAAGATTGAATAAGGAATCCGCCGACTTTATAAGAATAAAAAAATAAAAAAAAAAAGTTAATGTCACTAAAGATGATTAACAAGAGACCAAAGTGTGTTTTTCATTTCTGTCTCAATTATGGAAGTCATGTTGTCTTAAGATGGGCATACACCAGGACGATTATCGGTCCCAGCAGGGAAGGCAGGGCTAGTTATGCTGTTCTTACAGCTTCGATACCATCAAAGCTGTCAGAGCAGCATAGTACATATATATACAGCAGCAGTTATTGCAAGGAGTAGTACAGACAGGGATCTATTTGTACTACTGCCTGTAATAGCCGCTGCTGTATGTATATGTACTATGAAGCTATCAAAGCTGTCAGAACAGCATAGTACATAGATATAGAGCAGCGGCTATTGCAGGCAAAAATACAGACAAGAATCAGCCGAAGCCGCGCTTCACACAGCACGGTTTAGGCTTATCCCTGTCTGTACTACTCCCTGCAATAGCCGCTGCAGTATATCTATGTGTTGTGCTGCTCTGACAGCTGTAAAGTATACCTTCACAACTGTCAGAGCAGCTTTGTACATAGATATACAGCAGCAGCTTTGAAGAATAGGGAGCCATTCAGGTTGCTGATTGGCTCCCTTAAAAAAAATCAGGAGCTTTCTCATGCTGAAAGATCAAATCATCATAGCAGAACGTTTCTGGTGCGTTTCAAAAACTGATCTTTATCACTTACTACAGCGATTATTTGCCAGATTACCTGATAATTGGGTCACCGGGCAGATAATCGCTCTAGTGTATGGCCATCTTTAGATAATTGTCAGTCTTTGATGACACCTTGGCCTGGATTCACACCAGCGGACGTATTGCACATACCTCCATATTTTACCGATATTAGCTACTGTGCATGCAAAGTAACTATTTTACGTAATCTACGTATCGTTTCGTTCCGATCATTTCGATCTTAAAGACCGCATATACGCAATCTACATAACGAACCGATACGTAGATTACGTAAAATAGTTACCACGCATGCGCAGTGGCTAATATCGGTAAAATACGGACGTATGTGCAATATGTTCGCTGGTGTGAATCCGGGTCATGGTCCTTCATGAAAATGATCAACTCTGTAGGTCTCAATGCAGGGAATTAGGACACATTTCTAAGTTTTGCAATCTACTGCAATGACTTATGGAACGGAATCAGCATCAGGGTATTGGCAAACACTTCGGCAAGTCAGAGAGGTCACCCGCTCAGGGAGTCTCCCTGGTATTCAAAGAGAGTTGGCATCTAAGGGATTTGTTGGTGCAAAGTTCCCTGCGATACATTCCGCTGTATCTGTTATTTTTATGGCAGTGCTTTTCCTCTCCCCGCTGACGTGAACTGATGTTTGAAATTACAAGATATTATTTAATAAGTTGGATAAATCCATCCTGTAAAAAAAGTGCTTGTAGTTCCAGTACCATTGCTAAAGTGCTCAGAGGAGCTGTGTATTAATTAACTCTATTACGATAACAATCAGGAAACTCTGCTGATGGACAGTTTTCATCTATTTTGAATTACACCCAATCCACAGGCAGCCCTGATGGTTGTTATAAGGTCTTTATGACACACTTTCAGTGGTGCACCAATACATATATAGATACAGAAATGTTTCATTACAGTTGAGCTCAGTACGCAGTAAAATCTTGTGCATGGAAATCCAACTAAACAGTCAGATGTGATTACCCTATTATTAGGATTTATTTGTATGTGTATGACTTCTTCCTGCTGCCTTGCTGAAATCATATTCCCCAGCTAAGTACATAGAAGAAATAACATGGTGGTTTACAATGTCATATACCCATTACAGGGATATGCATCTTAAATATTACCTGTAGTACTTGGATATTTCAATGTTGAATTAGGTTAACTTAATGCACCAATAAAATGAGTTTTGAATCGTTGCCTGTCTTTATTTTCCTTTTTATACAATGAAATAAAACTAATGTTGTGATTATGAGTCACATGTTATCAGCCATTAACAGGATATAAATCATAAAATAGAAGGCATGTTTCTTCCAACATAATGCACCTTGGAATAGGTATATAAGTACCATTAATGATGGCACTTATGGAATCAAGCTTCAGAATGAATAAAATGCCCTGATTTACGTATGCAACATTCTGCGTCTCTGAATAAGTACTGCACATGCTCAGCACCTATATTTCCACAGTGAAACGCAACCGTCCGATGCTGCTTTCCATGCGGAGTTCAGCCTCCGCAATAAGGGCCAGGCAACCCACCATGCTTACGAGATATGCGTTGTGGACTGGATTCACAGATCCGTGTTTACTACGTGTGCATTTTTACGTAGCAAGGCAACACCCATAACACTCCCCTCACACGGATGAGTTTTCGGTGACTTATGCCTCCATAGGACAGCCTTAACTCTACGTGTGTACTTACGCGCATATGTCATGGTTGCCGACTTTTGGCAGCTTCCCTCCGGGAGATCCCGGAGAGAAGCTAGCGACGCATGCAGGGGCGGGGCTTAATGACGTCCAATATGCAAATCACAACATTAGGCTCCGTCCCCTGGCTCATACTGACCCGTTTACATGAAATAGGGGTCGGGACGGGGCTTGATGCCGCAAATTGCGTCATCAAGTCCCTTCCCGTGCCTAGCAACACTAGTATATTGGTATTGCTAGGCAGGGAGGCAGGACTTGAGGCCGTGGTTTCAGTGAAACCACGGGCCTTAAGTCACTTGCGGGAGATTTGCTGGCTCTCCCGGGATACCGGGAGTACTACCCGAATTTCGGGAGTCTCCCGGACATTCCGGGAGAGTCGGCAACCCTGGCATATGTTACATACGTATGTGCGTATTTATCTAACCGCACCCTCAAATGCCATTTAAATGCTTCCCCCCGCCCACTTTCACGGAACTAATACCATACGGATAAAAACCACGCCCCTCCGTATGTATGTCCCTAAGTGCGATTCACAAGTCCCTGCCTAAAGTACTTACGTGCGTAAATACTACTTAATTTGTGTGGAAAACGTTACTGCGCATGCACAGTTAGGCCCTGATTCAGAGATTGAAAATAAGAACTTAAAGTTACACCTGGGCTAAACCATGTTGATTTCAGGGGAGTCAAATTTCATTTGTTGCAGCAGTATTATAGTTAAAAGGTGATGTTTCCCAGCTCAAGTCTAATTAGCAGTTTAAAAGTGAAGCTGATCAGGTATCTGTGTGCAATAAGTAAAAGCAAAGCATTCTCCCTGCATGCATAGAATAAAATGAACTTGACTCCCCCTGAAATCAACATGGTTTTGCCCAGGTGTAACTTTAAGTTCTTATTTTCAGCCTCTGAATCAGGCCCTTAATCCACTCCTAAAAAAACGCAATCCGCCGTAAAAACGTATGTGTAAATACTGCCCTGCGTGATTAGGCATGTAAATCGTACCGTAAAGGCTTGGTGTAGCCCTTACATTCGATCCAGTGATACATAAGGAAGGGTTCAGTGCACTGATCCACTATTCGCACGTAGGAGTGCAGAGGGAGGGCCCTGTTTTCCTGCGTGTGGTATTTTGGATCACAAATTCTGTACGTCAGCCTGTGGTATGAAATTTACTACTAACTCTGGATCAGGCCCAAGGGGATAGATCCAGACCCACGCTCGTATGCATTTTTATGCTGATCGTAAGCGTAAAAATGGCTTTTTGTACTAACTGCGCATATTTTACGATGAGAAAATCTGAGCATATGAACTGTGGGTGTATTAGCTTCATATTAACGCTGGAGGGGGGGCGTGCCTGCCTTACGTAATCCGTAACTACGTACCGAGGGCGGGGTGAGGCATTTAAATTGTACGGTATGGGCGTGCTAAGCGTCGTAACTATGCAATGACCATACGGACGCCTGCGGTTACGAACAGAAAAGTTAGCGTGCCTGCCTTACGTAATCCGTAACTACGTACCGAGGGCGGGGTGAGGCATTTAAATTGTACGGTATGGGCGTGCTAAGCGTCGTAACTATGCAATGACCATACGGACGCCCGCGGTTATGAACAGAAAAGTTAGGGTAGGTTTTGCCGAGCGTATGAATGTAAAACTTAGTACGACCAAGGGGAGTTCCTATTGCCGTGCATCAAAAGTTTGCTGTCGTTAATACGCTACGCACACCAGTGTAGGTCTGGACCAGGCCCAAGGTCACTAGTGGGATCATTTCTTGACCTTTGCAAGTTTGTCCTTTAACTAACTCATGACTTGCAAAGTAAACTAGAGGCATTACTTGGAAATGGTGCACTTGGCACGACTGAAGGAACAATCCAATCCAAAGGACAACCTCCTAAAACAATAAAACAACCTATTTCATTAAATTAAACTTATCTTTTCTTTGTTAAATTACTATTTAAGCCCACTTAATTTTTTTTATTTTAAAGAAATTCTGAATTGTAGGCAATACCATCATGACCACTTAAGCTTATTGCCACACAGGGCAAAGGAGAAAATACATTTACACCGATCACGCAGAAGTAACTGTTGTAGGTGTGTGTAATGGGAAGTTGTTGTCTTTCTAGCAATTGATGTTTTGAACGTGAAATATCTGACAGCATAATGTCACTCTATCATTTAAGACAAGATTACAATTTAGAAAAAGTATATTTTGGCATGGGTACACTGCCGAAAGTTATAATTTGGACAGCTGTACCCAGGTGCTTGCGGTGAAAGCTTTTTAGTAGAATAGACAGCCGAAAGCTAATTTTACATCAACGTTTTCTTTAAAAAAAATGTTTTATGGGTAAGTGTACCAATCGGCATACTTACCCATTTATTCTTCAGAACTGACACGTTGCACTGACTGGAAAGGTGAGTAACTCTCTCTGGCTCTCTGGGGAGTTTTAGGGTTAGGCTGCAGGGAGGAAAGTTTTAAGTTTAGGCTGTGGAAAAGGGAGGGATAGGGTTAGGGTAATGAAAGGGGACAGTTAGGGTTAGAGTGATGGAAAGGCAGGGTTAGGGCTAGGTTAATGGAAGGAAAGTCTTATGGTCAAGCTGTGGGGAGAGGAGTCATAAGGTTAGGCTGTGGGGATGGGAGTCTTAGAGTCAGGCTGTAAGGATGGGAGTCTTAGAGTCAGGCTACGGGGAAGGGAGTCTTAGGGTCAGGCTGTGGGGAGGAGAGAGATAGGGATAGGGTAATGGAAGGGGAGGGTAAGGATTAGAGTAAGGGTTGGGATTAAATTCATACTCATCAATCGCAAAAACATTGTCTGTCTTCCGTGGTTCGATTGCTTTGCCTCTGCGAGACAGAAGCAATCAATTTCCCAGCCAATTTGCAACTGGCAAGGATAGAACAACCCTTTCAAAAAAGGGCCGTTCGCAGTGGCAATCCCACCCATGAATTCATCAATTAGTGGTTAGGTTTAGGTTTAGGAGTAGGATTAGGGTTAGAGGGCCTGTTACTTAATTAAGAACGTTAGGACACAAGAGAGGTGTGGATAGGCATGTTAATGAAGTGCTGTGGGCGGCAGTAAGCAGATTTGCATGGATCGGTACACGCCGATCCTTGCAGAGAAGTTTAGATACAGTTCTGGACAGATAAGTGTCTGGATCAGGCCCAGAGATAGGCATTAGTGCTAGAGTTAGGACTAGGGATAGCCTTTTTGTAATGCTGAACAAACATGTCTGTCGGCATTACAATATTCCATCAGGGAGGAGTTGTGGTTCAGTCTACAACGAGAAAATATATTCCGTAACTAGGGGTGTGTGATAGGGACGGCCACCCATGGCACTAAGCTTCAGGAGGGCACCAGTAAGTTAATAATTAAGGTTAAATTGGTTTTCAGGGTCACCATTATTCCTTTTTGCACTTATCATAAAAAATTTTTTGCTACAACTCTGTTCATACCCCTATGTAACAAACATAGACATTAGGCCTTAAGCAATAAACACTGCCTCCACCTGTTTACCGACCCCTGTGTAAATAGCACTTGAGTCTTAGGCCTGCTACATTGGTTTATGTGGGGCACTGTAAAGGTATATGGCCCTGACATTCTGACAAACCTGACTCTTATTATCTAGTGCTAAGCCCTGCTTTGGTTTGGCACCAGTATTGCAGCTCAGACTGTCCTACAGCCCAGTCAATCCATCGTAACCTAATTTTTCAAGATTTCCTGTTAAAGCCTCTATCCATCATCCACCACTAACAGTCTCTAGACCGCTGTTATGACTGATTGCATTGGACCTAGTCCTGTAGTAGGAAGCCTGCCTCATTTTTGATAACTAGCAAACTTCTGTAATGCCACTGTAATAACCCTAAACCAATCCAAAAGCATTAAAATTAAGCATTGGTATTGTGTCGGTTTATTTAGTATTTATGGAAATGCAATAGGGAAGTGGTTGAGTATTTTTGTGCAGTAAGTATACTCTCTGTATTGCGGTCAGCAATGTGCTCTCTGTATTACACTCACCGATGTTCTCTGTGTATTGCTGTCACTGCAAGTATTGATGCAGAGGATCATCACAGTAGTAGCTTGTGTGGTCTAAATATCACAGAGGCAGAGCACCATTCCCTTACTTAGCATACCCTCCAACATTCCCTTACTTAACCAGTGGCACACCCAGGGGTGTTTCTGGTTGCCCAAAACTTACTTAAAAATATCAAAAACAGGACTTGTTACAGACAATAACAACGCAATCCTTAATGTAGATTTATTTTATTTTTATTATATTTAAATCTACATGATAAACTTTTTGCTTTCACAAAGAATGTTAATGGACGTCTTAGATATTTTGGCTGTCAGATAGTACGACCATATTATTAGTATTATCATTTTGCATATGTTTTTTAACATCATATTAATTAGCTCTTTACAATTTTAAACAGTACTTCAACCTCTACCGCATTACAGTCTAATTCCCTAACACACACACTCACAGGCTAGGGGTCATTTTTGCACTGTGCGGTATGACAGTGGGGCAGGGCGGGAGCAGAGCTTGAACAGGGCGGAGCTTATTTGTCACGTTATCGGGCTCCAAAATGTTGGGAGATATGCTAATATACCCCACATGTATTACACATATTGGAAACCCCCCTTTCAAAATCCTGCATTTTCCACTGCTTAACATACCCTCCAACACTCCTGGGGGATGAGCGTGTCTGTGAAAGGGGTGTGGTTTATCCCATGAAGGGGAGTGGCTTTAATCTGCTCTCATTTGCATGTATGATAAGGTGTAAAATCTCATTTTACACCTTATCATATGAGCTAAGAACTCACAGGAGAGGGTCTTGTCACTTCAGCAGAGCTGTAGGAGTCTGTCCCCATATCACTGCTATAGTGATCACATGCTGCAGGACTGGAGGGTGAGTATAGGGGGAGGAGGGAACTGCTGGGTCAGAATCCGGTACAGGTGACCATTTAGCCGGTACAGACCATTAAAAAATGGGGACAGATGGAGGGTATGGTGTCAATGAGAGAACTTTTCGCTATTGGGAACTTTGGGTGCTTTGATGAAATAGGGCCTTTCCCTATAGGTACTTGTTCCCAATAGTAAAAATCTGAATGTAAATATATTCTACACTGATACAGCAGCAGTTCAGCTGTTGGCTGCATCATAGTCGAAATAGGGCTTTTCCAACCAGCAACTGCATCCCTTTCCCTTTGATTTTGCACATAGAACTTGTATACTGCATAGTTTTGTGTATAATATGTAAATGAGAGTTGAGCTACGAAACGTCACCATTAAGCTATCATCATCACTGTTCAAAATGATTTTGCCCAAGTCTACACTTGCACTTATTTTGCTCTTATAAAATGGTGGACATACACTCCTGGGTCAGCCCTGCCATCTCTACCATATATAGTGACTGTTGTTGAGTCTTATAAGAATGTTGGCAAATGCTTTTCTTGCTCTTTTGGCAGTTCATTTTATTTGTTTGCAGATGTTATTAAACATTTGCATGTAACATTGATTTTTGCTTAAAAAACCTACAGTGTCTGTCTGCAAATAAGAGTACACAGGGTGTGTCTGCTCTGTATAAACCTTGCTGATTGAAATGAACTATTTTTTTTTTTTTCACAACATTATTTGCTCGATATCACATTGACATTCCTCTTCTAAAGTTAGATAATTAGAGTGACAGACACAGGGGCTCTTCCATATGGAGCAATACTTTTCATTCTAGCAGAGAAATTCAAAGGCTTAAAACGTTGGTCTTCAAACTCTTTGCACACAAATTGGAGGTTGGTGATCATATGTGTTAGAAGATATAGAAAAAGCACTATTAGACCTTTTGGTAACTGTGGCAATGTCAAAACGATGTCAGGCAAATGATGTTCACAGGAAATGCTATCAATTTGTAGGGTTTCAGATTGGAGAGCTGGCTTACACCCCCAATTAATGTCTCTGTAAAGATTGTTAATGCCCCTTAAGTACAAGTTCTTAAGTGAAATACCTCCGCTTTAAATTTGACCTTGCAAGAAGGTCAGTGTGTTCAATGAAACCATATTGCTCAATAATACAGACATCATTAAATCAGTTTTAAAAAGTTTTATTGTTGGAAATACTATAACAATTTTTCCACAAATGTCTATTTAATGATTAGTGCACTGAGCTATCTTTTGTTGTTAACAGCACCACTCAAAAATACGTGTTACTTTAGCTTTTTTACAATGTTATTTGAGTGATGGATCCAACGCTCTGCTGCCACTGAGGTCGGAACTCTGTGCGTGATGGTAGTGAAGGTCCAATTGCAGATCCAAAGTGCAATCCTAAGTACCATGCAGCAGGTGAGTTTAGACTACTCGTGACCTCAGTTTTGTGAGGCACAAGTGCTAATCACAGAGTCGCCGCATCGGATTCAGAGATGCGTTTTTCCAAAGTACGCAATTATACACACACACACACGTAGCAAGCCAACACCCACCAACACCCATGACACTCGTAGACTTACACCTCCATAGAGCACCTCTAACTTTACATGTGTACATATGTGCGTCTATGTATTCTGTACGTGCGATTCTATGTAACCGCGCCCTCAAAGGCTCATTTAAATGCCTCCCCCCACCCTCTTTCACTTAACTTTTCCATTACGCAACTCAACCCCGCCCCTCCGTACTTATGTCCCCAAGTGCGATTCACATGTCTGCGCCTAAAGCACTTAAGTGCATATATTCTACGTAACGTACATAAATAAAGTTACTACGCATGCGCAGTTACAACGTACCTAAAAATACGTACGCAACTCCACGTGAAAACGGATTTGTGAATACGGCCCACCATGCTGCCCCTGTCTGGATGCAGTTGTCGGAACGAAGGGCCTGTTTTCAAGAATGATACTGTTGAAAACGTAATTTTAGCTGCACCATTTCATTTTATTAGTCAAAATATACATTCCGGAATAGCTACCATTTTGATTTGCCCATTTTTTCGACAAGGTACCCATTCTGGCTAGGATCAGGCTCCTGGACAGGAAGGGTTAGGCTTAGACTATGGAACAAGGATGGTTAGGATTAGGGGAGGGTTAGGGTTAAGCTGCAGCAGAGCCATAACTAGAAATTTTAACGCTGGGGCAAAAAGGAAAATGCCCCCTGACCCTGTATTCCAAGCCAATTTACCCATAAGTATTAGATTTCTGGTGCCCCCTTAAGATTTGCGCTCTGGGCGGCCGCCCCTATCGCACACCCTTAGTTATGGTCCTGGGCTGCAGAGAGAAGAGAAGGGTTAATGTTAGGGTTAGGAGAGGGTTAGTGTTAGGTTGTGGGAAGGGTATAGTTAGGGTTAGGGTTAATAAAACTCACCTGTTTCCTTTACACTGTTCTCACGGAGTGTGGGAGCAGTTGGCACCTCTCTGCCGCAAAGTAGTCAATTGCTAGAGAGATTCTCTAAGCAGTGGACTACATGCCTCCTGTCTTTGGTTCTATGAACCTGGTCCAGATGCACAGTAACTCTGAAAAGGTCGTACTACAAATGAGCACACTTCTGAAACATGCAAACAGATGTTATTACAGATAGAATGAGAGGTGTAATGCAGCTGCCTGGTGCCCCCTGACCCTGACCCTGGAAGGGAGGGTTAAGGTCAGGCTGCGGGGAAGGGAAGGTTATGATCAGACTGTGGGGAAGGGAGGGTTAGGGCCAGGCTGCGTGGAAGGGTGGGTTAGGGTCAGGCTGTGTGGAAGGGAGTGTTAGGGTCAGGGTAAGTCTTAGGGAAAGGATAGCGGTTCATTTTGATACTTACCATTTGGAGCACCGTATACACGCACACCCGTATTAAACTTATACCAGCCCTGAGCTAGTACATGATTTTAGTGGGTTATTCAGGGAAACATGGCTGACACTGCCAGGGCCGCCACCACTTAACTTGGGGTCCGGGACACGGGCCTCTGTGTGAATTACAGAGGGTCCTCCCTGCACATCAACACTCTGTGGTACAGCTTGCCAGGGATGGACACAAGTAGGAATCGGTGATATACAGTGTGTATATTGCTGATTCCTACTAGTGGATACCTATCCACAAGTGTCATGAGAGCCGAGGACTCTCAGGCCCGAGCCCCCTCGAACTGGATCAGCTCCAATTTCTTTAAATTACAAACAGCCTTCACCCCCTGTCATATGTCACCAGCATGTATGTATGTATCTATCTGTGTGTGTAAAAGCAACTTCAGATAATTAGGATAATTAGTGTTGTGAGCTTAACCAGGTGCATAACTATAGAGGGAGGCCCATGGCAGCCACTCCCCCTGCGCTGTATGCAAGTTGGGTTAGATCCAGAACAACATCTGCGAGTGAAGTTACGCTAGCCGCTGAGCCATTTAAATTGTACAGTATTGGGTGTGCTTAGCAGCGTGAAGTCCGTCCGCTAGTGGTTACGCAGCGTAAAGTTAAGGTAGGGTATGGAAAGCGTAAGGCGCCTAAAATATGTACATGAGAGGGATGTGCCGAGGGGAGTGCATAGAGGGTACGCTAGCGTAAGTACGCATCGTAGTAAAAGCGTAGCTCTGGATCTGGCCGGTTGTCTCCATGTATGAGTGCTGAGCTCTGTTTATTAATACAGAAATATAAATGATTTAGTGAATAATAGATAAGACAGTAAAGCATGTTTGAAGCAAGCACTGTACATGACACACATGTCTACATTTTTGGATATATAGGTGACATGAACCTCCTGGCTGTACAGGTAAAGATATAACGATAGGTTTGTTATTGTCATTATAAATGAGAAGGCTTCTTGTTTTATTTTCCACTTTTCCAAAATAAGAAAGTTCTACTTCTTCAACTTCATAAACTAGAATATCCCACAGAGTTAATCAACTTTGTTGGGTATAATAAAGCACTTTAATAGGGTAGCTAAATTAAAGACAATGACTTATTGTTATAGCATTCTCTGGTAAGATATGTTACAAGACTGTATTACCCGACAGCCAGAGTTAGGAATTCTGACTATGAGGAATTCATTGTGTCATTTGTCAAAAGCATATTTACTGTAAAAAAAAAAAAAGGGAGACTTTGAGGTATTTAATCAATCTGCAAGAGGAAATAGCATATTTATTAATATTTCATTATGCTAAAAAGGGTTTGTGCATTCTTCTGCTGTTCAACAGAATTGAATTAGTATGCAAAGCATGCTGGGAATTGTAGTTGTACAAAAATAGACTAGCACCATTTGCCCAAAACTAGCTTATGAATATTACTGAGATCATAAAATAATGTAAGGGCTGATTATTTGTTTGCAAATATGCTTTGCGTTATAGTGGATTAACTGACAATATAGCTGGTCACACACTAGAGCAGTGTTTCTCAACCTCGGTCCTCAGGGACCCCCTAAGAGTGCATGTTTTCCAGGTCTCCTTGCTGGAGCACAGGTGTGTTCATTACTAACTGACACATTTTAAAAGATCCACAGGTGCTGCTCATTATATCACTTGTGATTCTTTAAGGAAACCTGGAAAATATGGACTGTTAGGGGTCCCTGAGGAAACGCTGCACTAGAGCAATTGTTATTATAGCTATTTTTAATGTTTATTTATATAGCACCACAAATTGTCTGTAGCACTTTACAGAGGCATTCACATCAGTCCCTGCGCCTATTGGAGCTACATACTAAGGTCCCTAACACTTACATACATTGTTGATTTAATCAGCAGCCAATCAACCTACCACTATATTTTCAGCATGTGGGAGGAAACAGGAGCACCTGGAGAAAATCCACGCAGATACAGGGAGAACATACAAACTCCACACAGTTAAAGCCTAGTCCGGGAATCAAACTCATGACCTCAGCCTTAGAGGCCCAAGTGCTACTCACTGAGCCACCGTACTGCCCTTTATAAACTCAATCATACAATTTTCATTGATCTAGCCAAAAAATGCAAATGGTGAGTATTAATGTAACCAAATCCTTACCCTAATCCTTACCCTAACCCTCCCCTTCCATTGCCCTAACACTGTTCCTCCTTTTCCTTTACCCTATCACTCCCCTTCCATTATTCTAACCCTATCCTTCCTCTTCCATTACCCTATCCCTCCTCTTTCATTACCCTAACCCTGTCCCTCTACTTCCATTACCCTATCCCTCCCCTTCCATTAACCTAACCCTCTCTTCCCCACAGCCTGACCCTAAAACTCCCTCCTCTGCAGCCTGACCCTAAGACTCCCTTCCCCGTAGCCTAACCCTAGGACTCCCCTCAGCACAGCCTAACCGTAAAACTCACCATAGTCTCCCCTGTAATACTCACCTGTCCGGCAGGTCTGCGGCGATGTGATTAATCTGTGGCAGTGGTTTCCGGAATGAATGGGTAAGTATTCCGATCTGCATACTTACCCATTCATTAATAATATATTTTCATTCGTGCTATTTTCTAAATAGAGACAGCTGAATATTAGCTTTTGGCTGTCTCTATTTTGGAAACTAATCAGCACATGCACAGAAGAGCCTGTGCGCACATGAGAAAGAAGATTACTTTATGTGGACAGGAGGTTGCTCTGCGCATACCCAGAAGGGTCGTTGGCCTGTACATGTATGAAATGGCTATAACCTTGTGCATATGCACAGGTTGCCCATCACATATTCAGATACTTGCTGGTTCCCTTGGCCATTGCCTTTGATTATAGCTAAAAATGTGTATTTCTGACAGGGGTCTTATACAGGAGCTTCATAGCAGATGTTTGAATGGAACCCTTGCCGTGACACCCACTCCCCCCGCCCCTCCCCATCTGGCATGTGTACAGTATAGTTGGTGTTTAAAAATAACTTGCTAGCAGTTTACAGCTTAGAACTATCCCTCCCCCCCCCCTG
>WWET01000117.1:251906-265238 GCA_011038615.1 Limnodynastes dumerilii | reverse complement strand
CCTTATCTGTCCCTCCGGCAGCTTTACCATCTCTCCCCCGCGGCTCTGACTCCCTGGCAGCACGCTGTACACTGACGTTGTGTGACCTGAGGTCACGTGCTGCCAGGGAGCCTGCAGGAGCTGCGGGGGAGAGATTGTAAAGCTGCCGGAGGGACGGATAAGGTAAGGTTAGTTTTCTTTACTTTTCTTTTACTTGAAAGGAGTTTTTTTTACCTTACCTGCACTGCTCTTCTTCTCCCCGCCGTGGCTCTTCTATCCATGCCTGTGACGTCATGACGTCACATGCATGGAGCTCGGCAAGCAGACCGCAGGAGTCCGGCAGCTGTTCAATCTCTGACAGTCTGCCGGCTTCAGATGCACTGATTGATAATTATTATACCTGAGCCGGCAGACTGTCAGAGATTGAACAGCTGCCGGACTCCTGCGGCGCCATTTCATAAATTTGGCGCCTGGAGCTTGCGCTCCGGTTGCTCCGCCCTCGCCTCTCCTCTGCTCCTGGGCTAAACCAAGTTGATTGCAGGGGAGTCATATTTCGTCTGTTGCAAACAGTATTAGAGTTGAGAGGTGATGTTTCCTATCTCAAGTCTAAATAACAGTGTGGTAGTAAAGCTGGTCATGTGTACAGTTTCATAAATTTGGCGCCTGGAGCTTGCGCTCCGGTTGCTCCGCCCTCCCTACGCCTCTGCTCCTGGGCTAAACCAAGTTGATTGCAGGGGAGTCATATTTCGTCTGTTGCAAACAGTATTAGAGTTGAGAGGTGATGTTTCCTATCTCAAGTCTAAATAACAGTGTGGTAGTAAAGCTGGTCAGTATCTGTGTACAGTAAGCAATTCAAAGATATATCTACATGCAAAGAATACAATTAACTTGACTCCCCCTGAAATCAACATGGTTAAGCCCATGAGTAACTAATTTCAAGTACTTACTTAAGTCTAGATCCAGCCCAATGTCAGCTGACTTCCGCAAGCTGCTTGTGGAAGTCATGTGCTTTCCTGGCGCTGCGCATGTGCTTGCCAGATGTTCAGCATAAGAACTTCTTGCATACAAAACTCATGGAGGGCGGGGATAGGCAGATGAAGGTAAGTAGGTATCGGTAGGTAGATCTGCACAGATCTGTGTTCATATGGACACAAATTCGTGCAGAGAATTTAAGAAAGGGCCTGCAAGGGAGTGACAGGGGAATTCACAGCCCTCTCATGCTCAAATTTACCGACCTCCATGTATACGAAAAACGCACAGAGGTCTGGATCAGGCCCATTAATATTAGTTATTTATTTATTATCAGGGTTTTACAGGTTTTTAGTCACGTTAGCTAAGTTTTTACACAGACACAGGGAGAACATACAAACTCCACACAGATAAGGCCTAATGCGGGAATCAAACTCATGACCTTAGCGCTGTGAGACACAAGTGCTACTCACTGAGGCTCCCTGCTATAGCGTTCTGAGCCCACTACTGATATGACTATCAACCAGAAGTTTTACTAGTAGGTAGATTCAGAGGAAATGTGTGGAAAAATTACTTCACTGAAAGGGTGATAGGGTCGAGCAAAAGTAAACTCCTTGCGTTTTAATTAAACAACTGGGCAGAGTGAATGGGCCATGTGGCTCTTATCTGCCGTCACTTTCTATGTTTCTATATTACTATTGACAACATCCACCCTAAAGACAATAACTAATGTAAGAATACCAACAAACCAACAATGAAGCGGATACAGATAATAGTATTATGCTAGTCTACCTAACTGGCTGCAGAGGTCCGCTAAAGGATTGTCATGACATTTCACCAGCAGGACCCCTACCTTAACATGTGAGAACCATCCCTGTTACAAGCTGCAGAGGTGAACAAAGCAACGTGTGAAGTTCCTCTGTCTGGGTTCTATGTGCCTGGTTTCACTCAGCTGCCGGGTAATCAGTTAAGTTGTGCCTGATCTCTGCAGCTGATTGGAGGAGTGGACTTTTAATAGCCTGAGCCCGGGAAGCCTCATTGTTGGCTATAGCGTCTGGTTTCCTGCATTTGCCTGCTGTTCTGATTGTATTCACCTTGTGCTCCTGCCTTGGATTGTGCCGTGCTTCTTGTTTCTTTCTTATTCCTGGTGTTACCCTTGCCCTCTCTGTCTCTGTTGTCTGCTCCTGTTATCTGTGTGTAGCATGCGGCGTTATAGCTTGCTACTCATGCTGACAGCTGTGGTCTCAGGCTGGTACTGCTTATTCCCCTCTGCTGAGTGGTGTGTGTGTTTTCCATTTCACACTGTCTGTACCTGCTGAGTGAGCGTTCCATCTGCACCTCTACCCTGTGTTTACCATCTCTCAGCATGTGCAGTCCGGTCTCCGAGCTGTTGTAGTGTACCCCGTGAGTCTATCTCCGGTGTTAACTATTTACCACTGTGTCCATCTCTCAGTGTGGTGGTTCCAGTTAGCTATCTTGAATAAATGGGTTCCAGTCTGCATCTCTGTGTGCTCGGGTTCCTGTTTATCTCTTGTGACCAAGGGTTCATGCATTCTATATTGTATATAAGAGTTCCAGGTCGTGGTGCCAGCAGCCAAGACTAACCCCACCATCAGGGGCTCTAGTGTAGACTCTGCGCCCCGGTGAGAACCCTTTCAGGAGACTGTAACAATCTCCATGTAAACTTGTGTAGGTGTGTAAATGAGGATCACACATAAAGGCAAAGCCCAAGCCATTAATATACTATTTTAATACCTCCTCATCTTCCCATCATGTGAGAATGTTTTAAACACGTCACACCTTCCATCTTCCTCCTCTACCACCAGATCAACTTCAGCATGGAAAACTTGAACTTGAGGATCCAGATTTGTGCGGGAAGTTGGTAGTTTGGGGTCGTTACCCACATTAACTTACAAAGTTGAGTCCCTCCATTATATGCCTTCTAAATCAGGGGTTAGCACTGGTGGTACTTGGACCATTGTCATGTGGCACTCAGGCCAACTAGTCAAGGTTGTAAGGGGGTACGATAACAAATGGCCAAGACATAATTAATAAATGGTGAGCTCTCAATTTTTTTGCCCAATAGCTTGGGTATTTTGTGGTGATCTGAAAGGTGCAGGTGTCCTGACCTCAGGACCCCTGTTGCTATGCAACAAGTCCCTCCCCGGGAGTCGTGTGCAGCTCCTTCACAATGTCAGGGATTTCTCGGGTCTACCCTGGAGTGTTTTAGGGACCAACCCAGTTTTTTTTTTTTTTTTTTTTTTTAAAGTTCACCTTAAAGCCCTGGCAATAACCCGGGTGGTGATGTGAAAGCAGCGTTAATATTATCTGTGGGGGGGGGGAAGGTCCCTAAGAAAAGAAATTACATTCTGTCATCAACCAGCTATGGCTATAATAACCTCCAGACAGACAATGAAATATAGTGGGAATTAATTCCTCATACTGTAGTACTATTACCCATAGGGACACATGATATTCTTTTATGTGTCCCTATATTCAGCAGTAGCACTGTCAACACCGGCTTTATTACATGCATAAATAAAAATAGAATAGCCTTTATAGCCTTGTCCGATAAAGTGCATATTTGGTATTTTATAAAAAAAATAAAATAATAAAAAATAATCATAGCAAAACAGAACATTCACAAAACTGACCTAGTTTGCTCATAAAATTTAATGATACATAGCTTTCTGCTCTGGTTTGTAGCCTTCTGCTTGCTAGCTACATTGCCTTTTAATATTTTGTAGTGGTCATGCAGTGATCCACTCTCATTATCCCGAGCGGAACTGAATATAAACTGACCTTTCTGTGTCTACTGAATATAAGTGGGTACTACAAATAGGCAGGAGATCCCCTTTATATGACTTCAAGACGGAAAATGCCACTGGTACATTAAACAAGTCAGGCATTGAAATAAGCAGGATCTTTATTCTTCACAGGAAATAGCAGGAAGCCATATTTGATTTACTGTATTTTGCCAATGAAGCTAAAAGCCTGAAATACATTGATATTTTTAGCCTGCGTTTGCCACAGTCCTGCGGATTCACAACTTTTTTTTCAGGAAGGAAAAAATAGATAAAAAAGGGAAAGGAAAAGAAAAACGTAATACACACATTTATCTTGTCATTATTGTCACTGTAGATTAAACGAGGTTTTGGAAATATATAAATGACTGTATCATTTTTATTTTTTACGTAACTTTGTTTTTACTTACGGGACCGGATCCAGACCCCTGCACGCTTTTGTATGTGCGGGGGTCTTTTAGGGCGCACGACTGTCGATTCGCTCATAAGTACCTAATCCCACCCACACTGTAAAATTAAAATGCTTCCCCCCCGCCCACCTTGCTGGTTTGAGGAGAAGACCAGCCAGCCCCTTTCTACTTATTCTACTACGTTCCGTACAATAGGTATTATGTGTGCGCTCCCTCCCAGGTGGTATGCCATACCAATACAACCATTACTGATTTAATTAAAAAATAATACAAATTCTTCATTCACTTTTATTATTTTCTACGTTTCCATACACGGGCCTGATTCACCCTTAAGAAGCTTCTGCTTCTTAACTGCGTATCTGGGCGAAATTACCTACTACGCGTGTATAGTAGGCCATTTACGCTATCTACATACCAGATCGGCACGTAGATAGCATAGGTGCGGTCTTTAAAGACCGCACGCATTGATTTACGTCCATAGAGGTGGCGTTATGCCGCCTCGGTGAGTTTTTAGGAAGAAGTGGGAGGAGGTAGGTATTTAGATTAGGTGGAGAGGGTGGGGAAGGGCAATGTCCGTACGAGATATAACATAGCCCTATGTCACTCGTAAGTGCCATAAGGTACCTTAAAACGGGGGGTGGGGAGCGGGTTGGGGGCTGGAAGAGTGAGTTATGTGTGGATCTTCCTGCGCCTAACTCACTCTTATCTGTGAATCAGGTCCCACTTCTCTAATTGCTCATACTACCACTTCTAAAAAAGATGATGACAATGGACTGAATCCTGATTTTGACAATACAAGTAGCACAGGTGGAAAGATACACCTGGGCAAAGCCATAAACCATGCATTGGTGGAGAGACAAAATCTGCTTTTTTTTGGGAGGAGAGGTGGCTTAAAGGATGGAAAGCAGAAGCCTCTCCTGCTATCTGAGAGGGGGTGATAATTGGAGATGTTCACTGACGCCCGTGTTTTGGTTTAAGTTTTGGATCTGTATTAACTTCGTGTTTTGGTTTTGGTCTTGCCAAAACATCCCCCACGTGTTTTGGTTTTGGATCTGTTTTTTTTTTTTTCAAAAATTGCTACAAAATGCTAAAATCGCATAATTTGGCTCTTTATTGTTCCTATATTATTATTAACCCCATTAACAATAATTTCCAGTAATTTCTAGTAAATTTTGAGCACCTCACAAGTAACAATATTATTTTCATACAGCTTAGGCCAAACGCTGCAGCTCTGATCCCGACTCAGATCCCCAAATTTGTGCGGGCTTGGTCTCTGAGAACCGAGCCTGCACACCTCTACAGCGAGTGTGTGTGCTAAGCATCCTCCATACTATCCACACCTCCACGTTACCCATATTTTAAGTGTGGACGGCATGGAAGTTTTAAGGTAGGTTGTTTGCAGTGTAAAGGGGTTTCTCCCCTCACCTGTACTGAAGGTCGCTGTACTTGGATCTCCGAGCTCAGCAACATCAAATATCTGGATTCGGCCCAATATTAGAATTTAGAGGTGATGTTTATTTAGCTAAAGTCTAAATATTAGTCTATCTATGTTTCTATATAAAGTAATCCCCCCTACATAAAAATAATAAAATTAATTTGCCGCCCTCTGAAATGAAAGATGGTTTTGCCAAAAGTTGGGTAACCTCATCAGCACCTTTGGTTTCAACTACCACCTCTACACTAATGACACTCAAATTTACCTCTCCTCCCCTGACCTCAACCCCTCTCTTCTGTCTAAGATTTCTGAGTGCCTTGTATCCCTATCCACATGGATGGCCAAACGCTTCCTCAAGCTGAATATGGACAAAACGGAAATGATTGTTTTTCCTCCCCCTAGGATTTCCTCCCCGTCCCCCATCAGGATAACCATTGGTGATACCTCTGTCTCCTCATCCCCTCAAGTTCGCTGCCTATGTGTCATCCTTGACTCCTCACTTTCCTTTATACCACACATCCGCGCCCTCTCTCATTCTTGTCGTTTCCACCTACGCAACATTGCACGCATCCGTCCCTTCCTCACCAATGAAGCTACTAAAAACCTTATCCACTCTTTAGTCATATCACGCCTCGACTACTGTAACCTCCTCCTCATAGGTCTCCCACTCACCCATCTTGCACCCCTTCAATCTATACTCAATGCTGCTTCGAGGCATCTTCCTCTCACGCCGCTCTACCTTGGCTTCTACTTTATGTTAAACACTCCACTGGCTTCCTGTCCGCTTCAAACCTCTCTTTAAACTCCTTACCCTCACCTTTAAGGCCATCTCCTCATCCACTGCTCCTTACCTCTCTTCCCTCATCAACATGCACACCACTTCCCGCCCTCTCCGTTCTGCTAACCAGCGCTGCCTGACCTCTTTACTGATCACCACATCTCACGCCCGTATCCATGACTTCTCCCGTGCTGCACCTCTGCACTGGAATGACTTCCCTTCTTCAGTCAGACTCTCCCCCACATTGCAGGGCTTCAAGCGTTCACTCAAATCGCACCTGTTCAGGATAGCCTACCCCTCCTCCACTTAGCATCCTCACTGTATCCTTCTACTATGCCTTCTATTCCATCCCCTTCTCCTCCGCTCACAGCAGCAGTCCACTTCCTTCCCCCTCCTTATGTCTTCTGTAAGTTTTTCCCTCCACTTAGCGTGTTAGCTCACGTGAGCAGGGCCCTCCATCCTAGTGTTGTTCCTTCCTTCACCACTCCCACCTCAATTCATACCCTCTTGTGCCCCTCTGCTACCCTTATACCTCGTCCCCACCTGGTGTCTCCCTCTCATCCTCTCACTGCGCTCTATCCCCTCCCCCCTGATCTTTCAATCTTGACACCTTGATTTTGCCTTGCGTTCTGTGCTTGCTACATTTATTGTAATTTTGTGATATTTTTATATTCATATTGTATTTAATATGTACTATGCTGTCCATCTCAACCCTGTATGTCTGTACTGTATTTTGTTGTATTTTGTACGCCGCTGTGGACACCTTGTGGTGCCTTATAAACAATAATAATAATAATTATTATTATTATTATTTACCTGATTTGTTTTTTTTTAACACTCTGGGTATGGTTTAGTATCATTGGATCGTATGGAGACTTTTGTTTCCTCTACAGTGCACCAGCAGCTGAGATCTGATATCGGATCCCGCTGTATCTAGCCTTTCATGTAAATGCTGGGGAGGTCACTCCCCTCACTAGGACTAAGGGCCGGATTTACAGCGCTGGACGTATTGCATATACGTTTGGTGTTTACCGTTTTTGACTACTGCACATAACTAGTAATTTTTTTACGTAATCTACGTATCTTTTCGATAAGTAGATTGCGTAAAATACGCAATCTATGTATTGAAAAGATACATAGATTACGTAAAAAATGACTATGACTATGAATGCGCAGTAGTCAAAAACGGTAAACACCGGACGTATATGCAAAACGTCCAGCGCTGTAAATCCTAACTTCCAATCCCTGAACCCTACCTTTCCTATCCTAATCTTAATTCTCACTTAAAATGGAGACAGGTTGGCGAGGGTAAGGCACAACCTTACTGCTTAATTTAAATACTTATCCCCTCCCCTGTTCGCTTGCACTCGGCAGTGCGTCAGAAATGCTTTGGTATGCAGATCTTTATGAAAGTCTGGATCCTAAGAATTCGAATACACGCAGAACGAGTGACACATGAACATGTTCAAACGTGTCCGCAGGGGATTTCTTTTTTTTTTTAATAGGCCCCAAAAGGAATGTTCCTATTGGGTTATAGATGATGATAGATAGATGATAGATAGATGATTCAGGACCGTATTCACACTTACAATTTTGCTACTTTTTCCGTCCATATTTTTAGGATCTGATAAACTGCGCATGCGTAGTAACTTTTTTTACGCAAGCTACGTAGAATTTCAGCATGGAAATCCATTAGGCACGGACTCCGTGTTTAGTGAGATATGTACGGAGGGGCGCGCCAGTCCTCCGTGCGTAGGAAGTTAAGTGAAAGTGGGTGGGAGAGACATTTAAATGGCCTATTAAGGGCGCGGTTAGTAATGTACGCACGTAACTAAGCAACTTAAGCACAAATATACGCACGTAGAGTTAAGGTTGCCCTATGGTGGTGGAAGTCTGCTAAAACCCGTAAGTGCGAGGAGAGTGTCATGGGTGTTGTCTTCCAACTTAGGCGCGTATATTTGCGAATCCGTGCGTACTTATTTCACACTTAAGTGTGAATACGGTCCTCAGTGGGCAAAATAATAAAAGCTATATTTTATTAAAGAACACACATATATTCTAGCAGTTTCCACTTACTGGACCTAATTCACAATTAAGAATCAATATTTTAGGTGCATAAATTAAAGAAGGAACAAACAGCGCATGTGTAGTAACTTAGGCCCCAATCCTGAACTACGCTGCCCGGCGTTAATACACCGAGCAGCAGCGTAAGATCGTCTAAAAAGGCGATCTGCGCATGCTCCAGGCAGATGTTGCCTGGCATAGCTACGGCAATGCCCGACTGTAGATCGGGCGTCCGTAGCAGCAGCGTAGTAATGCTGGAGGGGGGCATCCCCCAGCGTTACTATGCTGCAGTTAGAGCAGGTAGGCGGGGAGAGGGAGGGTAATGAGGCTGGGAGGGTGGCGTTATCGTACTAACGCCGCTGTCCCAGCGTATTTACACTCCTTTACGTCGGCTGAAGTTAGGATAGCCTTCAGTCGGCGTAAGGTAGTGTAAATACGATGGGTCAGGGGTGGTGTCAGGGGGAGACCCAAGATGTAACGCTGAGCGTTAATATGCTCAGCGCTACTTCGTAGGTCTGGATCAGGCCCTTAATGTACGTAAGCTACCTAGGGTTTAAGAATTGGACGGCTCGAACCTAGTTCATCTAGGTGACTTAAGAATGAATTTGGCCTCACACGCACACAAATAAGAAGCTAAAGTTAAGCTAGTCTTATAGTATTCTTAGTAGGCTAAGAAGCTGAACAGTGAGGGTGTGTCATGGAAGTCGCCATGCTACTTTGGTGCGTTAATAAAAAACCTAAATCCTTCTTAATTCTGAATATGGTCCATCGTCTCTTCTTCTCCCTTAATAGCAGCTATTAGGTGGAGGATGAGAGGTATACCGGTGGAGCACTACAATTCCTTTAAGAAAGCGATCTTTGTAAATCTAACAATCTGTCGGTCCGGACTGGCAATTGGGGGTAGTGTTGCTAATGATTACCATGGATACACTAGTTTTCCATGGCATTGATAGCTTAGTAAATGTAATTCCCTTTGACTTCTAGTGATAAAAACCTTTCTGAATATGAAGTGAATGACATTTAGTAAATGTAGCCCTATATCTACTTGCATCAAGTGTAATGTAATAGTTAAACAGACTGACAAAACTTATAAATAGTTATATTTTAAAGCGTAGGTAACTGTATGTATTTTGGTTGCTTTCCCAAGCATCATCAGGTCACACTATCTCATTCTGTTCTGTTCCCAAGTGCTATCTTCTATTGTGCCAAGCATGACAATATTAACACATTTGCTCAGACAGGATCACAGCGGGATTTCCAGATGACAGTCGGAGGCTGATTTCAGAAACTGTCAGCTGAGATATCACTGTGAGGTAGGTGTATTTATGAGAATACACAAAGTAATAAATAGCAAAATAAACAAAGCACAGTTCACATACGCATTTGTATCTTCCGTACAGCAATGCTGCCTTTGTTGATGATTATATTTTAACAAATTATAGGGTTTTTTCATGGACAAATATGTATACTAGGTGCAAGAATTTATGCTAGATGCAAGATACTTAGATAAGAAGAAAAACCGAGTACCACATAGACAGAAGGGACCAGAAATTACTAATTGGGTCTTTCCCACAGTAATCAATGTGGGGTTAAGTTATTTGAGAAGAAAGAAGCTGGGTGGAGCCTGGGTGGGGTATGGGTGGGGCTGAAAGGGTGGGGTTGGGTCAGGTGACAGAGGGTATAAATGTTTCTTCCCAATGTTGTCCTTCCTCTTTTTGACATTGTTTCCCTCTCTCACCTGTTGGTTAGAACATATTTACGTTAAAACGATTTTATGCTTTTCAGACAGGACAGGGGTTGTTGGTAGAGGTGTCACCAAGTATTTTGGTGCAGGGCAATGTGGAGAGAATACTTGATCATAGGCAAAACATATTAGTGTAATCCAGGTCTCCTGGGTCCTGCTTTGCCTCAACTCTCATCCTAAGATGTGCAGATGAAGAGGTAGGTGATTCTCAAGGGGTGTTGGTCTGCAAGGTTGGGGGTGCCTTAGATGACGGATGTCGGCTCTAAGATTCCAGAGGTTGACACCCCACCTGTTATCTGTGCAACCTGTCTCTACACCTAAATTATATAGTCAATCATATTTCCAATTCTAATTAATAAACATATGCCCTCAATTAAAATCCATACAGTTTTCCGTGTTTTTATTTCAGTTTAGGTGTTGTGAAATGTGGGTATCGATCGCTGATCATTTATAGATATTTTGCAAGCAATTCTGTGATTGTTGTGTCACTTTCCAGATACTGGTTATATAATGAGATACAGTGAGAACATCACTAATAATAAATGGGCCTGATTCTGAATAAGGAACATCACCTGCCTCCCGCAAACTGCTTGCGGTAGTCTGATGTTTTTCTGGCACTGCAAATATGCGCATCAGATGTTAAGCTGCAGATTTCCTAGCATACGGAACTTAGGCCCAGATCCTGGGCTACGGCCGACAGGGGAATTACGTTTTGAAGGTTGTGCGCATGCACACAATCCTCTTATGACGCCGCAAGGGCCGACGTATGTAACGGCTCTTTCCCCCCCATTACGCATGTCGTATATCCACCGTAAAGGCAGAGATTGACATGCTAATTAGTGGACGGGGTGGGGAAAGCCCCGTTATGATCAGCTATGCTGCCATAAGGCCACAAACCTGATCGTAACAGTTAGGGTAGGAATCTGGACATGTAAGTGTCCACATTTACTACCGACAGCGGGGAGTGCACGCCCGCTATGATCCCGCCCTTAATGACCTCGGGCGGCCGTAAGGAGCCCATAGATCAGGATCCAGCCCTTAGTTCTTAACACTAGGAGATCCACCTGATGGGCTATTGAGGATAGTAAGCGGCTGTATGCACTTCCACACAGATCCTATGTATAGTGTTCTGGACACGTAAGTGTGAAGGGAGTGACAGTGGACTCACTCTACGACTAAGGCTTTGAGTTTGGATCCTAAAAGGAACTCTTGATGACAATCAGAAAACAGGTGAGACAGATATAGAAAATTCGACTACTGTTCAACAACAATAATCTGGAGTAAGACAAGGGTGGACGCTTTTTTGTAAATCACATAAAAAAGGATTTATAATTGCTATTTGGAAAAAAAAATGCTCTACCCATCATTCCTGCCTTTAATTTTCTCCCACTATCATTGATCTTGTTTTTGCATCATGACCTTCTATAGTCTGCCACTATTTTTTTATAAAGTAAATATTGTTCATCTTTATTTTCTGTTTATGTATTAGGTATGCACTGTGTATTGTTATGCATTATTATGTTTATTGTATTTTTAGCGATTTTTCAACCAAAATGAGACAGTTATCACTGATGACCTACTGCATGGAAATGGTACCGAACAGAGGTATTGTAACACAGCAGTTAGGAAAGAGTTACTTACCGACTGTATTTTAATGGACTGATCAATTTCTACATGTCTAGCTATCATCTTCCTTGTTTCCGTGCGCATCAAATAAACTGCCAAGGTCTGGGCTGATGTAATCCCATCTACTGGAGAGATTTGCATCAAATGTATGAAACTTAATAAACAAATTTCTTACATTTGACGTGGATGCTGAAAGAGAGGATGGTAAATTACTCACATACTGGATTGTGTTAATAGAGTCAGTTTGATTCATAGATCTTTACGATAATCTAGCTGGAACGTGTGGTATATTGCATTCTAAATGTTTTCCTTGTATTATACAGCTGCTGCTGAAATGACATTTATTTATTTTATTCTAGCATTATACGGAATATCACATTTTCGAATACTTCCATTAACCTACTGGTCTGTATTTATTGTCTATTTTTTCTTATTTACATGGCAGCACATATCCATGTAGAGTCATATATTTGTCTGGAGCTGCCAGCCAGGCAAAACAAAACAAAAACAAAAGAGAAAAAAGAAAAATCAATAAAGCAATATGATTATTTTTTGTATTTTTAGTACATTTTTGTTGTGCATTAAACTCCCCCTGGCTTTACACAGCTCATACGACTTATTTTCATAGGCGCTTATAAATTTTCCATTTGGATACAGGTTTAACCATAGTTATCTCCAGGGAAGCATTGTTGTAGAACGGTGGGAGTCCCTGCTCTGATGGGCTGCCTTTTAAAAATATCTATTTTGGATAGCAGCCATTTTAGATTTTTTTTTTTATGAATAGATGAGTTTGCTGATTGACATACTCACCCATTCATTTTCGCCGGACCCACTGCACCGGCCGCAGACCCACCGCTGACAGCTCCAGAAAGGTGAGTGACCTCTTCGGGGACTTTTAGTGTTAGGGGGCGGGGGTTAAGCATTTAGGAAGGGAGGGTTAGGGCCATAGAAGGGGAGGGAGTGTTCTTAGGATTAGGCTATAGTGAAGGGAGTATTAGGGTTAGGCTAGGGAGAAGGGAGGGCTAGGGTCAGGCTGTGGGGAAGGGAGGGTTAGGGTAATGGAAGGAGAGGGTTAGGGTCAGAATTAGGGGAAGGGTAGGGGTTAGATTTTACACTTACCTATCAGAGCCCAGAGCAATTGATATCCCAGCCAGTTTGAAAATTGGCTGGGAGAGAATGGCCCTAACGAAATAGGGCCATTCAAAGCGGGGACCCACACCCAGTTCCTATAGAGTGGCCATCATTTAATACCTGCTCTAAATTTGGCTAATTTAAGCTTAGACTATGTAAGCATCTCAACCCCAATTGCTTCTGTTGACACGTTTCAGTGCAATAAACACACAGTCACCAATTCTAATTAGAGACCAATTAATAAACTGTGTCCCCTTTTTAACCACCATCCTAAGACTCTGTGGCCCTGATTCACAGTTAAGAGTAAAATTGCAAATTTACCTAAATATACGCACATGAAAAATCTGCAATACCGATTCAGAGAAAATAAAGAACCCGATTAACCACTCCCC
>WWET01000117.1:205572-251458 GCA_011038615.1 Limnodynastes dumerilii | reverse complement strand
CTCTCAGAATATACTTCTCACACACACACACACACACACACACACACATATATATATATATATATATATATATAGTAGTCCAACACGGGCGGCACTCTGGTGTTAAATTATTCAAAGCAAAATAGGTCTCTGGTCTGGTGTGTGGGGGAAGGCACCTGGATCTGTATCCACACCGTACATATTTGGGAGTGCCAAGCTCTTGGAATATATATATATATATATACATACTGAGTAAGCTGGTGCATGAAGAAGGACTGCGGCTAATTAATTAGGCCAATTAACTCATCACAGGAATTAGTGAAATACCCCCACTGCTGGAGAAAACAAACACACTTCGTAATGGATTTGTTACTTACCCACCGGCTTGATACAGATAAGCCTAACATGCTTTTAATCTTTTGAATTGTGGTATGAATGTACTATAACTGCATATGAGTAACGAATTGTTTTATTGAGTTACACTATGTTCCGTTTCTTTTATCTGTTTGTTTTATGCATATGAGAACAAAGCAGACCACTCTTTACAAGGTGCTTCAGAGACAATACCTGGTATGCAGCATATATTGCCTTGTTGTGATGTGTTAACCCCATCCCACGGTGGAGGACATTCACATACCATATATTTATTAAAATGTATTAATTGTTCACAAGGGTGTATGATTTTTTAAAGAATTTCTACACTTAGATTTTATTGTTATTATTTTTTCTTTTATCCCATGTTTTCATTTACGAGTAATATCACCTCAAAGAGGATTTGGATCTTTTTTTGTAATGGTTTTGTACTGTTAAGCAAGCAAAATAAAAATAAAAAAGAGAAAGCAGACCTATAGGCCCGATTCAATTAACCGCAAAGAAGGGAATAAGTGTGAAGCGCACCTATTCCCTTATATTTCACTAAGCAGAATTTGTGGATTTTAATACGCACCTATATGAGGTTAATTGAATCAGGCCCATACAGTCCCATCTATGATCTATACACTGGTGCTCAGAAGTTGAGTTTCATAAAGTAGAAAAAGAAATTAGATGCTGACAGGCAGGTGTGATCTCTGCTCTAATTACAAATGAATGTTGTCCTGCCTTGTTAAGATTTAATTAGATCAACCTTGCTTTTAACATCTTTCTTCGGGTAGAGAAACCGTTTGACATCTCTAATGTCACCTTTCTGGAGAAAATAAAACAGCACAACAGGACAATTTATAGAGATGGCTGGAATTAAGTAGGATTTACAATGACTGACAAGTATTCAACCCAATGATTAGTCATTTGGGAATTAACTTGGACTTGATTCTAATCAGACAAAGGAAAAGTGTTAGCAAATAAAGATTTCAAGAAAACACTTTTTTTCTTAAAGCTACATTGTTATTGACATATTTAACATGAATAGAAATCGTACCGCCACTAAGACGGTTGAACCGGGCCATTGCTCTGGGCCCTGAACGCTGGCAGAGTCTTTATTTACAGAGTGGCGACCACCTTGTTATAATTATTAATAAGGAGCTGCAGCTTTGTATATGAAGCTGCCGGGAAGTAGTGGTGGGTGGGGGTTGGCCATACTCGCCGGTAGTAGATCCAGCCAAATCCTGTTGCTACTCCTCCTCAGCAGCAACATCTACAGAGCCGAAGTGCGCTACTAATATACAGTAGCAGACGACTGTAGCTCTATGAATGAAAGCAGAGAAAGAGATAAAGAAAGTAAATCTCTGCGCCCCCCCTGAAGTAAATAGCAGCTAAGTTATAGGCCTAGGTCCCAGAAATCTCTAATGTAGATAAACTAAACAAAATCAGAAAATAAACAAATATTGCAAAAAAAGGTGCAATATCACAAAGCGCTCATACATGCAAAGACTATAGGTATGTTCTTCAAAATGTTTTTTTACAGGTAGTAATATTGTTGTGATTGAAGAATCTGAGAGTTCTGTAAGGTGTTGATAACAATGTTCTGCAATAAATGTTCCAAAGTTATTTGTGGTTTCTTTTCTCCTTCAACAATTCTCCAACCAGTGATAGTCAAGAAATACGAAAGAATAAACCCTTGTTTAGATGGTTTAGGTAATCGGTAAGTAATATTGGTAAATGTACTCACAGTAGATGTCATCAGCAGGTAGTTGTATTATTTTTTCTTAGAGTTCGTTCCTACATAAAGAGAGAGAAGATGCCACAATTGTATAATATATTATCATAACCAGGAAAACACCAAGAGTTAATATGCTTACAGTGCCGCCCCTTGAGTTTTATGCAGGTAACATATCATATGCGTTCCTCTCCTCCTTGTGAAAAAACTGGATCCTTAAATGATTAGATGAGGCTTGAGCCAGTCTTCTTCTGTCCGTGTCTAGATAGATTAAATTAGCTAGCAGTATGGGGTATTGCCAAAAACCAACCAAAAATAAAGTTAATAGAAATTACTAGTGGGGCTCCATTTCCTAAAACGCTAAATGGTAATGCCCAAAGAACCCACACCTTACTTTTACTTACCTTAGTTCTCCTTGACTATGGGCAGAAGCTGCATCATGGGCACAGGAGATGCATGTGTCTCATTCTGCAGGTCATGCAAGATTGATGACCTCAATAGACCCTTAATTATGGTCGCAAATAAACAGGAACCAAATGATCAATGTAATGACTCTGATCACCCTTAGTGAAATAGTCTTTCATTGGTGATGCATTTCATTACAAAAACAAAATAGTTTTTTTTAGAGAGCCCCCTATAGAATTTTAGCTCATGTGCAACAATTTAGTGTCTGATTCATTTCTATAAATAAATATAATATATAAATAATAAATGCAATTTTTTTTATGAATTAAAAATTTACAAATGCATAATACACAAGTGAATGGGAATCAGTTCATACAATCACTTAAAGCAGTTTTTCATTCTATAAAATTTGTTTTTCAGTTTAAGAATGATTGAGGAGTATAATCCTGGGAGGAAATTGTTAATGAACAGGTTTTGGGCAAAGGAACTTATTTTACCTTTGACCTTTGCTTTACCATTCCTAGATTTGAGTTAACGTAAAATGCAATTTGTCTAAAAGCTGTTTTTGGTTATGCAAATATCAAGACATTACAGAGAAAGTCATGTAGAAGCATTAAGAAGAATAATATGAAAATATTAGCAAACACTTTAAAATTGACAGCCCTGTACTGTTTTGTAGGAAGACATGAACTTTTTTATATTGAAGTGAACTAGTAAGATGACTAACGGGTTTGCCCTTTGGCTCGATGTTGTCAGAATGAAAATATTGTGCATTTCTGAGGTTCATATAGTCTCAGAAGAGCAACTAACCGTCTACAGAATCTTCCAAAGTCTATATTTGGGTCTCCGTCATCCACAAGTGATTTTGAGGTTTGGATATAAAGAGGAATAGTCAAAATGTCTGTCAACACTTTGTGGACCTTGTGCGGATAAATAATTGGGCACAACTTTCTTTGCCTTGTTAGATGACTATTACTGTAGTGACTGTTGAGTCAGTACCCTAAAAGTACGCAGTGCGGTAATTCTCAAATTATACCAGAAAATACCAAACCAGTCGAAGACGTGGTCCAACCCACAAAAGTGTGTTTATATTGGCCGGGGGTAATCCAACGGCATGGAAGAAGTTAATCCGAAAGTGCTGATCTCCTGATAACAGCAGCGCAGACCAGTCACTGGCGAGACATCAGTACAGTAGCCTTCTGGGTTCCAAAGCCCAGGCAGAGTTCTTTTAACAGCAAAGATCAAAAGGGTAACCGAACACATCTTGATTGGAGAGTTCTTGCAACCATCCTGGATCCCTAGCTCATCATTGGTCTTGGGGTCTTTTATTGTCTCCACTCCTGGGTCCTTTGTTCACGTTCCTTTACAAAGATTAATTTTTATTTTAGAGTCTAATAACGATGTTTTAACTTGGTTTTAACGTGACTTTCTAACAGCGATGTTATAAGCCTTAAAATTGGTTCTCATTTTTTTTAGACTGGATAGGGGCTATCTGTGTGTGCTGTGGGTTTTGGAGTAGCTAAATATTCATGCTTGTATATGACATATTTGATGAGTATGAGGGTCTCAACAATTGATTTCAAAACTTCACTTTGATTTGTTGGACCTATCTGAACAAAGCTGTATTTCTTCTTGCAGAGATACATTGGCAGTTACATCGCATAACCACCATGAAGACAATATAATTCAATGAATGGAGCTTTAGGTTATGTACAGTTCATTGTATAAGCTCTTAATAATTATGATCAAGAATTCAGTAGGAATTAATGTGCATTCAATCCAACAATTTCTCCTCATTTCCCTAGTGGAAATAACACACTAGCAAAATAGTCAGAAATAGTTCAACTTTGTACTAATTCCGCATCTATACCCAAATGTCCTGCTCCCCTCTACTGAAAATAAACAACAGCCCTAGTAAGCTTATATTCCTGTCTATTGTCTAGGATGTCAATTGTGGGCATGAGTTTAATCTATGAGGTCTATTTACTTACCTTTTCATTGTCTTATGAACAATGCTGATCCAGGCTCGGTTCTCCTAGCTGCGAGCCTTGCAGCTTTGTTCATAAAATTTACCTTCGCCGAAGTCCCACGATGATCTGTGAGGTGACTCTCATTCAGTACTTAGAAAATTTCAAGTCCCGACATGAAAAAACACTGTGCATGCGCAGGATCTTTATGTCAGGACTGGCATCTGCAGGAAGATGCATCTTCTGGTCAGGTAAGTTTAAACTTATTTTCTCTTCTGTTTTTTATTTGTTTCTTTTACTTGTTTTAATTTTTTCTATTTTGTTTTCATTTAATTAAATTTAATTAAATTTAATGTATTTGTAACGTAATGCAATGTTAATAAGGGATATTACTATTTTACATGGTTTTTTTTTATTAAATGTGATTTTTGATAAATTTAAGATAAATTTAAGATAAATGTAGTAAGTATTCCTGTTTATTGATTGTCAATGTTATTAGTTTTTTTTTCTAGGGATCATTGGGTGAGGACATCCTATATTACATCCCCTGGTTGCCAACTTTTGCAAATGATTATCAGGGAGATTTTGATAGGAGCTGCACCAAAGGGGTGTGTCCTGTACTACCAAACACTTGTATCCTGTACCACCAATGGGGTGTATCCTATGAAAAGCTCCACCCATGGGTGTGTCTAGTGCTATCAGCAATCTATTCCTCAATAAAAATGGCAGCAGCAGTATGTATTGATTGTTAAATTGTCATTAAATAAATATTTCAGTAGTTGTAAAATTAAAACTGTTCAAAATATCAGAAAGAAACAACATCTAACTATTTTCCGTGCTTGAAACTCCTGCTCCTCCCCCAAAAAAAAAAACAAAAAACCTTTCTACTGACTTACACCCTCACTTTGCATCATTGTTTGTCCAGGTATAAATGTGCACCGCTTTTTAAGTGACTTTTAAACTCTGAATCAACCTACGGTACATGTGCTTAGTGATGTTTTCTGCAGGCTTAAAGCTCTCATTCAAAGGCATTACTGTCCAATCTGAGCTGTATTCACCATGTGGTCTCGTTATATGGATAACTGATGAAGTGCAGAACAGACATGGGCACTAATGTCATTGTGCAAGAACCATTAGAGGATTCTGCCTTAACACCTCATTTACCTCATTATGCGGTCAAATAAAGGTATGCACAAGCAAACAAGTCATTTCTTAAAGTGTCATTGTCTATTTATACCTGAATCAATATTACTGGAAGAGCTCTGGCTCTTTTGAAGGAGGGGGTTTAGGAAAGACTCATACAAACATTTTATGCAAGTTTCCAGCATTGCCTGTTTTTTTTTATGTTCAGTTACTACTTAAACAAAATAAAGACATTGGGCTGGATCCAGACCTTGTTAAGTGCATGAACTTAGTTACTCCTGGGCTAAACCATGTTGAATTCAGGGGGAGCCAAGTTAATTGTATATTTTGCATGCAGGGATATATATCTTTAAATTGCTTACTGCACACAGATACTGACCAGCTTTACTATCACATTGTTATTTAGACTTGGGATAGGAAACATCACCTCTCAATACGAATACTGTTTGCAGCAGATGAAATATGACTCCCCTGAAATCAACATGGTTTAGCCCAGGTGTAACTAAGTTCATGCACTTAACAAGGTCTGGATCTAGCCCATTGGGCCTGATCCAGACTTAAGGTCATTTTACATACGTATAGTTACTTAAGTTGCACACTATTAAGGTTAATGCACTCCCCTCTCATGTACATATCTAAGCTGACTTACGTGTTCAGAACCCTACCTTAACTTTTCATTGCGCATTTCTGTGCGTACGTAATGCTTTGTCGTACATAAGAGCATCACCCAGCCCATACTGTACAATTTAAATGCCACCCCCCACCCACAATGCGAGTTACATATAAGTTGCGTTTGATCAGAGTTACGATGAGTAACATCTGTTGAGCGTGTGCACAGTGCGTTGCCACAGCCAGATTTACGCATGCCGCGTGCACAAACACGAGGGCATGAATATAAACTGGAGGTTGGTAGATTCAGAGGAAGGGCCTAATTCAGAGAACCATCCGAAAAAGTTCTCAAATATTCGCACGGACGTAGCAAGGTAACACCCATAACACTCCCCTCACACGGACGGGGCACAGTGACTTACGAGTGCCTCCACCCACCTGTACATTTAAGTGTGCATTTCCGTGCGTATTTTGCTATCGTACTTGCGTATCTACCTAACCGCGCCCTCACCGTGCCCTCAAATGGTCATTTAAATGCCTCCCCCAACCCACTTACGCGCATCTTTCTCCGGACGGATTATAAACACGCCCATCTGTACGGATCTTCCCACGTGCGATTCACAAGTCCGTGCCTAATGGAATTCCATGCGTAAATTCAATGTAGATTGCTTAAATTTAGTTACTACGGATGTGGAGTTGAAACATCCCTAAAAATATGCACGGAACTTCTCGCAAATACTGTTCTCTGAATACGGCCCGAAATGTGCGGAAAAATTACTTCACTGAAAGGGTGATAGATAATTGGAATAACCTCTGAGGTGGTCGATGCTAACACAGTAGAACGGGTTAAACATGCTTGGTATAAATATAAGGATATCCTAAATCTCAAACTAAATTGAGGGTAAATAGGGTCTAGGGTCAGTATAGTTTTAAATAAATAACTGGGCAGACTAGATGGGCCATGTGGCTCTTATCTGCTGTCACTTTCTATATAGATTAGGTATGGAAGAGGGCTGGTCTTTCTCTGTGCGTATTTTCCCTACTTAAGATAAAAAATAAGCATGGTTAGTTAAGGTAGCTAAAAAGGGGAGGTGGGTCGGGAGGGGACCGGAAAAGAAGGTGCGGATGCATGCGAATCCACACATACAGATCTCACACTTAAGTCCATAGGGCCAGATACAGAGTTAAAAGCAAATTCTGTACAGTAGTCTCCGCAATGGAGGTTACTCTACAGAATTTGCTATCCGCTATTCCATATATGCAAGGGGAGGGCATACCCCTGCACTCCCCTCTCACGTATGGCCTCCCGCGTGCATAGTCCTACCTTAAGTATCATATAAGTGTAACGGCCATTATAGAATGCTGCATTGTATATAATGGTTTGAGAAAGCCCTTACTGTACAACGATCCATCCCCCACCCACCATACATACCTCAAACGCTTGGTAAATGGGGCCCCCCATGCCATCAGAGATGGCTGCGTTCAGATTTGCATGTCTTGTATATATAAATCATCCGTCTTTCTTCATTTAGGATTTAGGATCCTGTTCACAATCAAGTAAGCATTTATTTATTTCTATTATTAAACTAATTGAAACGCGATAGAATAATACATTGGCTTAATGAGAAAGGAAAGTTGGCAAACTAAATACCCTTGGCACACACAGGATGGCTGTGTGCCACCGCTATAACGCGCCACTCACGATTAGGCACCCAGGATTTGTTAACCAGCAACCATGCCTAGGGGAAACGTTTTGCCACTAACACCACTTGTTCATCACGAGGATCTCAGCTCAGGATGGTTATATAAATATGGATGAAGTCGACTGTAAGATCATCAAGACATACAAAAAGAAGAGAGAGAAAAGCAGTATCACTAACATATCATTCCCCTCAACCCTCACAACAGATATTGTATATCAAATTAAGGGATTTTATTGGTTTATAATTCAAAATTGCAATCATATGAAAAAAATCTCAATATATTTAATACAATCACAATATTAAACTACCAATAAATATTTTCCAATAATAACATACTATCTATGGGCCAAATCCTAAACAATGTACGCAAGTGATTTTACGCTAGCCGCTGACGTAAAATCGCCCATTAGTATTTACTGCGCATGCGCCCGACAAATGTTATGACACGTAACTCAGAACGTAAATACCAGCCACGTATCAACAGCGTAACTACGCACGAAGAGGCGGGACAGCCATACGACACCCGTAATTACATTTCGGAGGCGGGGTGAGGCATTTAAATCGTACAGTGTGGGCGGTGCTTAGACACTTACGTACATGAAGCCTACACGTACGTCAGTAGTTACGCTTTCAAAAGTTAAGGTAGGGTTTGGAAAGCGTAAAACGGCCAAAGTATGTACGAGCGAGGTGAGTGACTAGGGGAGTGCATAGAAAATATACTAGCGTGAATACGCCAAGCAATGAAGCACTTAGGTCTGTATCAGAGGCGGCCCACGGCATAGGCAGTATAGGTGGCCGCCTAGGGCCACGCGGGTCAGGTGTCCCTAGGGGGCTATGCGTCTACACCGCACCATCAACCGCCACTGGCCACCACTGGACTGCAAATGTGAAGTAAAGGCCCCGCGGGGCCGCAGTAGCCAGTACAGTGCCGCCAGGTTCATCATCATTCAGCGTGAAAATGTCGCTATGTTGCCATAGCAACACATACACAGTCCCTGGAGGCAGCGGTCCAGTCACTGTGTATGTGACATGCGGGGCCGCAGCAACCAGTACAGAGCCGGTGGGATGATGAACCCGGCGGCACTGTACTGGCTACTGCGGCCTTTACTTCACACGCGCAAGCCTGGTGGCCAGTGGCGCCACGCTTGGAAAAAATTTTTTTTAAGTAAATGTCAATTTTTTCCAGGGTGGGGGGCCCAGGGCTGTGTCGCCTACGGCCCCGCAAAACCTAGGGCTGCCCCTGGTCTGGATCTACCCCTATACACTACTATAGTAACACTGCTATTCTCTCTCTTCATTTTGTACATATTTGGTTTATTAGGGCCAGATTCAATTAGCTTTGCAGCAGTGTATTTTGCGGTGCAAAGCTAATTCTGCAAAACAATTTTTGGGTGACTTTTTTGCGCCATATAGATGTGCATAAAAATTCTCCTATTTTTTATACCATATATGACGGGAAAAGGCGCAGCACGTACTTTTTCCCGTCATCGCGGCTAATTGAATCTGGCCCTTAGAGTCACAGTTGCACCATAAGATCTTATTATTTGAAACCCATTTATTACTTTTTGATAGTGCTTGTTGGGGAATACTCCAATCTTTTCTCTAAGACATGAATTATCTTTATATTTTTATATAGCCCCTTTTGTTTTATTTTAGCCCAGAAACTGGCAAGTGAATCTAGATATATGGATACCTGTGTAATAAAACATTAAAATATACAAGTAAGAAAATGATTATAGCATTGCTGTATAAATGATGCATTAAGGAACTGATCCAGAGTTTAAGCATGGTGAATGCACAGATGCACTGTACGTCATTAATAAATCCAGATAGGTCATACAAATGGATGTGTATAGGCAGACAGACTGAGATGTGTAATTTAAAAGAAAACATTTTGCAGGTTTCAAAATTACTTTTATTTAATATTTTTAATTCATTGAAATTGCAGTCATTTATATATTATTTCATTTTAGAGCAAAATATAAAACCAATAAAACCCTTAAAATTTAATATCTGTGTTTAAAAGACAAAGAATGCCTGAGCAAAATGTGTGGCAATGTGTTGCTATTTGAGCTAAAAAAAAAATAGTCACAGTGGCCCTGATTCACACTTAAGAAGCTTGGGCCTGATCCAGAACAACGCTTCGGAACGAATTTCCGCGTGGCGGAGACGTAAAATCGCGTTTTTGTAAGTACTGCTCATGCGCACCATAGAAAATACGCTCAGTAACATAATTGTGAACGTATGGGCCATTCACGTATGTGTCACGTAAATACTTACGTGTGGGCGTGCCAATTTTATGCGCGTCCAAAATACGTCTGAAATACGTGAAGTAGGCGGGGGGTTGTGTTTAAAGTGTATAGTATGGGCGTGCTTAGCTGCGTAAATTCGTTCAGCCCATACGTACGTGTGCGGATCACTGCGGTTACGTTGGAAAAAGTTAAGGTAGGGTTTGGAAAGCGTATCTTGACAAAATACGTACATTCAAGGGGTGTGCCGAGGGGAGTGTAGCGAATTTACGCGCACGAATATACGCTCCGCGAATAAACGTACGGCACACGTAGTTCTGGATCTACCCCCTTGTGCTTATTAAGTGCGTATTTTTCCGAAATGACCTATTATACATGTGTAGTAGGTAATTTACGCAATCTACATACCAGTTAAGTACATAAAGTGTCTCCGTGTGGTCTGTAGCTAAGTTAAACAGAGGCGTGCTAATGCCGCCTCGGGGGAGTGTTTAGTTAGAAATGGGATGGGGGAGAGATTAAGATTAGACAGGGAGGGAGGAGGGAGGGGTGGAGGCGGGGAGAAGCATTGAACCGTCAGTAGATTTTAGGATTAAGCGCAAGGAAACACGTCTGCTACTGCACTCTCAGCAGCACTAAACTGTCTGCTAGCTCATTCGAATATAGTGCAACACCCCGTTCCATTAGTACAGAGCGGAAGCGAACACAGGATAGTCACTTTGCGTCCATCTGTAACACACCATGGTCCACACCAGTTCAGAGATGAATTACATTAGACCAGAGATGCAAAGTCTAGCTAAATACCAGGGACCAGATTTACTTAGCTGCAGGTTTGAAAAGTGGAGATGTTGCCCCTAGATACCAATCAGATTCTAGATCTCATTTAACTATTGCATACTAGAGAATGTCAGCTAGAAGCTGATTGGTTGTTATGGGCAACATCTCCTTTTTTCCAAACCTGCCGCTTAGTAAATCTGGCACCAGGTATTCTCCAGAGCCCCTGATGGCAGGGATGGACTTGGTTGCTGTTCAACAGGTTGCTACCCTTTTGCAAATGCTGAGACGTTGAGGTGAGGAAAAGGAACAGCGAGAGGCAGCATTTGGATATATTGGGACCAGGAACACAGATGCCAGATAACAGGTTACAATGGCAGAGACTGATTAGAAACCAGGACAAATAGAGAACTGGAAAACAGGAACCGAGTGGAGCACAAAGAACACAGGAACCGAGAGACTGGAAACCTCAATGGAGTAGTTACACAATCCAGGTAGCCAATGCCATGAGCAGGCTCGAGGACACAGAGTCAGCTGGCTAAGATTACCTGTTGCTCTAACAAGAAGGTATAGCAAATGAAGGGTTTAATTATGGCAGCTAAGAGTGAGTCCAGGAAAAGAAAGAGCAACACCTGTGTGGGATAATGCCTACAGCCGAGAGGAAGCATCAGTAAGTGCAGAGAACTGAAAGTCATGTGTTTAGAAAAGGTAAACAAAGACAAGATGTAGTGATCATGATCAGCTAGGAATCGTGACAAAGGAGAGCGGAGGGTTAATTCATTTAACACGTAGCACAGATAAACTCCCGGCGTGGGTGGGGAGCTAGATGTCACTCACCTCAGGGCTGAATTCAATTGGGGGGAGGACATCCTAGGGGAGGGTCCTTATCAGCAGAGGTTTTGTAAGGGGTGGGATGACATCACTCAGGCCTCTTTTCACTTGGATTTGCCCACCCTCCCTCCCTTGTGATTTAGGTTGTGTGCTTGTGACATGGTTGAGTGACAGCTGGGATGAAAGCAGCTGTTGTGCATGACAGGAGGATGAGGATGTGCAAGGGGGCGGTGTGAACAAGTATTGCACTGGGTTCCTGTCATGTTTATAAAGTTATGAGGTTGGATACCTGAGGTTGGTGGGGATCTAGATGTCACTCACCTCAGGACTGTATTCAATTGGGGGGAGGACATCCCAGGGGAGGGTCCTGATCAGCAGAGGTTTTGTAAGGGGTGGGATGACATCACTCAGGCCTCTTTTCACTTGGATTTGCCCACCCTCCCTCCCTTGTGATTTAGGTTGTGTGCTTGTGACATGGTTGAGTGACAGCTGGGATGAAAGCAGCTGTTGTGCATGACAGGAGGATGAGGATGTGCAAGGGGGCGGTGTGAACAAGTATTGCACTGGGTTCCTGTCATGTTTATAAAGTTATGAGGTTGGATGCCTGAGGTTTGTAGAACCGTCTTTACGGACGGTCTCTCGTAGCACTCCGCTTGAGTGCTGGGCCTATCAGGATGGCGGGGTGCGCCAGGTGTGTTTGGAACCTCCGTTATGTTTTTTGTGTGGTAAAGTTAAGTTGATTTTGAATTATACATGTTATGTAATTTTGCTCATGTTGACTTACGTTAATCTGCCTATTTGGCTGCTTTCAATGGCCCCCATCAAAATTTAGTTGCAGCTCTTTCTTAAGTCGACTGCACCAAGCACTAATTAGTTTAATTAGTTTAATAAATAATAAAATATTCTTATTTCCCACAATTATGTCGGCTCAGTTATTCCTAAGTATATGGGTTTTAAAGGTGACATCGTAACACAAACATCACGCATGGGAAGTTTATGCTTTTTCTTGCTTGCTCCTGTTGTGCACCAATGGAGTTCTAATAAATGCTGTGCTTACATCTAAAACATAGGTATAAGCGCAACTCGGGTTAAGCTCCATCTCTCATAATAAAATTTACATTCATTAGACCTACATAGGCCATGTTGGGGTGGAGTGTGGAGGCATCCAGCACACAGAGGCGATACATTCAGACATTTATTATTGTTATGCACAAACCATGCATGGTGATGTTATCAGTCTACACCCAGCTCTACTTCACAAAGAGATGATGGGCTGGATCCCGACTTAAGTAAGTGCTTGAAATTAGTTACTCCTGGGCTAAACCATGTTGACTGCAGGGGAGTCATATTTCATCTGTTGCAAACAGTGTTAGAGTTGAGAGGTGATGTTTCCTATCCCAAGTCTAAATAACAGTGTGATAGTAAAGCTGGTCAGTATCTGTGTGCAGTAAGCAATTCAAAGATACATCCCTGCATGCAAAGAACACAATTACCTTGACTCCCCCTGCAATCAATATGGTTTAGCCCCAACTTATTTCTTACTAACTTACTTATCCCTTTCTAACTTACTTAAGTCTGGATCCAGCCCGATGTATAAAACAAGTGTTTTAATACATGATTCATTGGTTTCCATTAAATATACTTGCACACATCACATACCATCCATTTATGAATGTATGACTAATTGAATTTAAAAAAAGAATATATGAAAGCATAAAATACATGTTTTTCCTATATATCACTCTACATATCTCATTCTATTGAGGTGCTGATGTAAACACTTCAAATCCTTCATTAGTTTGTGCTTTTAAAACATCCCTGGAAGCATTTCACAGCTTTCTGAAGCCTTTCAAAACTAAATTTTTTTGCAGGTCTTATAATCTGCAAGTTAATTATCAATTGCCACCTTCAATATGTTATACTTATGACATATAAATAAATGACTGCTTACATTATGTCAAACAGGGCTGCAAGCTAACACAGCTCTTTATAATTATGTATTAAGTGACACCCAGGTTATGAGAATATTTAGACACTTATTGTTGTGGAGAAGAGAAAAACAAGATTTTATAAGGAACGCTTTATGATGTTTATACATTTATATGCTGCGCTCGGTTGATGGTTCTGCTGATGACTATGGGACAGATCCAGACGTTAATGGTAGTTTTACACTTGCAAACAGCAGAAAATGACACAATGCACTTCTATTTAGGATCTGGATCCTCCAATGCCAGACTTCATGATGGGAATGTTTCTGACAGCAAGTGGGATAGGGTACATACATTGGGGTAGATCCAGAACAACGCTTCGGAGCGAATTTACACGTGGCGGACACGTAAAATCGCCCTTTGTTAAGTACTGCGCATGCGCACCATAGAAAATACGCTCGGTAACGTAGCATAATTGTGAACGTATGGGCCATTCACGTATATGTGTCACGTAATTACTTACGCGTGGGCGTGCAAATTTTACGTGTGTCCAAAATACATCTGAGTGGTATTTAAATTGTACAGTATGGGCGTGCTTAGCTGCGTAAATTCGTCTAGCCCATACGTACGTGTGCGTATGACTGTGGTTACGTTGGAAAAAGTTAAGGTAGGGTTTGACAAAATACGTACATTCAAGGGGTGTGCCGAGGGGAGTGTAACGAATTTACGCGCACGAAAATACGCTACGCGAATAAACGTACGGAAAATGTAGTTCTGGATCTACCCCATTGTGTATGCATGGAGGAAGGGGGGAAGTATGGTCAGGGCAGGTGCTAGGGTGTTAAGCGCCCCCTATGTAATGTGTCACACCAGTGACCGTCCTGCTTCCAGGGATGTTTTAAAAGCACAAGCTAATGAAGAATTTGGGAACGTCATAAAACACAATCTTGTAATCAAAATGAAATAAAGCAAATCATAGTCACTACTATACAATACAAACAGCTCCCTAGTCTTCCCTATACAATTCCCACTTCATTCTAGAAACAGCCACACAATACATCTCTTAAGACAGCCATACCATATAGACATTGAACCGTATTCACAGATCCGTTTTCACGTGAAGTTGCTTGTGTATTTTTAGGATCGGATGAACCGCCGCATGCGTAGTAACTTTATTTACGTAAGTTACGTAGAATATACGCACGTAATTGCTTTAGGCACGGACATGTGAAGCGCACTTGGGGACATACGTACAGAGGGGCGGGGTTGTAATACGTACCTGAAAAGTTACGTGAGACAGGGCGGGGGGATGCATTTAAATGGGCATTTGAGGGCGCGGTTAGATAGAAATGCTTGTTCGTACCTTGACATACGCCCGTAACTACACACGTAGACATAAGGGTGCCCTATAGCACTCGTAAGTCAAAGACAACAGGTCAGTGTGAGGGGAGTGTCACTGTGGAAAAATGTTGTAATTTGTGCGCATTGTGTAGGGTAATTCTATCATTTGTGTGGGTGGAGTGTGGGTGTGCTACGGGGCAACATTATAATATGTAGTCTGTCATAGGGTATTGATGTTATATATGAGGATATTTAGGTTAAAATGATTATAGATTATGCTATATATCAGTGTTCCCCAACCTCAGTCCTCAGGGACCCCTAACAGTGCATGTTTTCCAGGTGTCACTGCTGGAGCACAGGTGTGTTCATTACTAACTGTCACATTTTAAAAGCTCCACAGGTGCTGCTCATTATATCACTTGTGATTCTTTAAGGAAACCTAGAAAATATGGACTGTTAGTGGTCCCTGAGGACTGAGGTTGGGGAACACTGCTATATAGTATAAAAAATCTGTACAGTTCTATTGTCTGTCGTCTGTGCCGGGTTAAGTCTTCACTTCTGTGAATGCCTCCAGGGGACAGATTTATTAAGCTGCGGGAAAGTAAAAGTGGAGATGCTGCCCATATCAACCAATCAGATTCTAGCTGACAACATCTCCACTTTTCTTCTCCTGGTGTTCTCAGAAAGTAAAGGGGCACACTTTAGTTAAGAGAGCCCCAATGATGAGAGCACAGCTCTGCAATCAGGACAATATACTGATTTATTTAGTGAAATTTGTCAGATTCAGGACAAATTTTATAAAAAATAAATAAATACATTCAACAATTCAACATTTTAATTCAAAGCAGTAACTTAGCTGTAAAGTAACCATGATATATAACTGTGTAGTAAGGTGATAGGACTTACATTAAAAATGCAATCCATATAATGATAAATGTGTATGTAAAAATGCTACTCAGTCACATTTCCCGATCCTTTACAAAGAATAGGTGCCTTTAAGCCTTCTAATGAACCGTTTCTCTAGATCCACATCTACTCATTAATCCCTCATATTAAAAATTTAAGTGAACAATATAGGGCCTGCCATTTAAAAATTACACCTAATTCCTGGTTGATTAACTTGTACATTCTGAGAGGGATAGTTAAAGAGGGATATTTTTAATTCATTGGGTTTTCCTGAAACCCATCGATCTTGCTTACTCAATAAATATATTATGCTATAAACTAATTATTATATTTTTTATACAGATTGTGGTTTACATTCTGTTTTTTTTTTTTATTTCTGCTCTGAGTAGATTGAAACATATTTAACAGTAGTTTCATTCCAGGAATATTGTTTACTTTACGTAGGAAAATGCATTAATTTACAATAACATTTTAAGGATTTACTGACTATGAATGTATTAATAAATGATTTATGACTCAATTATTAATCACTACAACTGTGGGACAGAAATGGCAAATCATCAGGTTTAAAACTAGAGGCTTTGTATTGTAGCAGCTGCCTAAGGCTTTATGTATCAGGTCTTTTTGGGGGAGATCTTTTTTGTAATTTGTGTCACACAGTAGGGAATGCAGTTGACATCCTGATTTTCTTTTTAGAGGTAACATGTATAACACACTCTATTTTAGGTTTTTCCCTATGGATATAAAAATACATCCGTGGAAAGTAGTTCATGGCACTGAACTACAATAATAGGATTTTTTGCTGTATTTTTTGCTGTATTGCAAATATTTCTTATAATGAATACTTTTTGTTGGCTTCTATAAAAGTTCATTGTTAAAATAACAATATTAGCGTGGTGATTATTTGATGTTTGTGTTTTATTAACCTGGTATTATTATTATCAGGTTTCTATATAGCACTATCAGATTATGTAGCACTTTACAGAGAATATTTAACATTCACATCAGTCCCTGTCCTATTGGAGCTATATTCTAAGTTCCCTAACACAGACATACACAGACATACACACACACACACACACACACACACACACACACGGGCTAATTTATTCAGCAGCCAATTAAACTACCAGCCTGTTGTTGGAGTGGGGGAGGAAACTGGAGCATCCGGAAGAAACCCACACAGACACAGGGAGAACATACAAACTCCACACAGATAAGGATTAGTTCTGGAATCAAATGCATGACCTCAGCAATGTGAGACACAAGTGCTACTCAATAAGCCATCATGATGCCCTGGTATCTTGAGAAAACAAGGGGTGGAGACCACTAGGGGTAGTCCCCAAGTACTGTCTTGAAGGGTGCACACTATTCTGAGTACTATGTATTTTAACCTTTCAAAATCCTCCCTGGTGGCCATTTCCTGGTGTACAAGGAAGCCACCTTTCACTGCCCGCTGTTCAGCCATGTTGTTACCTCCTCCAGCTCCGATCTCTGATCTAGACATATTTACGCAATGGGGCCCATATTCATACCAGTCGCTTCTTAGGTGCGTATCTTTAGTAAAGGACCTATTGCACATGCGTAGTAGGTCCTTTACGCAATCTACGTACAAGTTCGGTATATAGATTGCCTCACCACATGGAGTATTTTAGATAAAAAGAGGAGGCGTAATGCTGCCTCGGGGAGGGTTTGGGTGAAAGTGGGAGGGAGAGGTATTTAGATTAGCCGGGGAGGGCGGGTGGAGGCAACGTGCGTTCAGACATTGCACGGATATTTAGGATAACCCTATGGCATTCGTAAGTGCCAAAAGGTACCTACAAGCGGGGGACGGGATAGAGGCAGGACGGATGAGTTAGGAGCGGCTCTGTCCTCACCTAACTCACTCCGGATCTGTGAAACCAGTCCCATGATTTCATAAAGTCTGAGGGCAAGAGTGAGAATGAAAGCCTCACTACTGCCTTCCAACCATTCTCTTTTGTCAACTAACAACCACCCTTCTAAACTAAATCAACTGACCTTTTTAACTAATCTTTTACCTCTACATAACCCAGAATAAACTCCTAGGCACTAAACTGCCCTCAGGCTAATGAAGAACCTTCACTTAGCCAAATGGATACAATATAATTGCCTACATTTCTTTATTAGAGTTGTGAACAATAATATTGCACTGTCCTCTTATACAGTGAGAGAAGCTTTGCATAGCTAAAACCCAGGAGACACAAGAGTAAATACTTTTTACTTCCTAGACTCCATTCCAAATATATTATTAATCAGATGAAGTGAAAACATGTAGCAAACAGGTCTCCGATATCAGCAATTAAGCAGTTATGATGCAACATTATTATCTTTTTTGTTTACTCCTTGACTTCATAAGATGTGAGTGAGAAATCCATTGTTAGTAGAATGAGATTAGTGATAATTGCTGTCTCTAATTTAATTCATATCTCCGGATGGAGCGTCTCAGAAGGAAAGTAATAAACCAGGCATACACAAAATCATGAAATCATTTTTATTTTTTTTCGCAAAACACATTTGGAAATATTTGTGATGTATTGAATGGATTTTTATTCAGATTTGCATATTCTTTGCAAGACTTGATGAAGAGTGTTTTGGGTCACATCAGACGGTGCTAAGACTATTTCTATGATTTGTGTGATATTAGAGATGCACTTGGAATTACAAATCATGCTAGTTTATAAACTACTGAGATGCTGAGTATTTCTGCAGACATTAAAGGCGGCACAGAGAAAACAATTATTCAGCAGTAAGCTCTAGCATAGAGGAGGTAACAAGTGTCTTACCACATGCAGTTCAACTTCAAGTCCAGCATTTACTGCTAACCACAGGACTGGCGAGGTCTTTGAGCTCAGTGCTTAGAGTGCAGACAGGTCACTATCATGCCAACGGGGTTAACCGATTGTCACTCTGCTGGAGCAGAAAGCAGTGACAGAGTGTAGAAGAGAGCAATAGAGAGAGCGGCAGGAGCAGGAGCGAGGACAAGGCAAGGAAATATATTTTTTTTTACTTTGACTGTTTTAATGATTTCGCTTTAATGGTGTTGTTTGTATTATTGCTGATTTAGTAGTTGTCACCTGTACCAGTTAGAGCCACATGTTGCCTCTCCTGATCTTGTAAATAGTAATGGAAGTAGCTATAATAAAGGCAAAAAAATGTGTTTGAAGTTGGGCCGAATTTAAGTGGGGGCAGGTCCGTGTTAAACTTATTGATGTATATCGCATAGCAACGTTGGTGATTTTGGGCTGGATCCAGACTTAAGAAGGAGCTTTAAATTAAGGACCTGATTCACACTTAAGAATCTTCTTAAAATAAGAACTTAAAGTCACTCCTGGGAAAAACCATGTTGTTTTCGGGGGGAGTCAAGTTAATTGTATTCTTTGCATGCAGGAATACATCTTTGAATTGCTTACTGAAAACAGATACTGACCAGCTTTACTATTACACTGTTATTTAGACTTGGGCTGGGAAATATCACCTCTCAACACTAGTACTGTTTGCAACAGATGAAATATGACTCCCCTGCAATCAACATGGTTTAGCCCAGGAGTGACTTTAAGTTCTTATTTTAAGAAGATTCTTAAGTGTGAATCAGGTCCTAAGAGAGGACGTTACACCTGGGCACAACCATGTTGATTTCAGGGGGAGTCAAGTTAATTGTATTCTTTGCATGCAGGGATATAACTTTGAATTGCTTACTGCAAACAGATACTGACCAGCTTTATTATCACATGGTTATTTAGACTTGGGATAGGAAACATCAACCTCTCAACTCTAATACTGTTTGCAACAGATGAAATATGACTCCCCTGCAATCAACATGGTTTAGCCCAGGAGTAACTTTCCTCTTCATTTCAAGCTCCTTCTTAAGTCTGGATCCAACCCCTTGTCCTGAAAACTTCTATATTTGATGAGTCGATTTGTTTGTTGTGCAATTTTGATGAAATGCTACTATATATGGTGGATTTTTAATATGTATATAGTAACAGTTTCCTTTAACACCACTGAATTATGTCAGTAGCATGTTTGTGTAACTTGCTACTGACAACCTTTGTTTTTAATGGTGTTATATCTGATGTCCCCTTCCCTATACTGTAACAAGTTCTAGTACTTTCAACCAAAGTTGGTTATCTTGAAATCAATTAGTACAATGGATGTGAGTCCATCTCCTGATTTATGGGAGTCAGTGCTATAAAACTATTTATATGGTACATTCAATTTAAAATATAGGTTGAGAATAAAATTATAAAACAGTGTATGTTTTACTTGCCCTGTTCATGGGATTTAAAAGTAAGTAAAAACAGAAGATCCTATTCTTGATATTTGATTCAATAAAATAATATATAGTTGAGTCTTCAGACTTGTTAGTTACAAATATGTTTGCAAAAAGACGCTTGAAAGGTGCTGTACACGGACAGAACTAATGGCCGGTGTTCCTGGCCCTGCGATGACCAGGGGAACTTGACACCTGCACTGCTAACAACTGCTGCACAGACCGGGTTTATGAAGTAGCAGGCAGTGGAGTCGCGATACAGTCAAGGCCTGATGATATCATCATCTTTCGTATGCAACATTACTGGCTCTTTAAAATTAGAAAAGGAAACATCCACAATCAGAAATGAACAAAAGAAAGTCAAAATGAATTTTATATAATGGAAATTATGACATGATTATTTCAGAATACGAATGGCAGATCAGTTTGCTGTTTCGCTAATTTAATTTATCATTTATAAGCACTGTGAGAAACAATAGCCAAATATTGAAGGATAAAGTAAAGGATAAAGCAGTTTCTTTTACACCATACATTGATCATTGGTGCTTTTAATGTTCAGGGAGGCTTAACGGTACAAACAATGTAATTCATGGAACAGTAAGGGATCAGCATAAAAAAGGAAGAAGCAGTAAAAATGACATCCTTCATATCCAGAACAATTTATATTTAAGCTCTCTAAAGTGGCTCTATCCTCTCCTGGTAAAAGAAAGAAAATCTCTTATTTTATTTATTTATATAGCTTTTTAAATGTAAAATTATATAATAAAGGACCAAATGGCAAGGATGGTAATCAAGGCAAACCAAAAAAAAAAAACTCTTTTATTCCATGGTATATCCCGTTGACAATAAGGGTGCGAAACCAGGACCCAGCTACTAGATTTGGCATCCAATTGTGTTAATGCAACTTGGTGTATACCTGTGATCGCAGCCACCTGTCATACATATTCCCACCATGTACCAACATTTATGTGTGATCCTTGTAACTACCATTGACCTGTGCACCATCGGAAAAGCATAAACATTTTAGAATGCACAATAACCTAACAAAGGGAGGGGGAGAAGTCATAGGTATAAAGGGGGAACACATCCGGTTCCCTAGTTTTACAACATTTTTCCTACCTAAAGCCTTGCAGTAAGCACACGGGAACTGTTAACAGTAAGGAACATGGTTTTCGCCAGTGCTCCGCCTCCACGTATGGCACAATTATATAACCGCTTTCACAGGTGCAGATGAGCACAGAGAACTAAGGGGATGTGCTGTCACCACATTCTTTCCTGGTCCCCTTGTTCAGGAGTGAATGCAGTCATAGTGGGTGCTTTGTGTCCGTTTTTTTTTTTAAAGTTGCAGTGCTCATTCAAAGGTGTAACTCTGAATCAGCAGAAACAGGGGCAAATATACTCCTCAGTACAACCATGTAGATCTGAAGGGTGAAAGTTAATGTAAACTGCACCATAGAGTTGAGAGAGTCATGTTATCTACTGTAGCTCAACTCTGTTTTGTAGCCTAACGATTAAGCTATCCAGGTTCCGGTCCAGATATATGCGTGTACCAGCTGGTGTGACGTTTTTCCAGTGGTAATGCTAAGAACTGAAGAGCACACAACCACGCTCCATGCAAAGCCTCACTGGAGCTTTGGAGCAGAGGACGAGGCAAGAGGTTAATGGACAGTAAGAGTGCACCCAAACTACAGCGCCTGATCCAGATCTGGACGCAGGTGGGTAAAAAGGAACAAGGACCCCATAGGTCCTCAAGGAAAAACAAATGGCAATGAGGCAGGGGTTAAGTTTAATTTGTTTATCTTTTGCAGATCGGCTAAGGTAGGATGGGGGGTGAGCTTAGTGAGGATATAAAAAGGTTAAGGGGGCATGAGTGGCTTCCTCTTTGATTCTTCAATCTCCCTCCTTCCTGCCCTACATTAAAGTGTTAAGTTTGCATTGACATGTTTCTTCCTTCCATTCAGATGGTGTATAGTTGGTGGTAGCAGAGGAGAGTCAGCAATGGTATTGGTGCAAATGGAGAACGCTAAGATGTGGTAAATCTGTGGGACACAACCCAGAATGGATGCACGGACGCCATACTCTTAAGTTTGCAACCTTCCAGATGCTGGGGTGAGCAATATGATTGGGTTTGTTGTTGGTATGACCTGTTTTGGAGGCACCAAGGTTTATATTTAGATTAGTTGTTGTTTAAGTGTTAAGTTAAGGTATTGAACCCCCCATCTGCACTTTGGACCACTTGTTCACAGCTGCAGGGCCACCCTCAGAAAATGCGGGGCCCAGGACATAACTGCAGGGTCCTGCCCCCTATGTGATGTCATTGGTGATCTCACATAGGGCGGACCGCCACAGACCTGCTTTAACAGTGGAATGGTGCGCAGGGAATTTATTTCCTGGACATTGGCCTACTCACTAAATAAGTTAGTGAAAGTTGCAGGAATGTTCTGTATGTAAAAACAATGAAATGAAATTAATTTGATTATGCCATAAAAATATAATTTCCATTTTCGAGCCTTTAACATTATTCTGTTTTCAGTTGGCAATATTAGGCTTTCAGCATGTTATTGAACTTCATGCTGTAAAAATCAGATTGATACACTAAGAGCTGAGGCCATGTTTACCCAACATAATTAACTAAGCAGCCACGGGACACCTAATGACCCATCCAGTTAACTGGGCTTTAAGGCACCATTAATAAAACATAGCCCTACTGTTAAATTTCATTAGAAAACAGCCCTAATCTATTATTCAAAACAATAAACAACATATACAAATATTTCTCTTGTAAAAGCATTTTTATAATCATGGGGCCTGATCCTAATCTGCGGCGCCCGCCTTTATTTACGACGGGCAGATGTTGCCCGGCGTAATCCATGATTCTGTGTGCCCTGGATCTGGCGTCCATAACTACAGCATAGTTACGGAGGAAGGAGCGGGCAGCTCCGTAACTACAGCGTAGTAGTAGGCAGGGGGAGGGAGGGATATTAGTAAGGGAGGGCTGGGTTAGGGACTTACGAGCATGTGGCCGACGTAATTACCCACTGTTACGCCGGCTGAAGTTAAGGTAGCCTTCCGCCGGCGTAACGCTGGGCACAGGGAGAGTATCGGGGAAGTGCACCAGAGCTACGCTAGCCGTACTTAAAGAAAGTGGCCCAGCGTAGCTCTGGATCAGGCTCATGGTGTGTATTTTAATATTAAAACAGTGACAAACCGTTAATTTTTATTTTTTATGAGCAATGGCCCAGATCCAAACATGAGGATGTCAGGGGACTTAGGCAAGTCATTTGTGTGAGTCCCCTGTCTCAGAACATCTTCGCATGCACATACCAGATGTTCTGCGTGCGTACTTACTGATGTATGTAACTATGTTAGGTACGACAGTAAGTACACATAATGGACAGACCCAGCATTTACATTGGTCGTAACCCCAACATACAGGCGGGGATAGCCATGTACATGAGGGGTAAGGGAAATCAGTATGATGAGATGATCTATTTTGTCCATCATGCAGCAGTTGAATGGCAATCGCTGGCTGTCTCTATTTTTTCCAACGGTGGTGATGCGACTCCCACGGTCGTGAAGAGAGTTGCTCCAACAGGTAAGAACCTGCATCCTAGCCCTATCCTTAAGCCTCCCCTAACCTGGGATGCAGTTGCCTCTGTGAAAATGATATTTAAGAAATAGAGACAGCTGACTTCTGTCTCTATTTTGAAAATAGCGCTATTTTGACAGTTTCTTTAATGAATGTTTTATGAATATGCCGTTCAACATACTTACCCATTCATTCATTTGGTAACATCGCCGCAGACCCGTTGCACCAATGCAGACCCGCCGCACTGACCGGACAGGTGAGTAGGACGCTATAGGGAGTTTTAGTAATTGGCTGTGGGGAGGGGAGTCTTAGGTTTAGGCTGCCAGTAAGGAAGTCTTAGGGTTAAGCTGCGGGGAGGGGAGTCTTAGGGTTAGGCTGGCAGTAAGAAAGTCTTAGGGTTAAGCTGCGGGGAAGGGAGTCTTAGGGTTAGGCTGTGGGGATAGGAATCTTAGGGTCAGGCTGTGGGGAAGGGAGTCTTAGGGTCAGTCTGCAGGGAGGAGAGGGTTATGGTAAGAGTAGGATAAATACTTACCATTAAAAATGAGGACTTTGTTCCGTGGAAGACCGATTGCTGGGGTTTGGCTCTCAATTTAAAAACATATATATACGACCCAACATTGGGAATCTCATTGTTAGAGTTAGGACCACCATGAGCAGAAAGGCCTTGACGGTGGCTGGTGGCTTTTCATATATTTGTGCAAATATGTGTAACGGACATTTCTGTGTTTTATTTTACAGATAGACGGTATAGTCTGTTACTGGTTAATGACAGTGTTGCTGGGGCAATTCCTTTCCTGTGTTTCTGTTGCTAGCAGATTACCCTGGCCCTTCATTCACCTGTTTGCATTTACTTATAAATTGATTGAGCAACCACAATATTGTGTGCACATCAATAAGTATGTTTACTTCCACTACAGTATCAAGTAAGCCCTACAAAGTATTCAATATGCAACTCGAGTTAACTGTTTTTTAAATTGGTGTTTACAGAATACCAGGCTCACAGTTTTCGATCGTTTCATGCTATTTTTCCTTACTGGTGTTTAATTCTATAATTTTACAGATTTGAAACATTTTGATTGTCAACTGTTTTTCTCCTAATATATACTGTGCCGTCTCTTTATTTTCCGCTTTCAGAAAAATGTGTCACAGAACTATTTCTATTTCAAGAACATAAACAAAAACTACTTAATAATATGTGTGCTGCAAATGTGGGAGAAAATAAGCTATATTTGCTTGAGGCCAATTTTTTTTTTTATCAGTTTCATTTTATGCTTGATCAAAGATGGTGAAAATAATTGAATGTAAATGAATCCTACCAAAGTCTGCTGATAAGTGTTGTAGCCGTTTTAATGTCTTAACATGCAAAATTTCCTGTATTTATGGTTTTATTAAATTGCATCTGCTTGTCTGCCCATCTGTATTTTCTCTATTCCACATCATTCCAGCTGCCAATAACACCCCCTAATTCTAAAGGTCTTATGTGTGGAATGTAGCTGAGACTAAAAAAAGCGTTAGATATAATAGACCAAATTTAGACCTCAACCACATGGACAAAGGAAGGCAGTGTCCACCTTAACAATTCTGTAGCATACTCACATAAAATGAAAGTGTGCAGTGTATGTAAGGGCTGAAGACCAGGTGATCAAAAATTGAGCAAATCAGGATCTGGTCCAGTTATATGATACCAGACGCTCCAACATGGCCCATTCCATTAGGTAAAAATACTCTGTTCTTGAGTTTCCAACTGTCTGTTACTATAATAACCTCATGTGTTGGAGAACAATTTTCTTCGGTCATCACTTAATTCATTTAAACCAGGCGAGGCTGACAGTTGGAAGCTAAGGAGCAGAATATTTTGTACCACACTACTTGCTAGATTTTGGGTAGACCCACTGAGGTTTTTATTGTATTTGAACCAATGCATGGCCCAAAGATGGATATACATACTGTATATGCGTCAGTGCAACCATGTGGTGATCTCAATATGACTGGAGAAGAGGAAGGAAGGAAGGAAGGAAGAAAGGAAGGAAGGAAGGATTTGAAGTAGAGTGAGTGAAGGACAGATGGGTCTTCTGCAGACCAGCCCAAAACAAAACACAATATGACCTGTTAATAGGCATATATTTGTGCCTTACATGTACCTCTAGCCTACATGACACTTATATTCACACGTACATTATATTCATTTAGAGGATGGGAATTAACTTGAAGTGCACAGATTCACTGCTATTACAATAGCCTGTGGTGGGAAAAAGCTTAATATAAGACATTTTTAGATTAGTTTAATCTTTAAGGCTTTGCAGAAACTGAACCACAGTGGCACAGTGACCCAAGTAGACTGTATTAAAATTGAAAAACCTTAAAATAGAATTGTTTTATACAGTGAAAATTCAGGGATAAATCAGAGCTGTGACACATTGCTATATACATGATTCAAGATACACGATAGGTCTTTTCCTTCTGGATGTCTTTAAGACCGCATATACGCAATCTACGTCATGAAACGATACGTAGATTACGTACAAAAGTTACTACGCATGCGCAGAAGCAAATATCGGTAACACACAAACGTATATGCAATATGTCCAGTGGTGTGAATCCGGGCCTATGTATGGAATTTCGTATAAAATCTGAATTCTGGCTCATAGGACCGGATTCAGAGATGCGTGTGTTTAAAGTACGCAAATATATGCGGGCACGTAGCAAGGCAACTCCCATGACACTCCCCTAGCATGGACGGGTCATAGTTGGCTTACACTTCCATAGAGCACCCTTAAATGTACGTGTGTAGTAACATGTGCCCTCAAAAACTAATTTAAATGCCCTCCCCCGCCCAACTTCACGTAACTTCACTCGTACGGAAAACAACCATGCCCCTCCGTACGTATGTCCCTAAGTGCGATTCAGAATTCTGTGACTAATGGACATCCTTGCCTAAATCCTACGTAACTTGCATGGAAAAAGTTACTACATATGCAAAGTTAATCTAATCCTAAATATATGCACGGAAAACCACGCAAAATGGTATCTATGAATACGGTCCGTGGTTCACATTTTCCAATCATTTCCTGTACAGCCTCTATGCTTTTGTTTCTTGGACGCACTTCTTTTGGAGGTAACATTTGAGAAAGTTACAGATGACACATAACTGTACCCTCCAAAGGGGCTGTTCCAAAACTTGGAATATTTTGACATTATATTATAATGTGCTAAGTAACAAGGCCTTCAAATCCATCCTCATGACCACTAAATAATAACAAGTGTTTTCTATATGTTAACTTACATGTTGTAGCACTCAGTTTGGTTCGGATTTATGTTTTCTAATATATATTCAGTATGTTATTTTCCCATTTTTCAATGTGAGTAATGATTTGTAAATAAAATCTTTAAAGGAATAAATGTGTTTTGCATAGTGTTTCCATTTTCCCAACTACAGAGTAATCAATTGTATGCCTTCTTTTTACTGCTGATAATTTAGTTCTTAAAGAACAAATAAAACTACTGTATGTATAGATACACAAAATAGATTGTTCAAGGGCAATATGTAAATGTGTATAGATATGTTTTGTATTTTTGGAAGATAAAGACATTTTTTTATTTCATGCAACTTACAACAAAATTGAGTTTTTATTGTATTTACAGGGATGCCAGGAGGCATAGTGAAAATGAGTAAGAATAACCAAGGTCAAGGCATGGTGTGGTAGGGAGAATGTATTATGGGGTGCACTGCGTGTGTGTGATTGGGGAAAAGAGAATGTATTATGGGGTGCACTGTGTGTGATAGAGGTAGGGAGAATGTGTTATGGGGTGCACTGTGTGTGTGATAGAAGTAGGGAGAATGTATTATGGGTTGCACTGTGTGTGTGTGTGATAGAGTTAGGGAGAATGTATTATGGGTTGCACTGTGTGTGTGTGATAGAGGTAGGGAGAATGTATTATGGGTTGCACTGTGTGTGTGATAGAGGTAGGGATAATGTGTTATGGGTTGCACTGTGTGTGTAATAGAGGTAGGAAGAATGTCTTATGGGGTGCACTGTGTGTGTGATAGAGGTAGGGAGAATGTATTATGGGGTGCACTGTGTGTGTGATAGAGGTAGGGAGAATGTATTATAGGTTGCACTGTGTGTGATAGAGGTAAGGAGAATGTATTATAGGTTGCACTGTGTGTGATAGAGGTAAGGAGAATGTATTATGAGGTGCAGTGTGTGTCTGATTGAGGAAGAGAGAATATATTATGGGTTGCACTGTGTGTGTGTGTGTGTGTGTGTGTGTGTGATAGAGTTAGGGAGAATGTATTATGAGTTGCAGTGTGTGTGTGTGTGTGTGTGTGTGTGTGTGTGATAGAGGAAGGGAGAATGTATTATGGGGAGCAGTGTGTATGTGCGCAATATAAGAAGAGAGAATATATTATGGGGTGAAGTGTGTGTGTGACAGAGGTAGGGAGAATGTATTATGGGTTCCACTATGTGTGTGATAGAGGTAGGGAGAATGGATTATGGAGTGCAGTGTGTGTGTGTGTGTGTGTGTGTGTGTCACACACACACACACATGGGATTATGGGATGCAGTGTGTGTGTATGTGTGCTCGATAGAAGAAGAGATAATGTATTATGGGGGGGCAGTGTGTGTGTGTGTGACAGAGGTAGGGAGAATGCATTATGGGTTGCAGTGTGTGTGTGTGTGTGTGTGTGTGTATGTATGTGTGTATGTATGTGTGTGTGTGTGATAGAGGAAGAGAACATGTATTATGGGTTGCACTGTGTGTGTGATAGAGGAAGAGAGCATGTATTATGGGTTGCACTGTGTGTGTGATAGAGGAAGGGAGAATGCATTATGGGTTGCAGTGTGTGTGTGTGTGTGTGTGTGTGTGTGATAGAGGAAGAGGAAATGTATTATGGGTTGCAGTGTGTGTGTGACAGAGAAAGAGAGAAAGAGTATTATGGGTTGCACTTTTCTAGATCCACCTCCCCTGCCCTTCCTCTTTTTTAAGACTGAATTGCAGCACCACACATTTTGCTATAGATTATATTTTAAGGGCTGTTTTATTCCTAAAGAAGAACAGCAACATTAGTTAATTTTATTTTAAATTTTTTATTATAAACTGTAGTTGTAACACTCTTGACCATTCTTGCAATATAATTATATAATCAATTATTGTATGTCTATTACATCTTCAAAAGGCATATTTTCCCCTCAATATCTTTTGTAATGTTACCTATAAAGGGCCTGATCCAGACTTTAAGAACCTAAGTTACGCACTACTAAGGATAATACATTCCACCTTGCACACCCCTCTCATGAACGTAACTTAGCTGAGTTATGTGTTCAGAACCCTACCTTAACTTCTCCTTGCGTATCTCTGGTCGTATGTAATACCTTATCGTATGTAAGTGCCTAAACCAGCCCATACTGTACAATAGAAACGCATCCCTCCTCTGACCATGCATATATTCGGCTTGCCTAGGGATGTCACGCCCTACGTACAATTTACGTTATGATGAGTAACATCTGCCTCGCGCATGTGCAGTGCATTCCCACAGCCAGACCTACGCATGATGCATGTGTAAATTGGCTGTCATTATTAAGTCTGGATCAGGCCCAAAGTTTAAATAGCACAGTACAGATTCCTGGGGAACTCCACTGGTAACCTTTCCAACCCAAAAATGGATTCCAATTACTACAACCCTCAGTTTTCTATCCTCTACATCTCCTTGATCTTCTCCAATGCAACCATCGTTGAATGGAACCTCAAATTTCCCAGCATGTTTAAAATTCTGCAGTGTGGCACAGTGTCAAAAGCCTTACTGAAGCCTAAATAAGTGATGTCTACAGTTTCTCACTGATATGGTCCCTTCCCCCCATCAGTGAATTTATGCTGCTTGGGATCCAAAAAATTGTTGGATTGATATAATGTGGGCAATATTTAAATGCAACAAAACATCTACAATTGGCAAATGAATAATACTTGCCAACTCTACCAGAATGTCTTGCTCATTACTTATGGATCCTGGGAAGTTTGTAAATAAATTGCATTTGGTCCACAGTGAAGATTGATGTAGCAGATCGTGTCATCAATCCTAGCCCCAGCTATTCAATGCTATTACTATGTAGTGGTGGTGAGGAAGGACGACATGGCTTAATTCAAATTGCTGCATTGGGGTTTTCAAGAAAGTGGACAATCTCCTACCGTAAATAGTGTCATCAAGCCAGGGGTGAATTGGGAACTTAAAGTGACCCTGGAAAAAAAATCAGCAAGAAGCCACATGTGGATGAGATCACTATTGGGCAACTAAAAAATAAGTAAACTGGATTAGTACAGAATAAAGAACTTATATAATAAAATCAGTTCAAAATACATGATATGGGGGCAGGGTTATGTATTGCCAATTATGTGTGTTATGTAAAAGAGTTGCAAACAAATACAATATTTACTGCCTAACATTTCACAATCCAGTAAAGAGATTTATAGTGACCTCTATGCAATGCAGGTAGTCATTGCCACCCAAGTGACCACCACCCAAAACATACAGCTTCCTAGTTTTTAACACCCAATACATACAGTATCCTGGTGAACACCAGTCAATACATACAGTAGCCTAGTGATCATTACCTAAAACACAGAGCATCCTAGTGATCACCACCTGAAATATACACCATACTTGTGACCGCCACCCAATACATACAACATTTCAATGATCTCCGTTCAATACAGACATCATTTTAACAACCACCACCCATGACAGTCAACATTCTAGTCGTCTTCAAATAAAATAGGAGCTGCTGAGTGGCCTCCAGAAGCCACCGGCCTACCGGGAAAATTTCCGGTAAAGTCCTATGCAAACTGTAGACAATTTAATTATCAAGTCTTAGGAAGCTGTGAGCTACAGCCCCCCTCCGTATCTCTCGGAGGGAAGACATAAAAAATTGCCAAGTATGGCATAAATACTGAAGTATGTGAAAGTGTTACATTGTGTTTATTTTTTTGTTCAATAATTTGTCACAGATTTTAGCAAGGCTTTAAAGGAAGCATTGACAGCAACCGCATTCTCTGCACAGCAGGCTTACACCTGATTGTGGTATACAAAGGTCTCTCATCTTCCTAAAGATCTTTAAAATTCAGCTTGTGACATTGCAGCTTCACAAGGGGAGCATGGTCAGTGGAAGCAGAGGAATGACTATGGAGCACAATACTAAAGTCTGAAGTGATTTTAGTAGCTTAGGAAAAATCTGAAAGAGGACAGCTCTGTCATAAGATGAAGCACTGTTAGCATAAACTTGCTTTAGGCTGTAGTTTAAAGGCCCGACGAAGAAAGTTTGAAGAGACAGGAAGCTGAAAAATGCTCCCTGGCTGTTTTATTCAATCCTTTTCACACAGAGGTCTGTTAAAGACAGCTCATGTTTTACTGCCAATCAGTGTCAGTCACCAATCCGGAGCTGTCACTGTGAGGATATGACAGCGACGCAGAACATAATGTCTCCAAATTTAGCACAGAGATAATTGTTTTTTATACTTTCTATTCCTTCCTCTCCTGCTGTCACAACTTGCTAGACTTAGCCATATTGTCAGGCATAGCGCATTCTGCCCCACAGGCTCAATAGGCCTTTACCAAGTGAAATCCACACATAATCCGTCTGTAAAAAGAAATATATACTATGTGTCAGTCGACTGAGAGCCATCCATGTTCGCTCAAACTTGAGCTGGAAAATTAATGAAGACACATGCAAATTTAGCTTACAACTTTTACTAGTTTGTTTTAAGGTGTGTTCTATAGGATTGTCATAAGTTACATTTGAACAATAAAATATAAAGTACTGATGACCCCAATTAATCTCATATCTAAGTGAGGTGCCAGATTTACTAAGCTTGGAAAAGTGGAGATGTTGCCCATATCAACCAATCAGATTCTAGCTAACATTCTCAAATATGGAATAGGAGAGTGAGAGCTAGAATCTGATTGGTTGCTATAGGCAACTTCTCTATTTTTCCCAAACCAGCAGCCTAGTAAATCTGGCCCCTAGAATTAAACTAAATTAACAGCGTTATGCCAAAGAAACAAAAACAAAAAAAACAACTATTGCATGTGCCTGTCCAATCCATAGACTAGATTTGCGAATGCACATAGGACTGTCAAGCTATAAGATAGATTTTTAGAACTTACCTAGTCAAGCAACCCCACACACCCACACATATATTTGTCCTTTGTAGATTACTCTTGCTTAATAAGCATCAATTAGCTGGACTTTAAATTGTTTTGAGCAACCACCATTTTGTGTAACATTGGACCAGATCCTAATGTAAAATGGTGGAGGGTTCAAAGGAAATGTGTGGAAAAATGACTTCACTGAAATGGTGGTTGATAAGTGGAATGATCTCCCATCTGAGGTGGTTGGGGCTAACACAGTAGAACCGTTTAATCATGCTTAGGATATATATAAGGATATCCTAAATCTCAAACTAAATTGAGGGTTAAATAGGGTCTATGGTCAGTATTGTTTTAAATAATAGTAACATGAAATCCTCTATTGGGTCTCTTGGGTTACTGTGCAGTTCTAATCAGCATAAGTAAAAGCTCAATATATCCTTAATGGCACTACATTAGAAACTACTGAAGAGGAAAGGGATCTAGGAGTCATTATTTCATGTGACTTAAAGGTAGCCAAGCAATGTAACAAAGCAATGAGAAAGGCAAGTCAGATGCTTGGTTGAATAGGAAGAGGAATTAGAATCAGAAAGAGAGAAGTAGTGATACCCCTTTATAGATCATTGGTACTACCTCACCTAGAATACTGTGTTCAGTTCTGGAGGCCATATAGACAGAAAGATATAAATACATAAGAGAAACTAAAATGGTTCATGGCATGTATCACAAAACATACCAAGATAGGCTAAACATGTATAGTTTGGAGCAGAGAAGGGAGAGGGCTGTTATGATAGCAGCTTTCAAATATATCAAGGAGGGCGGCATTTTGCAAAGAAAGAGGTGTAATAGAACACGAAGGCATGAATATAAACTGGAGGGCGGTTAGAGGAAATGTGCAAAAAAACTACTACACTGAAAGGGTGATAGATAAGTGGAATAGCCTCTCACCTGAGGTGGTTGAGGCTAACACAGTAGAACAATTTAAACATGCTTGGGATAAATATAAGGATATTCTAAATATCAAACTAAATTGAGGATAAATAGGGTCTAGGGTCAATATAGTTTTAAATAAACAACTGGGCAGACTGGATGGGCCATGTGGCTCTTATTTGCCGTCACTTTCTATGTTTCTATAAGTGCAAGGGGAAAACACTCCTCTTGAACTTAAGGCTTTCCACAAGCAGGAACCTACCTTAATATTTATGCATCGAAGATAGTGTAAAAATGAGGATTGTGAGTAAGGGCTTAGCTAACCTCTTACTGCATAAATACTTCCCCTCTCCCACCATGCGGACATACTTTAAGCAGGCCGCACTGACCCACCATTGGAACGACTTCCTGCATGGAAATCGATACATGCACAAGAAGCGCACTTGAAGATTGAGACCAGTTCCACGCGCAGTATGCAGAAAAAGGCCACTACTTTTAAACTAGAATCCGGTCCATTATTTGAAAGCAGGAGATTAGTTGACAGGGATGTTTTGGGGGGTGTATTTAGTGTATCTAGGTGAGTTAGCTCCCAGTTTCAAAGAACATGTTATGTGAACCAATATTTGTGACCCTCACTAGTTACACTTGGGTCCACCATATAAGAAAAGCCTTGAAGGTGTCAGGTGACTTATTTGAAATGTGTGTTACTAATATTTCTACATTTGATATTACAGATAGAATGGCAGTTTAGCTGCAAGTTAATAGAAGTGGGCTAGATCCTATACTGCATACACGAGCGATTTTACGCTACCCGCTAACGTAAAAGCCCCCATTAGTATTTACTGTGCATGCACACATCAGATGTTACGCCACATAACTCTGAACGTATGTATCAGCCACGTGTCAACAGCATAACTATGAACAAAGGGGTGTGATACCCATACGAAACCCGTAATTATGCTTCAGAGGTATGGTGAGGCATTTAAATCGTACAGTATGGGCGTGTTTAGGCACTTACGTACGTGAAGTGTACGTAACGTTTGAAAATGTAAGGTAGGGTTTGGCAAGCGTAAAATGTACGTAAGTACAAGCAAGGGGAGTGCATAGAAAATACACTAGCGTAAATATGCTACATGAAAAGTAACTAGCACTTAGGTCTGGATCTACCCCAAAGTGCTCTGGTGTAGTACTATGCATCATGTCAATAGTTTTTATTGAACAGTGGTAGCTGGTATAAATGGATAGCTATCACTTAATGAAAAATGCTATCAATAACACTTTAGACTAATAATTAGCATAATGCCTTAGGTAAGAGTGAAGACAAAGCAATGAAGGGGAACAGGATAAATGTTTGGTGGATAATTATCTTCTGAATGGTAGGTGTCAGTTACACCTGTGCTTTTAATAGACTGCACTGTTCATCTCAGAATTTTTAGACCAGTATGACAGGTACAGTGCACTTAAGCTAAATATGTAAATAAAGCTGAGCTACACCATATGTTGGTGCCAGAAGCAAGGCAAAAAGAAAATGCTTATTTTCTTTATTTGTAACAAGCAAGAAGCTTGTAAGCTGTATATGTTTTTATACATATTGGATTTGGAAAGACGAAATATTGATTGCAAATTTCTGAAGAACCTAGAGACAGCAAATCCGAAAGGTTTTGGGTAAAAGAGAATACTGGATGCCTTTAATGCCGAAGACATTCAACCTCAAACCAAGCTATGACCATGTCCTCACATCAGATCTATAAATAAATGAAATATTATTGCCCTCTATATCTGTCAAAAAACAAGGATCAACTAAATATGTTCTTATTTTTTGTTACTAGAGTGAATATAAGGGAATCTAGTAATGGTTTCAGGGGTAAATTTACACAGGGTGTGGGTCCACGTAGCGAACGGCTCTATTTCGAAAGGGCCATTTGGTGCCAGCCAGTCCTGAACTGCCTGGGAAATCGATTGCTCATGCCTCGAAGAGGCATAGCAATCGATCCCCGGAGCACCGAACACTGTGCTTCGAAAGGTAAGGCTTCCCTACTCCATTACCCTGACCCTAAGTCCCCCTTCCCGCAGCCTAACAGACAGATAGATAGATAGATAGATAGATAGATAGATAGATAGATAGATAGATAGATAGATAGATGTCAGAACTGCTTTGTGACAATAATTACAATAGTTTTTCTTCCTTTTACCGCAAGCTCTAATATAAACATATTTTACAGTCCAGAAGAGCAATGCAAATAAACATTACCTACGTATGAAAGCACGACAAGCAGCTCCTCGCAGTAAAGGAATTGATGCCATATGCATATTTACATAAGTGCGCTATCAACATTCACTTACAGCAGTTTCCTTTTAAATGTTCTCCTTTCAACAGAAAAGCAAGATGCACAGCGGAGGACTCTGGACAGAGCGTGAGATGCTGGGAGATCTCCTTGGGATGCATTGCAGTAATAACAGAGCGAGTCAGTGGTAATGGATAATTTGCTTATCTTGTTTGTTTGGATGGCTCTTCTCCAAACCAGTTATAAATAAACAGTTTAAAAGCAAATTGTTGTTTAAACTGATCATTATGTGCCCAAACCATATTTATGAATCCTTATTTGCCAGTGCGTCTTATTGGTCATTATTCCGTGCTACACTGATTCCCGTAAGCAAATTTATCTTCCTTAGACATCATTACTTAGACACTTAAATTTCTTTCTTAAAGGTGATGTCCTACTTAGCTGCATGCATTGATAATCATAATGCAAATGTACGCTGACATAAACACATTAAAGCGTTGCACCTTGTCATCTTCTCCTAGTGATTTGCACAATTTGCAGAGCAGAATATTTGCATATATTATCAAAATGATCACTTATCACTAGATTGCCACTTTTGATAAATGAACAAATGTGCCCGTTTTCAAACATGTTTCCCTATATGATTTAATGACATAACACAGCTGGTTAATAATTAGCAGAAATGATCTATGGCTTTAATATACAGACAACAACGTGCGGGGTGGCTTGTACCATATGCAATTTTTTATCTGAATCCCAAATGCCGAAATGGTGGCATAAAAAATAAAAAAAATGACAATTTCAGATATAAAATATGTTTTAGTATTTAAATTAGCACTTAGGTAAAATATGGAAATGTCATTAATTAAACGGACACAGAGGCAATAAAATACAACCATGAAAATGATTATATAACTAAGACTTTTTTTTTTTTTAAATAATAAAATATATTTATATATAATGGTGGAAGGTAAGAATAATAGACATCAAGAAAGTGGTCACATGATCAATCATGTGATCCAACAATGGATCAGATTCCAACTTCTGCATTTAATGACCATGCATGTGGTAAACTTCCATTACAGTTCAGGCTGGAACCATACTTCCATACTGGTACACAAGTGGAAAGGGGGGAGCATGGTATGTATAATGCACAATGAGGATGTGCTAAGTGCCCTCCACTTTATCACGACTTCTGAGCAGTCCCTATTGTGTGGACAGTTTCTAAATCTTAAGTTAGGGGTCAGGGATTGTATGTACGTGTGTGCGAGGGAAAAGGTCACCCCTCGCCCTCATGTAATGCTGAATTGGAGCAACAGGTCATAGAAGTCTGGATCCAGTCCACTTTTACTATGCTAGTAGGATCAGTAGTAAAGAGATTCTGAGGGATTCTACATCCTACAAAAAGAGACTGTTTTCAATCTAATAAAAGATAAACTTTCTGGCAGATCAAAACTAACCGTATAGGGAAAAAACTGTGCATAAATCAATCATTATAAATGACAATATCAGAATTATCCAATTAAGTTTTCAATCTTAAACAAGAATCATTCTAAACCACTTTAATATACACAGACTAACAAGAACTAGCAAAAGTCAGTGTTTCAATGCAATAAAAAATTAAAATATAAAAACAAGATGTTAGTATTTCTTTTTTTAGCAATATCCCAATAAATGATTGTTTGACTCTATAACGTATAGATCTAGAACATGCAGTTAAGCATATAGGGCTGGATCCAGACTTAAATTAGTTACTCCAGGGCTAAACCATGTTGATTGCAGGGGGAGTCAAGTTAATTGTATTCTTTGTATGCAGGGATATTAAACGATCAAAGAATGATTTAACCCCCCCTCCCCATGAAATAGTGACACAGACACCAGATTTGGGTTCAAAAAAGGGGGCATAGATTTATTAAATAATAATTAAGCTATGATGAATGGATTTGAATATATATTTTGACTATAAAATTTTGGGGCAGGGACAAGGTGGCACCATAGCAGGTGGGGGTGTCAAGCAAACGATACAAAGACAATACTCCGTTGTCATAAAAGGTGCTCCCAACATCCCGCCCCACAATCCCACCCCCCCATGGCAATTTACTTTCCAGTGCACACCTCAAGACGAGGAGACAAGTTCAGGCCCTGCCAATAAGCAAGGTACCTGAATAAATCGGAAAGGTAAGCCAAAGTTCCCCCAAAGTGTAACAATTCCCCCAACAGTTACCCCTTTATGCGCCAACTAAATAGGTCGAAACCCCCAACTCTATCGCCACAGCGAGGGACCCTCCGGTACCTCCGTCCGCCACCCTATACCCCTAGCAGCCCATCAAATAATTTTTTTCAAATAAAGACATTCCTTCATCGGAAAGATGGATCCCATCTGTTCTGTACAACAATGGCTGGTCAAAGGATAATTGGGGGTGAACGATGACATGACCGCCGAGCCCCAACAACATTGATCCTACCCTCCAATTAGCCTTCTTTTTTGCCTTATCAACACCTTTTATGGACCCCGGGCCTAACCAAACTCTTCTGGGTATAATGTTAGACCAACAAATAATTAATGAGGGAAACAACTTATGAATCCTTGACAGGTCCCTCTTTATATCCCCTACCAGTACACAAGACTTCCGATGCCCCACATCATTTCCCCCTAAGTGGATCACCAAGCAATCTGGCAGGCTGAAATTAAAGACTGCCTTTCTAAACAAAAAATAAAAAAGCTTCCACTTCATCCCTCTAATTCCACCCCTAACCTGCCAGCCATGGCACAGGAACCTGCTTTGTACAAAACTGCCCAGCCCAAAAAACATAGGAATGACCCATGATCCAGGCTTGACGCCCTTGGTGATGTGGACCTGAAACAAAACAGAAAACCCTGAAAATTCAATTGAAATCGTGAATGAAAATTGACCTCTGTGAAACCTTCATATACCAGCCTAGCAATATAACAAAGAATACAAACAAAGGAAACAACAGGAAAGGTGGGAAATATAAAAAACCGAGTAGTCAGAACGAAACCGCAAGAGGTGAACACTCCCAAAAACCCCCTAAGACATCCAAAGGCCAATCAGGATATCCCACTAAGGGCAAAAAATTGAAGAAAAGGCCCTTGGCCCCCCTATAAAAACAGGGGATGGTCAGTCCGGATCATCCTGACTGCTAGTTTTCCCCCTAAATATGCTAGAAACTTACCTTACGACCTGTATATTTAACTCTTAAGTGAAACAAATAACTACCGCAAATTCACTATCTTAGCTTAAAAGATATTTACTTTAACTTATTCAATCTAACATACTTACGATAAGCCTTTGACATCCACCACCCTAGAGCCATAATAGCCTCCTCGGGGCGACCCTCGACGGTGGCGGAAGTGGTGGCTCCAATTGTAAAAGAATCAACGGGATCCATGCTATCTCCCTGGAGACAGGTTTTGAAAACTCTGGTGATTTGGAATCTAGTTAACAGGGGGGGCGTCCAGGTGCACCAGCCAGTCACCAGTCACCTGGTTGTCCTCCCATCATGTAACATTTTGCTAAAGCAACTGGCCAGATGTGGATGTGCCACAAGAGTAATCCACCTGCCCTTACCCATCTGATCAGTTTTGGACTTATGCACTTTACAAGAAATAGAATTTTCCCTACAAAAAACATTGGCTCACAACATACCAGAATTGGCTGCTTTCTTACCCGCTGCCACCGACTTAGATATCCTAAAAGCCACAAAAAAAAGTCCATGAAAATGAAACCTTAAATAGCCGGGCCTCAAAACTGTTAAATGTAGCCTGAGGGATAAATCTAATTAATTTGCACAACAAGGAAATATCAATAGGTCGTCTCAAATCCTCCCCTGTGGGATGCCAACCCTTCAATATGCGTGAAATAAAAAACCCCTTCGTAATGTCGTAACCAATTTTTAATTTGGAAAAATAGGAAACCCCCGCCAACATGGAAGTCATGGATCCCTTAGATCTACCAGCACGAAATTCATTCCACAACCACTTTAAAAGAGTTTGCCTAACACTCTCACCTCTCTGAGCTCTGGCCTTCTTGAATCCGACCCACTTCTGCCAGGCCCGGTGATAAACCCGTAAAGTGGCTGGGGCAAGGGAGCTGTTCACCAGAGCCTCTAGGCCGGCTTCACAATCTGCCAAAGATGACACGGGCATGACAAACCTGCCGCCTGAGCCTGCGGCGCCAACTCCCTGAACTGGGGCCAATTAAAATGGGATAAAGCATCTGCGACTGTATTAGACAAACCCGGAACATGACACGCTTTAAAGGTAATATTAAATTTAAGGCAGCGTAAAACTAAGTAACATATCAAGTTAATTGTAAGAGGAGATGAGGCCCTCTGGTGGTTGATGACCTGGACCACCCCCAAATTGTTGCACAAGAATACAATTACATGATTTTTCAGTTGTTCCGCCAAAAGTTCTGCCGCAACAATTATAGGGAACAGCTCCAGTACCAACAAGTTTGCAGTGAGCCCCGTCTGCACCCAGGACTGTGGTCAAGGTTCAGCACACCATGACCCTTGAAATATTGGCCCAAAACCTTTGGAACCGGCCGTGTCTGTGAACAATTCTAACTCGTGATTTGACTGCTCTGCCTCGCTCCAAATCCTAACACCATTAAAATCAGACAGGAATTCGATCCAAACACGCATGTCCTCCCGTATGGCTCCTGACAAATGCACGAAGTTTTGGGACAACTTTACTCCGGCTGTAGCCTTTTCCAATCGCCTACAAAAAATATTGCCCATAGGAATCACCCTGCAAGCAAAATTCAAGAGGCCTAAAATGATTGAACCTTCTTCAAGGTGGCTCTCCGATGCAGCGCAATATCCAGTAGGGCCTCCCGTAATTTTTTAACTTTCTCCGCTGGGAGACAACAGGATCCCTCCACGGTATCGATCTCTATACGCAGGTAGGAGAAACAAGTGGTGGGACCCTCCGTCTTATCCGCTGCCACCGGAACCCCAAATTGCCAAAAGAGGGACCGTGCCGAGAATAGCGCTTTCGCACAATCGTTGGAGTCCGCCGCGCCGACAAACAAGAAGTCATCTAGATAATGAACTAATTGTTCGTACCGTGCCTGAGTCCCGGTGTAATGGGAGCAAGCAAAAAGCTGACTCCACATCCAGTTTTGCCATAAGGCGCCTGCACCACAGGACCGCACCATCTCCACCGCCTGTTCGAAAGAATGGTACTGTACTTTGTATCGTTGTAATCATTTAACAAAGAACCCTTAGGAAAGCACAAGTGTTGGATAAGCCGAAAGTTGCCGGGAACCTTCTTAGGAACCACGCTGATTGGTGAAAGCACCAGACCCGGAATTAAAGGTTCTGCAAAAGGACCCGACATTCTGTCCAATCTAACTTTTTCTAAAACCACTTCCGGACACTGCCTCGGAGACTTAAGGTTCTGCTGGCAGCCCGAAACTATCAAACCTTTAACTGGTAAACTAAAACCATTAACAGGGGAGTGGGCCCTGGGGAGGGGGCCTGGGACTGGTGGCCACTCTACCGGGAAAGTTGGGGGCTCCTCCCCCACCACAGTCTTTAGCGGGATGTGGGCCACCACAGCGTGCCTGTTTCTACATGCTGCCCCTCTAGGGCATCTTGCGCCATTAAACGCAAAACACCGGCCTTTGATGGGTGGAATTGGGGCTAAACGGGACTGAGAGGCAGCTTTACGAAAGGGGTAATTATCAGATCCGCTTTTTGCATTAGAAATGCGCTCCTATATCACTGGACTTTGTAAATTGAAATGCTATTTGCCCCATCCTGATGCTTATGGTATCTCTCATCATAAATTCTCCACATAGCAGAGCGAGAGGAGGTGTATAACTCATGAATCAAGTGCAGGTGACCTACAATGTCCATGTACTCTGTTGGCCGCGTTTCTAGATAACATGCGGAGAAAGGGGTATAACCTCTGAGCCAATTTGAAAAGGACCTGTACTGATCCTCCCCCACACCTCCCTTGGCCTTAGCTGCTGCTAATCCCGCCTTTCCAGTATGGATAATGGCAAACATATCAACGAAATGCCCGCGTTCTATTCTTTCCTTAGTGGAATTATGGACGTCCCAGGTTATGTCAGCATTATCATAGAGAGAGGAGGGGGACCCTAACATCTACGTGGACTCTTGGCACACTTTTTTCCTCCTGACCCAGAAATGGAAATTTTCCGTTTACCATGCAAAGTTTTCTTCAAGAAATTCATCACCTTCCCCAGTTTAATCTGAGAAGCCGATGAAGCAATACTAGAACTAATCATTTACATAGCATATTATACCTTTCCTACCTTATCACCTCACTCTTTTGTCCCCCCAGCAGTTAGCACTCAAAAAAAAAAAAACAACACACACTTTTATCATTAGTTCATAAAGGCTGATACTGCCTCTCCTCTTGGGAATGGCCGCTCCTAGTCCTTCCTGCGCCCAGGCTGCCGTGCCAGCGGCCATCTTGCTTAGGGCATAGAGCGTCGCAGCGCTCTATGCCCCGATGGAGGGACACCCCGCTGTGAAGCAGGGGCTAGTGGACGTCGTGGACTAGGGGCTAGTGGACACCCCCCACTCTGTGACCTGCACCTGATGCGGATGTCACGTGGGGGTCCCTTTCTGTAGCGCTACCCTCCGCACCCACTGGCCAGGCTGGGACTGAGCAAGCTAGGCCTGCAACCAGTGGGGTGGAGGTATATGAGTCGCCCTCTACAGTGCAGCCCACCCAGAGTGGGCACCCACCTGGACCCCAGATGCCTTCCTCAGGGGTCACACTCTGGGGGGCCTTTCTTCTATGTCTCCCCTTCAGCTTACATCACCAGTTGCTAATATGGGGGTTATGCCACCCCCACAGAGTTACCCTCCCTTTCAGATGGGGGGAGTGAGTACACAGCCCCCCTTTCCAGCTCCGCAGTTTGCAGCGGGGGGGAGGCAAATTGGAGGGCTCCATGCCATCCTGGGTTATTATCCCCCGCCACCCCCTTTTCAGCAGCTCATGGCGGGGAGGGATCCTATCTCACCATGTAACGTGCCATGTAATGTACTATGTAATGTGCCTGATGCAGTTTCTCTACCAGTTCCCTCACAGGTTACAGTCCCCATGAATCGAGGAGCGGCTAACAGCACCGAGGTCTGCCTTGCAGTGAGCGCCACTGCCGCCCGTCATTGACACAATATGTGTCAAGCCGCAGCAATCCACAAGTAGGGATACACCATCGACCGCAGTTTCCATTCCGGGCCAGCTGCCAGCAGTGAGTTACCTCAGCCCCTTTTATCGGATATCGACTCTATGGGCTACATGACTTCCCCTGACTCCTCCGGCCTTACAGCGGCTATGGGTAAAGATGGTATTGGCGAGGCAGCGTACAGGTCATATAAGAACTGGACCCTGGGTATGTTAGCGATCGCAGCTGCGTATGCGGAGGAGTTCCCTGAAAAAACTGGAGGTATCTTTACGTACATAAATCTCATACATGAGCATTATGTCCTCCTTAAGGGGACAGGCTGGCGCAACTATGATGAGCGTTTTAGGCATAAAATTGATGGGAAGCGCGTGACAAATTTTAGTGTAAAGGACATGAACATTTGGCTGGCAGTCACCCAGCAGGCATCTGCCCCCAATTGGTCACACAAATCCTTTCAGAAACCTTTGGCCCACAGGGGCCAGTCAAACTCGATCGGCCCCAGTGTGTCCTGCTACGGATTCAGTTATTCTCAATGTCAGCAGGGCACGAAATGTAATTTTCATCACTCCTGTCTGCGCTGCGGAGGTCTCCACCCAGCGAAAGAGTGCAAGCGTGCGGGAGCCAATACTAGAACAGGCAGAGCTGGATTTAGCGGTAATTCGGGTCAAGATCCCGTCGCCCATCCAGCTCAATAAACTTAATGAATGGCTGGATTGATATCCTGATAGAGTGTCGGCAGTGCTGCTGTGGACAGGCTTTCAGGATGGTTTCAGGCTACCCATATCAGCCCCTGTTTCCCTGACCCATCCTTGCAATTTGTGTTTGGCGCAGGATTTTCCAGACCAGTTTCGTGAGAAGGTGGCACGGAAGGTTGCGCTTGGGCGTATGGTCTGTCCCTTCAAGGAACCTCCTCTCCCTAACCTGGTCATTTCCCCAATCGGAGTAGTGCCAAAGAAGACCCTGGGTAAATTTTGGCTCATTCAGCACATGTCCTTTCCGGAGGGCATGTCGGTGAATGACGACATACCACAGTCGAACTCCACAGTCCATTATCAATCGTTCGAATCCGCCCTCCGCATTGTTCAGCATGCTGGCTCCGGTGCTTTGTTAGCAAAGGTGGACATTGAATCCATTTTCCGGTTTCTCCCCCTACACCCTGATTCTTTTCAGTATATGGATTTTTGCTTGCTTGATGGGTTTTATGTTGACCGATGTCTACCCATGGGTTGCGCCATATCCTGCATGTATTTTGAGATGTTCAGTAGCTTCCTGCACTGGTGTATTACAGCGGGAACCAGGCACCCTGGCGTCGCTCATTATTTGGACGATTTCCTAATAGTGGCGCCTCCCGCATCTTCCCTCTGTGAGCACCTTCTGTTCTCGTTCACTGCCCTATTCTCATCCCTAGGCATGCCCATTTCTGCAGATAAAACTGAGGGTCAAGGACGTGCCTTTCCTAGCTTGGTATTGAAATCGACACGAGGCGGGTTTGTGTCGCCTACCAGCTAATAAAGTGGCAGGGCTGCGGGATAAGGTGTTGGCGGCTGTTACATCCGAAAAGATTTGCACAGCTGCAGTCACTTCTGGGTTCCTTAAATTTTGTATGTTGCATTATCCTTATGGGTAGAATTTTTAGCAGGCAACAGTTGGGGTGGCAAAATCACATTTTCGCATACGTGTGACCCATGAGTTGAGAGACGACCTCCATCTCTGGCTGGAATTTCTGGAGCACTTCAACTGTGTCCTTTTATGGCAGGCCCCTCCCATATCTAACCTAGAGATACAACTCTTGACAGATGCGGCAGGGGCAGCTGGTTTTGGGGCTTACTTTGAGGGCTCCTGGTGTGCGTGTCCATGGCCTCTATCGTGGGTGAAAGCGGGTCACACGTCTAACCTACTGCTCCTCAAACTTTTCCCCATCGCTGTAGCAATCGAATTGTGGGCAGCACGCTTTAGCGAAAAAAGAAAGGTTTTTTTTGCCACTTGCCAGTGCTATTCTCTGCAGCCCCAAATATATTAAGGGAGATCCCAATCTCCAAATAAGGCAATGTGCAAAATGTAAAAACAACAGAGAAAGGTTCAGAAGAACCAAAAAGATAGAGTGGACAATAATCAATAAATCTTAGCAGCTAGTGGAGAGGTGAATCCTACCAATTCTCCTAAAAAACAATATATACCCACCAAAAGAACCACAGCGCTATTCTGTGTGAATAAATTGATTGGGATAGCAAAACTAGATTATTAGTTCACCAATCTTGAAAATACCTTAAAGCCGAGCAGAGGTAAAAAACATGACACTTTAATGCAATATAAAAATATACATAAAACATAGAACATAGAGCATAGAGCATAAAAACAATACAATATAATGTGCACAGAATGGAGCAATTTATAAATAAGCCGATAATATTGTGGAGCAGTGGCAGTCCCTGTGGTACACTATTGCAGATACAAATATTGGCGGCAATACCATAAGTGCAGAATTAAATATCAGAAAAGCTGTTCCCAGAGTGTTGCTGGTAATTGTAGTTCACTATGTGAGAGCAAGAATGCGGGGAAAAAAATCTCCTCCTGAATTACTCAGACTGCTGTGAATTGCAAAGCAGGAGTTAAGCAGAAATCTCCGACGGCTGAGATGTAAAGCCGCGGTCTCCCGTTCAATTTGGAGAGTGGTAAGCCGCACAAATAATCTTTAATTGATGTTTGCTAAATGCCACAGGCGAAATACTCACAGTCCCACTTGTAAGTTAAAGGATCTGGTCCAGGGTATGGGAAACTCCTCCGTGAGTCAGATAGACATATGTGTAAAGCGGAGGCCACCCGCTACACTAGAGACCTACGGACCGAAGACCAGTCAGCTGTTTAAGCTCCAAACAATTAGTGCATGTGCATGTGACGTCACCGCTGACGCGTTTCGTCCGACACGGGGACTTTATCAAAGGGGATAAGGGCGTCCTATGTTCAGTTATCCTTTTAAAGAGAGATCCACAGATGTCCACTAATTAATGAGGCTAATATGAGATCCTAAAAATCCCAGAGGTCCCAATAACAATATATTTATTCTGTGCTCTAAGAGCATATAATTACCAAAAGATTCATACATTAATAAAAACAAAACAAAAAAAAAAAACGTTAGTTAATAATAACAAATGTCTTATTATGTGGATCTCAATAAACCTACTGCTCAGCATTTTAAGGTTATCCCCATAAAGCAACCAAATATAACTAAAATGTGACAAACACAGAAAAATGTTAATCATATTAGTTATCAGATTTAAAACATATAATATACAATAATTATGTTATGTATCACAAAAAGGGTATCAATGTCATCAGATAGACTTAGGGACATTACAGATTCCCACGCTAACCATGGATAATCAATGTCAGTGATTAAGAATCACAATGAGTCAGTCCCTAATAACCCCAGAAGAGAAGATGGTCTATAAGATATATAATTCATGTAAATATTATAAAATATGGTAGAATACCGGTCAATCAATTTTCACACACACACACACACACATATATATATAT
>WWET01000117.1:195152-205345 GCA_011038615.1 Limnodynastes dumerilii | reverse complement strand
AGAAAAAATAAAGAAAAAAATGAGATAATAAAATTATCTGCAATGAGAAGGGATTTAGTGTTATATAAACATTAGAGAAAAAGGGACAAAGTATCTATGTATGTAGAGCTGTAGGAATAAGTGTGGCAATAGAAGATACTCTATAAGTGTAAGCTCAATTGTATGCAGTGAGTGCAAGGGTAGATATGAATTGTAAAATATATCATGTAGATGTAGTATGTAAAAATCATTATGGTAGTCTGAAATATACAAAATAATGTAAGAATTGAATAATGATTATAATATTAATTAATGAGAATTAAGAAAAAGCAAAATATCATATGAAATGAACAAAAAATAATGAATAATAATAGAAAAAAAAACAAAAACACAAAGGTGTCTGTATGTGAAATAGTAAAGGAATTTAATATAATGATGATAAATTCTCCATAATATAAAGATGTGCAATAGATATAATTGATTGGATTAAAAAGAGGGAAGTGTGGAAGTTCTATAGTGACCTAGAATAAAACGGGATAGTGTAGAAAAAAAAATAAAATAAAAAAAATAATGATATGGAGTTATGAAAATTGAAACCTGAAAAAATTGATTGATTAGTACCCTGTATCTTTGAATTCGAACATATCATTGAGGCCCTCTGGAACCAGTGTTTGAAGCTGGAAAATCCAGAAGGCCTCCCTTTGACAAAGTTTATTAATGTGCAAAATGTACCAATATATTCTGGGGCGCTGAGAGACGGGGGACTGGGGGTAAGTGTAGGAGTTAAAGTGCTAATATACTGGGATAAGGTGCTATAAAGTGAAAAGTGCTTAAAGTGCTAGTGGTTATATTACAATGTCTAGTCTAACTAAATCCATAGTCCCAATGAATGTCCAAAGAATGATGATCCAGTAGTCCTTATGCAAACATATACTATAGTCACAAATGGATGTCCAAAAATCCACAGATAAGTGTTCCCATATAGTACCAATCCAATGTCTAGTGAATGTCCAAATAAAAAACCAAATAAATATGCACGTTTAAAAGGTCCCTTGATCTGAATAAAACCACTTTGTATTTCCTTCCTTGGCCAGCCTTTTAAAGTGAGAGAAACAAATCCTAGTTTAAAATCTAAAACTTTACTTAACAAGGTAAAAACATTGTGACATTAAAAACATAAATTATATAAAATTGGAACTTCCCTTTAGAATGTTAGCCATGGGTGGTAGGGCTATCAGAGGGAGAGAGCGCGTGTTGAAGAGACCGGGCAGCTCTAGAAGAACGCTTATGAGCGAATTTACGCGTGGCGGAGACGTAAAATCGCCTTTTGGTAAGTACTGCGCATGCGTACCGTAGATTGCAGGGGGCGTGCACTCCCCGCTACGTGCATGTGCTTACTGACCCTTGCACGCACGTAAAGCGTGCGGGGTCAGGACCTAGCCCTTTATTTGTAATATAAATTAAATATCATAATAAATCTTTTGCCAAAAAGTTAGGGGGAATAACAGTATTTAATTTCCTTAGGATAAATAAAAGAAGCCATATAAACTGCATATCCTTCATTACACTATGCCAAAAGGTCACGACACAATCCTAACGTCAACACGGTCAAGCACCATAATTCATGGACTTCATGCCTAACACACACATAACATGCAACTAAAGGATTATAATGATCTGGACTCTTACTCTTTCCAACCTTTTCCACTGACAATTTAATGTCACTTCAATGCTTTCGAGATCTCCTCTTAAATGGCTTAACAGTTTTACCCACATAAAGCAGCGAGAAAGAACATTTCAGTAAATATACAGATAAATCACTGTTACAGTTCAACAATTCCCAAGAAAAAGAAACACTTACCCGATGTGTGGGTGGCCTTTATTGTGTTTTCCATTTCCTTTTGTTCGATATATGACTGAAAAGCTTATTTTTTAAAAATAATTTCACCTAATTTTAATCCTCAGAAATGAACGAAGAAAGGTCCTTTACACTTGCTTTGTGTTACTGTAAAAAAGACACTTTTTTGCTCAATTAAAACATTTTTAGGCATGACCAAAACTGTTTCACAAAATTGAATCAATTGCTTGAATCGGGTTAATGTAGAGAGGTGCATGGAAGGGTTAATGTGCACAGGAACAACACAAAACACTGAGATTATTATTATCATGACACGTGACCTATTATAGAGACTGTTGTTGATCAGTACAGCACCACACCAGAGAAGCCTTTAAAGTGGCTGGTAGCTTATCATATATTAGCAAATATATGCAATGGACGATTGCGTTTTATGTTACAGATAGAATGGTATAGGCTGTTACTGGTTAATAGCAGTGTTGCTGGGGCATTTTCTTTGTTTCTCTGCTGATTACCCTGGCCTTTCATGCACCTATCTACAGTATATAGTATATAGTATAGGTGCTGTAAGATCAGGGGTTTTGGTTGCCATTTCCTAGGCAACCATAGGTACAATATCTGGTTTAGCATAAAAAATCTTCAAACATCAGTCTAGATCAGGGTTGCCTACTTTTAAAAGCTTCCCTCCGAGAGATCCATACATACAGGCAGGGGGTGGGGCTTAACAATGTGATTTATGCAAATCACGCCATTAAACCCTGCCCCTTAACTATTAATTACTCATTTTAGGGTTTAATAGGGATGGGTGGGAGGATTGATGACACAATTAGCATTATCGAGACCCTCCCTGTCCCTAGCAACACTAGTATACTAGTGTTGCTAGGGACAGGGAGGCAGGACTTGAGGCCGGGATACTGGGAGAACTACTCGAATTTCGGGAGTCTCCCAGACATTCCGGAAGAGTCGGCAACCCTGGTTCAGATATGATGAAAATAAGGCTGTGTGGTTTATTGACACATAAATTCAGCAGCACACAAAACAAAACTCATAAAAATAAACCCTGGGCCTGTCTGGCCACTAACTAATACAACAGACAATCCTTGTCTATGGTGAGTGGACCTTGTGCCTCCCTGGCTGTATCTGGTCGGTGTGGTTTCTCCGGAGGCCACTTGTCTCATTGACTTTCACTGGAAGACACCTGCTGAATACCTTACAGCCCCTTTAAGCAGCACCAACAGGTGTTCTTCTAATCAACCGGTTCCCAGACTGATGAGACCAAAGACCTGGAACAGGACTGAACTCTGAAACTTTTACCCAGCTCCTGCCCTCTAAATCCAGTAGTTCTGTCACAAAGGGTTATGGATTAAATCATTCAATGTCCACACGTGAGATGGAAGTAACATGGGAGTTCCCTTCCTTCTCACCTGCAGACTTTCATACCGGTTCTGTCTCTCCAGACCGTAGGTATAGAATAACATCCAACACCCTTCGTATTTGTGATCTGTCAGAACTGTACAGACGATGACTGTCCTCAGCGTCTTTGCCCCTCACTTGCACTATGCTTCTGGCTATGTTTGTACTCTACAAATGAACAATGCTAATAGCAATAATAAATCACGGCTTGGCTTTAATTGGTAAGAATTGCCTTTCCTAGTAGCCTTGTCTTGCCCTTCGGCATGGGGACGTGGAAGAATTGGAAATTTTCATCCTCCTGTTCCAAGTTATATCCCAAGGCTTACGATTATAAAGACATGAGAATTTTAAAGCCAACACTAATTGCTCACTAGGAACAAGAACAAACATCCTGGATGGCCATTGCCAGGAACCGGACAGGTCTCCGGCCAGACAGAAGTCAACAGTGAGACGGCACTGTATAATTTGCTAAGAGTAGAGAAAAGACGGCTGCTTTATTTGATTCTCCTTTCATTCTCTGTGCGGCATCAGAGCAGCAGTGGTTAAAGGCAGGCATGAATTCCCTCTGACAGACACATTACCAAGCTGGAAGGCGTTTCTCAAGATTCATTCATAACTGTCCAACCCACGCTATAATTGCACCTTATTGCTCTGCCTGCCGGGCTTACTGCTCTGCCGCACAGACTTATTTGCTGTGCCGCGTGACTTCCCTTCCTCATTCACTCTATCCTGCCAATATTGGGCTTTCACTACGAGAAACGAGGTGCTTTTTCTTCACCCTCTATAAACAATATTTAAAAACAAAACAAAAAAAAACTACATTTCTCAATTATAAATTGATAATCATCCTCCACATGAATCTGCTTTGCATTTTCCACCCGTATAGGTTATGCAAATAAAAGACAGAGATCGTTGTAATAAACCAATTGATTTTCCTTTCTTTCTTGTCTATTGCCTTTGCTTGTTTATCTTCTTCCCCTCTTATTTTTCTTAGATCTCATCTTGATATTTCCCCTTTTGCTAAATCAACATGTTTCGCTACAATGATCTCTTGCTATTTTTATCTGCAATGCGACTCAGGCTTCTTATATTTTCTGGATTTCAGATTTATTTTATTTATGTTTTATGTGCTGATTTTCTTACATCTGTGGTTAATGTTCTTGATCTGTTCTATAAAACCCTCTAGCTAGCATCAATATCCGCAGGAGCGACATTTTATGAACTGACCAATTGCTCTGGTCGTATAGAGTGTCACAATAATAGTATCTTTTTTTTTTTGATGAACGGCTGTTATAATTGTAAGCTAAATGCTGTCATAAGTCAGGCATAGTTTATAACATCAGGTTTTATCTGAAAAGAAAGAACAGTGAGAATAGCTCATGGAGGGTATTGGAGTGATTTAGAGTCAACAGCAAAAAGCAAAGGCATGTTGGGGATCTAAATTTAAAGCTGAGAGGGAATGCTTCACTGTTTAACTGTAATTTGTCGTTTAAGCATAAAACCAGGGTTGACGACTTTCTATTTTTTTCTCTCCAGGAGATTTTAGAGGGAGGAAATAGATACCGACACAGGGGCAGTACTTAATGATGCAATTTATGCAAATATGCTTCCTGGCAATCACTACTGTAACTCACAGTGTTCCAGGATGTGGGCGGGGCTTGTTGATGGAAATCATGTAAACAAGTCCTGCTCATTGATTACTATAATAAGAGGCAGGGGGGGTGGGACTTGCCGAAGATTTGCCTGTACCAGAAAAACTACCTGAATTTTGTGAGTGTCCAGTAGCTAATATTGCCTGTGACACAAAACATACCAAGAAAGACTAGGGCTAGATTTTCTAAGCTGCGGGAATGGAAAAGTGGAGATGTTGTCCATAGCAACCAATCAGATTCTAGCTCTCACTTTCCTATTACATACTAGAGAATGTTAGCTAGAAACTGATTGGTTGTTATAGGCAACATCTCCACTTTTCCTTTCTCACAGCTTTGTAAATCTGGCTCTAGGAAAACTAAACATATACAGCTTGGAGCAGAGAAGGGAGAGGGAGATATGATAGCAGCTTTCAAATACATCAAGGGGAATGACCAGCTAGAGTATGGGGCACTTTTCATAGAAAGAGGTGTAAGAACACGAGTGCATGTGTATAAATTAGAGGGTGATATGTTCTGGGGAAATGTAAAATAAAAAAGTCACGAAAGATGTAATAATAAGCGGAATAACCTGCCCTCTGAGGTGGTTGAGGCTAACACAGTAGAACAGTTTAACATGCTTGGGTTAAATATAAGGATATCCTAAATCTCATACTATATTGAGAGTAAAATAGGATCTAGGGTCAGTATAGTTTTAAATAAACAACTGGGCAGACTGGATGGGCAATGTGTCTCTAATCTGCCATCACTTTCTGTATTTCTGTATGCAAAAAAATAAGTATACAAAAAAAAAAAAGAAAAGCAATTTCCACCCCTCACAGCATAATTTGTTCCAAATTGGGATTTTCCATACTCTGCAAGATAATCGGCCAAATGACAAATAAGACATAGTCAGATTTCATTATTATCATTTATCTTGCATGTAGGATAAACAATAATAGCTGATTCCTATAAATCTCTGTTTGGATCTGGGACTTTTTAATTTCAGGCTAATTCTTCCAGAATCCAGACATTAACCAGATCCCACTCACTTCATATCAGACATATCAGACTTGTCATGACAATGTGAACAAGGTAATCATGGCCCTAATATAGCTGGTATGCCCAACCAAATGCCCCCCCCTGGTCCCAGAGGAGCAAACATTAGTTCCTGTTGTTCACGGCAATGGCTACCACTTAATGTGATCGGCAGTCATTTCATGATTGGTTATCATTTGTTATTAAACGCTATTAAAATGGGCTTATTAAGCAAAATAGTTCATGTAGGAAATTAGAACCACTGTAGAACAAAGCAGACAATCAGTTATGAACTTTCTTCAATCTAATTGCTCAATAGTGCTTAACTTACAGCTTATTATTCCACTTTATACCTTGTTATTTATTGGACAGAAAAGTCTTTATTTACAGTATTTTATATATAATCCCAATATACTGTATTTTCAGAAAACGTATAACACTACATTTATTTAAAATCAATACAGGATAAATAAATAAAAAAAAATACATCAATAATGTTACATCTTTAGGAGAGCAATGGTTATTCAGCGGTCACAAGGTCATATCACAGTATACATATAATTGTTGTTTCATTGCAGTTGTTGTATGTTTTCAGGCTGCATAACTTGTGGTTTTGAGGTTTCAACACATAAACAAGGTATTATTTAGCACACACTTAATTCCCAGTGGGAAATACAGAATAAGAAAAGTGTGGTGGTAATTGAAAATTATCCCTGACAATCAATACAGAAATAATTTTTTTTTTTTTTTGTTATACAGTATATTTATTTAACCACTTCTCAGGAGATAGATAGCAGCAATAGTCATTGGTTAAATAACAACTACTAACATTTGACATTGTCTTATTTTATGAATGCCTATGAGTTTATTAATTCCCTCATAAGGTAACTTCCTTTTCAGTCATCAAAATGTATTACTATAATGCAAAAAGCCTGATAAATCAGGGGCTCGTCTAAAACAGATGGCATTGCCCGGAGGCAGTTTGGAAAAGCTTTAATGAGCTATTAAAAAATAAGTACATCAACAGGGTCTTCTTATCACTAACATATCACCAACACTTTGCTGTAATGGTCATTTACTGGCAATTAAACCATATAATATTATAGGGATATATATTTAATATATATTCAAATATAGATTGGTAAGTAGCTCGCCATTGAATATACACCAATTACATAGAATAGCATTATTAAATGCACTCACGATCCATATAAATACTGCATATATTACATAATTCATGCACCAAGAAGACTCAGAAAAGTAGCATCTTCATATATTTATTCACTTCACACACAGAGGAGGAACTCTGTAAAAACAGAGGGAGCAGAAGGTGGCAGGAATCTGTCCTTAAAATGGAGGTCAAATAATTCCATACAGTATCATATCGAAAATATCTGTCACAAAAAAAGTATTCCAGAAGATTTTAGGTATAAATTAAGGTAAAAATAACACTGGACTGGGTCTAAAGTTTAAAAATAAGAGGAATTCAGGGGGAAAGTTACACCAGAGCTATACCATGTTGAATTACGGTAGAGGCTAATTTTATCTGTTGTAAATATAATATCTTATAACCACAATAAAAGAAACCAAATCATAGTCACAATTATACAATGCATACCCCTGAATTCCCTATCATTTCTGTCCAGCCTCCCAGTATTCCACATCATGTGTTTCAAGCCCCTTAGTATTGCCCATCATGTCTCTTCAGACCCCCAGTATTCCCTATCATACCTCTCCAGCAACCAGTATTTCTAATCAAGTATCTCCAGCTCCCAGTATTCCTCATTATTTTTCTCCAGCTCCCAATATTCTCCATCATGTGTCTCCAGCAACCAGTATTCCTAATCAAGTATCTCTAGCTCCCAGTATTCCCCATTATTTTTCTCCAGCTTCCAGTATTCTCCATCATGTGTCTCCAGGCCCTTGGTATTCCCCATCATGTCTCGCAGACCCCCAGTATTCCCTATCATGTCTCTCCAGCCTCCCAGTATTCTCTATCATGTGTCTTCAGTCCTATAGCATTCCCCATCAAGTCTCTCTAGACCCCCAGTATTCCCTATCATGTCTCTCCAGTTCAGAGTAATCCCTATCATGTCTCTCCAGCTCCAAGTATTTCCCATAATTTTTCTCCAGCCCATTAGTATACCCCATAATGTCTCTCCAGACCCCCAGTATTCCCTATCATGTCTCTCTAGCTCCCAGTATTTTCCATCATGTCTCTCCAGACCCCCAGTATAATCCATCATGTCTCTACAGCTCCCAGTATTCTCCATCATGTCTCTCCAGCTATCAGTTTTCCCCATCATGTGTTCTCACAGCGCTAATAATAGTATAATAAGTCCTTTCTTACCTATGGAATAATACTTTTCTGAGAGTGGTTGTTAGGCAGAGCCATCACATTGCTACTGTCCCACCATAAATGGGAATGTCATAAGGTAATTTTTTTTCTTGAATGGAGTCACAGAATATTGGGTGAGTTATTTAGTAGGCTGCCAGGTGCACAGATTTCTGACATACACAGAATGAGCCACTTTGGGACCAGAAAAAAAACGCATGCAATTACGGCAATCTAAACTGATTGGAATACACCACAAGACCTCTTGCATTCAGAGTTATCTTTCACATCTAGGTCCAAGGAGCTGCTATAAATATTTCAACTTTAAGCTACTTCTTTTCATGACTTTAGTGCTTTTGCAATATCTGAGCCGCTTGTACAAGGCGTAACCATCATTTCAACTATGCATTACATCGAAGAACCCTGCAATTGAATTTGTATTACTGGGGAAAGGGAATGTAACTGTTAATGTAGCTGCATTGTACTGGACTGCAGAGTATACAAGCTCATTGCTCAAAGTAAAATAACTATTTAAGTCTCTATAAAAGGTGGGGTTCCAGGAGTCCATTAGAAGGAAGTTAAAAAAAACTGGGTGGGGAGAGGCATTTAAATAGGGCAGTATGGGCGGAGTTAAGCAACTTCCATCTTAATTAAGAAAAATTTGCACAAAGATACGCACAAAGAGTTAAGGTAGCTCTATGGTGGTGAAAGTCTGAAAAGATCCATAAGAACGAGTGTCATGGGAGTGCACTTGCCACTTAGGTTAATATACTTAAGGTGCACATACTTAATATAATCTTAAGTGTGAATCAGGCTCTTAAACTTTATATCATAATTTTCTCTTTTACATATCGGATAATGAATAAATAATTTCTAAGGAAGCTGAAGGACAGTCCCATGAGGATGGTGAGCCGGATTCATACCTAGGAAGCGACTGTATCTTTAAACAGCAAACGGCATAGTGCTCAGTCATTCATCCAAGACACAGATACACCCTACTGAAATAAAGAGACGAACACAGTAGCTGGGTTTAAAAAAGGGAACACGGTATTTATTTAAATTGGGCCGAATTGAAATTGAATTATTGATTAACCTAACTGGCTGACTTTTGTCATGCCAGTCTAAATGCAGTTAGGTGGCCCAATAGCAAGTGGGAGGCTCAGCAAATGTAACTTCAAAATAGGTCCACAACCTTGACCTTGGTGTCCCCCTGTCTGATCCTCCAGCACGACACTCGACCTGTTCCTAGTAGGGTCTAACCATGGCGGTCCTGGCACCCTCGCCCAATGGTTGTGCTGCTATTGGATCAGACCATCCCCGCTCCCACCAGACATAACACCCCCTGCGCCAACCATATTTGCTGAGCACTCCACTTCTATCGCCACAGCGATGGCCCTTAAGCCAGAGCCCCGCCACCTAAAGACCATTCAAAACCTGAAACAAATCCATTATGAACAACCTGTTCCACTTGTTGGTGAGATGTACTCTGGAATTATATCTGATGTCAGTGTGAGGTATCCCAAAACCCCCTTTACCCGCTACAAACTTGGTCACTGACATATTAAGCTTCCTCCTCTTCTTCTCAATCTTTTTGATGTCTTCCGCCCCCCCTCCATTGTATACGAGGAATCATACGGGACCACAGGACACGGGAATTTATCATGCAACTTCCCAATGTCCTTTTTTATTGTTATTTCAAAATCCCACATGGACCTACTGACCAGGTCATTTCCACTGAGGTGAATAATCAATATTTCGTGGTGCGGATATTTACCAAGGGCCCGATGCAGGAGGTGGGACAGCAACTCCCATCTCAAACCCCTAAACCCCAGCCAAACCACTATAACAAAACCCCCAGACTCCACATCCGTCACCCCAAGCAATTACCGACCATTAATATATATAATTTTTTTTATTTTTTATATCACCTATATAATAAACTCGA
>WWET01000117.1:167660-183051 GCA_011038615.1 Limnodynastes dumerilii | reverse complement strand
TTCACTATATCTTTTGCACATATTTACACTATACATTATCCTTAGGTTTAGTTAGTACACGTTGGCCACCACAATAGTTTAATAAACACACAGGGACACATTAGTTAGTTTTAATGTATAGAAATTTATTGTTTAATCATTTATTGTTTATTCATGTTTAATATTTCTGTTTATTGGGGAAACTGTTGTTTTGTTTTTTTTGACACATTACTCTGCATCATTTTACCCCTTGTCAGGCTGACGCTTATAGTACTTGCAATACTTTTGTTTTCTGCCACTGCTGTGTGGCAATGTTTCATAGATGTGCACATTATAAACTGCAGCTTTGTTTGTGCCGCTGCTCTGTTGTTTAGTAATAGTAAGTAACAAGCCAGCCCGCTGCAGCGTTTGGCCTAAAATGCATTAAAATAATATTGTTACCTGTGAGGTGCTCAAAATTGACTAGAAATTACTGCAAATTTTTGTTAATGGGGTAAATAATAATATAGGGACAATAAAGAGCCAAATTATGCGATTTTAGCATTTTCTAGCAATTTTTGAATAAAATACAGATCCAAAACCAAAACCAAAACACAGGCGTCAGTGAACATCTCTAATTTTAACCCCTAGGGTGCCTGATGTCAGTGACACACAGTGTATATGGGCCTTCATGCCTATCCGACATTTAGTTTTCCTTATTAATACGCAGGGCTTGCGGGACATGCTCTATGGGGGGATGCTGCGCATCCAGGTGCCTGACTGAATAAGCGCTCATCCCCCCGCTCCAGCGCATGGCTGAAAGGTCGTGGAAGTTGTACAGAAGTTGCACAGAGCAGCTGACAGCAAACTCAGTTTCAGCTGCCAGGTTTTGCTATCAGCTGCTCTGTGCTCTGTCCGGCAGCTGATAGCAGGAATTTCCTGCACGCAAACAATGCTGATGTGATATTAGGTCACAGCAGTGTCAGTAAGAAACAGAGGGAGTGCGCACTGCAGAAGAAGGGGAAACAGTTGAGGTAAGTGACGGAAGCCGATGGGGAATATAGGAAGGCTGAAGTGACATGATAGGGATTACTGGGAAGGTGGGAGAGAGATGAATGGGAATTACTAGGGAGGCTGAAGTGATATGATGGGGATACTGGTGATGCTGAAGTGACATGATGGGGATTACTGGGGAGGCTAAAGTGACATGGTGGGGATAATGGGGAGGAGGCTGATTTGACATGATGGGGATACTGGGGAGGAGGCTGAAGTGACATGATGGGGATACTGTGGAGGCTAAAGTGACATAATGGGGATACTGGGGAGGAGGTTGAAGTGACATAATGGGCATACTGGGGAGGCTAAAGTGACATGATGGGTATACTGGGGAGGAGGCTGAAGTGACATGATGGGGATACTGGAGAGGAGGCTGAAGTAACATGATGGGGATACTGGGGAGGAGGCTGAAGTGACATGATGGGGATACTGGGGAGGCTAAAGTGACGATGGGGAGGCTGGAGACACATGATGGATACTGGGAGCTGCAGACACATGATGGGGAATACTGGGAGCTGGAGACACATGAAAGGGGAAATTGGTGAGGCTGGAGACACAAGAATGTTGAATTTATAGCATAGTGGTCAGGGTGCAGTCTGTATTGTATGGCAACCTGTATGCTATAGCGGTCAGTAGGATAATGGGCCTGATCCAGAACAATGCATCGGAGCGAATTTACGCGTGGCAAGAACGTAAAATCGCCTATTTCTAAGTACTGCGCATGTGCACCATAGAAAATACGCTCATTTGCATAGCGTAATTGTGAATGTATGGGCCATTCACGTAATTGTCACGTAAATACTTACGTGTGGGCGTGCCAATTTTATGTGAGTAGGTGGAGGTTTGTATGTAAAGTGTACAGTATGGGCGTGCTAAGCAGCGTACGTTCACGTGGTCTATACGTCTATTAGCGGACGTACGCTGTTACATGAGAAAAAGTTAAGGTAGGGTTTGGGAAGCGGAACTCAGTCAATTACGTACATTCAAGGGGTGTGCCTAGGGGAGTGTATAGAACATACGCGTGCGAAAATACATTACGCGTGGAAACGTATTGCACACCTGATTATGGATCTACCCCAATGTCTGTATGGTATGGCTGTCACTAAGATATATAGTCTGTATTGTGTGGCAGTTTTTAGGATGAATTAGGAGTTGTATAGCAGAGATTAGGATACTGGGGTAGATCCAGAACTACGTGTGCCGTACGTTTATTCGCGGAGCGTATTTTCATATGCGTAAATACACTCCCCTCGGCACACCCCTTGCACGGACGTATTTTGTCAAGATACGCTTTCCAAACCCTACCTTAAATTTTTACGCAGCTAAGCACGCCCATACTGTACACTTTAAATACCACCCCCCGCCTACTTCACGTATTTCACACGTATTTTGGAGTAACGTAAAATTGGCACGCCCACACGTAAGTATTTACGTGACACATACATGAATGGCCCATACGTTCACTATTACGCTATGTTAATGTGCGTATTTTCTATGGTGCGCATGCGCAGTGCGTTCGAAACTGCGATTTTACGTCTCCGCCACGCGTAAATTCACTTCAAAGCGTTGTTCTGGATCAGGCCCACTGTTTCTTGTACAGTAGTAACTATGATTTAGTTTATTTTATTGTGGTAACAAGATTATGTTAATGTTAAATAATTAATAATTTAAAGTTTGCAGGGGGTCGCTGATCACCCTAGCACTGGGCCTGTTAATACTATATATGCAGGTGATTATAAATACACTTGCAACTCTCAGCTGCTGACAATGTACATACATTGAGTGCTGAGCGCTGTCTTAAGTTGCTAGCCTCTGACAGTTTGCCTAGAATTCTATGGGCCTCATTTACTAAAGTCGATTTTGTCAAAATCCCCCAAAGTCCCGGGACTTTAGCAGCGATTTTGCCATTGTGGTATTCACTAAAGCCTTTGGGACTTTGGGGTTTGACAAAATCGACACAACCTACATCGCTGTGAAATCGGAGTTCCTATTTTTTTTAATGTAAAATATACAATGCGCTGGATTTACTAAAGGCGATTTTTATAACTCGCCTTTAGATTGTCCAAAAAGCACAGTCCAAAAAATCGCCACCAGTGTGTGCCGCTTTCATAGACACACACTGTAGCTGGAAAACACATGTCAACATATTTGACATGTATTTTTCTTTGTCTTAAATAAGAGATAACATCATTCAATCCCTTATCATGGCGACGTATGTAGTACTATAAGGCAAAGCATGGCCATGTGTTTGTGTCAATGCTTAGCCTTATAGTACTATAAGCTTCTGCCTGACAAGGGGTTAAATGATGTCCTTTACAGTGTTCTTAAAAAAATGGCCGTTACAGTGATGTGTTCTTTAAAAAAAAAAAGCAGTCACCAATACCAACCCCAAAATGACATTTCAATAACTAACAGTACCCAAAATATATTCCTATTACATAATGTATCCCCCTTCCATGTTCTTAGACAGGTGGCTACTCTGTAATATTTTAATCTATGTGTATATTCTTTATGTAGTGTAAAAATGCTTTAATAAATATTATGTACTCACCGTTCTGCAGTCATCAATCTTGGGATGACTTGCAAGGTGTTCTTGAAGTAAAGAATGTCGTCCGTCCTGAGTTGATTGCAGTCCGGAACAGGTGCTTGCCAAAGATGCCTAGTTGCTTGTAGTTCTTCTTCCCGATCCTGTTGACACGCAGACTTGATACTTCTTTTTGAGTAGTGCCGATGCTAATGAGCATTTGGCCACTAGGGGTCACATTTTATACTGTAAATGACGTCACATGGACCTCTAGCGTCTAAGACGTCTTAGACACTAGAAGTCCAAGTGACGTCATTTACAGCAAAAATCGATCAATATCAACGGCGATTATGAATCCAGGCATCCAAAAAATTGCTGCAAAATCACAGCGATGTCTAGCGTTTCATAATCGCTGCTCAAAATTGACGTTAGTAAATGAGGCCCTATGAGTGCAGTAAGGGTTGGACAGCTATGGGTCTTCATCTTCTCCAGGCCCTGGCAGGGGGTCTGCACCAATGGAAGTTATGTCATTGCTCCCCTGCAATTCAACATTTCAAGTTCCACCTGTTTATTTTTCTTATTTTTAAACTCTGGGTCCATCCCTATCCCCTGGCTGCTAAATGTAATTTTGTACTACAAACATCCTATGGAAGTCAAGGTCAACACAAGAACCCCTTAACCCATGGCAGCTTCATGGGTTGAGTTTTTATTGCTGAGCAGGTGGAAAGGTGCAATTCAGTGAACAAAGCGGAGTAAACCTATTTATAATGTAGATATAATTCCTTTTCCTGTAAAGTACATTTCTCTGTAATTTAAATTCCAATATAAAATAACTTTATATAATATGCAACGTTCTATTCTTGGAAAATATGTAAATCACGTTATTTTCCCATTTGACAAAATGAAGCTAAATAGTTCACATCCAACAAAAAGCAATATCCAATTAGAACCCCGGGAAGAGTAACGCACACTGCACAATGCAGCCCCTGCTTTATGATGTAATCCTTCACTTCAGTCAATTTAGGTTTCATTGTTTTCCTTCACTTCACTGACATCATTCAATTATTATTTTTTATTATTGTCATGAATCTCCGTAAAATGTTATTATTTCTTTCTGCTACAAGGATGGTTTGCTAACCCTAAGTCTTCTTATTGCTCACACTGGGGTTTGACAACATGGCTTCCGCTTTGTATACCATCTGGGAGACGAAAACCCCCCGCTTCCTCTACTTCTAAGGACACGGCTAGGGAAACACGCTGTCATTTTCAAAGACTCTGACACTCTCGACGTGCTTTTCTTTTCACCGCTATCAGCTCTATCTTTTTTTTTTTCTTTTCATCAAACAAAACATGACAAACGTTCTGTTGTGTGACAAAAGGAGAATAAAAAAATGATAATATATATATATTTTTTTATTCATAGGCCTCCCACTATTCCTTTTTTGTATTCTCCAGCTGTCAGTCTCATATCATTATCTGATCCCCTTATAGTGATTTTATCTGTAAAATTCCTGACACAGAATATGTCGCCTATTCTAACACACTGGAGTGCAGATTAGTCTCTCTTTGTGAGGGCACAGGCTCCATTCCGCTTTCTACATTCTATTTTTTTGGTGAAGAGAAAAAAAACGAAAAAAGAGATGTTTATTTGTCTCAGAGAAATATCTATACCATTTTTTTCCTTTCCCTGAGAGCCTAAATTGAAAGAGCCACCAACAAGAGCAATGCTAAATGGGATAAGCGGAATTATTTACCACATGAGACAATCTTTAGCACATTTCTGTCTCCTTACACACAGTTAGAGCGTATATATGCATGTTATACGCGCATTCAGAGGGATTGCTCTGGAAATGAATACACCTCAGTCCGTGCATACATTTACCATTTTGATTGTTCCACCTTTTGCAATTTTCCATAAAGCTACCTTCGTCTAATTTTTCCTCAGTTTGGCTCACCCCTTACGCTGATTTATATGGCATTTCAACAGCCATTCTAAAGCATTTTTAGAGTATGGATTGCTCAAAATAAAGTCATAAAAAATAGATTGTGCAGTATTTTCCTCCATCGGTTTCTCAAAATGAACAGTATGGGATTTTCTGTGAGAACACCTTCTGCGGCTCTTCAATTTTTATCTGAGATATAAAAATCTCCTTATGTGAGATGGCTGCTCTTGAATGCCGGGACAAGGATTGAACTATTTTGTTTTTAATTAGAAGAGAGGTGTAAGCTTCCTATAAACCGCTGTTGGACAGATTATACTTCAAGTTCTGGCTATAAGTAGGAGATTGGAATGACATTTATTCAGTGGCAAATAGAGTTCTGATACATCCTGTACTGTAGCAGGGAAAAGGGAAGAGGTTATTTAAGATGGGGTTTTGTTGCGAGTTGGAGAGCAAGACTTTTTTATCTAGTATATTTAATGAATCTACTAATTTCATTTTTTGGAAGCAAATATAGTTTAAGGTTCGGATTCACAGTAACATAGTTTTCATCTTACGTACATTGTTTTAAGAATTGAGCTGCTACACATGCGTAGTAACTTATTTACGCTATCTACGTACCATTTCTGTACGTAGATAGTGTAAGTGTGGTCTTAGACGAAAACTACGCAATTGTGAATCCGGGCCTGTGTCTATGGGCCTGATCCAGAACTATGCTGCCCGGTGGTGATACGCCGAGCGTAAGCGTAAGATCTGCAATGAGCCAGCCAGATGTTGGCCGGTGTTACTACGGAAAAGCTTGATCTACGATCGGGCTTCAGTAGTATTACCATAGTAAAGGCTGAGGGGGCGTCCCTCACCGTTGCTACGCGCATGTTAGTGTAGGTGGGCGGTGGGAGGTAGTTTAATGAGGGAGGGAGGGGTTTTAGGTAATACGCTCCCGTGCGAGCGTATTTGCTCTCGCTTAGGCCGGCTGAAGTTAGGGTAGCCTTCAGCCGGCATAAGCGAGGGAAAATATGTTCGCATGAGGGGGGGTCGAGGGGAGTGCACGCTGATACGCTGTGCTTTACTAAGCACAGAGCATCGGTGTAGGTCTGGATCAGGCCCTATATGTCTACCTATTATCTTATTTTCTAATTTTTTCTTCTTTCATGGATTTTAACCCCTTCCTGACTGCAGGGTTTTCTATAAACGATCAACGATTGATTACCTCGCCCACATCTCACAACATCCAGACTGATTACAATGACTCGGACAACAGAATGGGAATATAGGGGGGGGGTGTAGTTGTATTAATTAGAATTAGAGGGTTGAAATTACTGTATAATTTAGAGTAGAGACAGGGGGGAATGATAGCAGGTGGGAGTGTCGACCTCTGGAATCTTAAAGTGATAACATCCATCGTCAAAAGGCGTTCCAACTTTGCAGACCAAGTCACCAGCTCCATCTCTTCTGTTGCACACCTCATAATGATGGAGGAGGAAGGCCAGGACCCCCCTATGGAAGAGGCTACCTATCATTGATTAGAAGAATACACCTCTGGTTAACAGATAGTTCATTCCACCCACCACAAGTTCTATGGTGACAACGCCACCTCTACCGTCAACCCATGTCCTGTCTGAAAAGAAAAAACTCATGTTAAATAAATACATCCTAACAATAGGCGAGGAAGGGAAACAAATTTCAACAGAGGCCGGACAAACATTGGCAAAGTACATTTATACCCTCTGTCACCTGGCCCCATCTAGTTCCACCCAGACTCCACTCAACTTCCTCAACTATCTTAACCCTTTGTTGCCTGATGTGGGCAAGGCTCAATTGGTCATTTTTGGTCCCTCGCACCTATGCAGCACCTGGTTTCTTTCTCATTTACATCTAGGACCAGTGAATAATACATTGCACGCTAGTTGCATTTGAATTGTAAACCACAATTCTGGCAGTTACAATAGGCAGCATGCTAGTAATTGTAGATGGCATGGTTGGGACCTCGGAAAGCAATATCACTCTTAAAACATAAACCTTATGTGTTACCCTTTGACTGATCTAATTCCATAGCATATAGACCTACTGCAATCCTCAAGGCTCCCCAACGGTGCATGTTTTCCTGATCTCCTTGCTGGAGCCCATGTGTGCTCATCACTAACTGATTAAGAGATCCAAAGGTGGTATCATTATATCCCTTGTTCTGTTGGAGATTTGGAAAACATGCACTGCTGGAGAGCTTTAAGGACTGATTTTGGGAAACACTGTCGCTAATGGATAGTACTGCTGGATATTAGTGCCCTGTCTTCTTAGAGATAGACCACACTGAAGTACAGACAAGTCTTAAAGCAGAATTTTTTTCCCCCTAGTATAATAGAACAGAAGTTTGCAGAGCATTCCTAGATCGTGGTAGACATTAAGAAACTGTCATCACTCTTCCAAATCAGCCATTATTTCATGAAGACAGAATGTCATTCATCAATATGATACTGCCTGCAGATGTGTTAATGATTTCCCTCGACTGATATAGAAGTTGAGTTACCATTTCATACTAAACTAAAATCTGAATTTCCAGTTTTAGACGCTCAGTGACAATTATAGAAAACAAACCTAAAGACAGATCAATGAATATAGATTATATCCATACTAGAAAATCAGAATAAGATTTATATTAAACTGAAATGGAAGAATAGAGAACTTTGCCAATGAGATCACCATGAATGTAGCTAGAACAAAAAGAAGGAAAGGAAGTTCACTATATGAATGTACTGCTGTCAGCTGGACACAACACAGAGTGAGAGACGAAGTGGGTGACATATTATAAAAAATGTTGGTTGTTTGAATTGTGCCCCACTTTGCATTTGGGAACTGCTGATGAAAGAGAAAAAATGTGATTGCTTAGGGACAAAAAAAACTCACCTATTTGCTGAGGGTCTGGGATTTATACTATTGTCTGTGGGGGGGTGGGGGTAGGGGGTAATCAATTTGGTGAGTAAATGGTAATAAGCAAGAAGCCCAGAAGAGCCAACCATCACTTCAATTGGCTCACATAATTGGTGATAGGCATTGAATGTTTTTGTTCGGCCCTAACCATGAAGGTGGGTGGCCCATTGATGCCCTCTTCCTAGGGACTGATCCAGCCACAAATGCATAGTAGTTTCTTCCCTTCCACATGGTCTACCCTTTACTTTTCTATCTGTTTCTAACTGTGATGTTGAAAGCAGGAAATTCCTTCCTTCCTGGGTGGGTTGATATCTGGACAGTCTGTGTGTGTGTGTGTGTGTGTGTGTGTGTGTGTGTGTGTGTATGTGGAGTCGATCTGATGCAGTATAAAGGGAGGGCGATGCATCTTAGTGTTGTTTGAGGGATGCATTGAGTACACAGAGGTGGATATAGATGGTGTTGACAAATATAATGGGGCTGATAGGTGTACATATAGGACTGGATTCATAATTACACAAAGTAGTCAATTTACGTGTTTTGAATGTGTAAGAACTCCGTGTGTCCTTTTCTGGGCATGTGTGCACATTAGTGGTTATGTATCCAAATGCCCTACGAATGATCCTATTCTGGTTCTGTTCTGGAAGCCATCCTAATGGCGAGGTGTGACAACTCACCATGTCTATAGCATGCATGCATGGTGGGCAGAGGGAGGTACTTAAATGATACAGTAATTTCCTGTCTAGCCACTAGGGGCAATCTTGGACTATTATTTGCCTTATGGACATTGGGCCATATGCAGAGCTCCGGCCGCATTGCACGGCCGAGTTTTCCCATATGTTCTACTGCGCATGCGCAGTAATTTTGTAACGTAATCTACATTACTTGTTGCAGCGTAGATTGCGTATACGTGGTCTGCATACGACCCATTATGCTGACCTGCACCTAGTGTACTCTAGTTCATTATCTAGCACCTGGTGCGCCTACTGAAATAGGACTTTCTCTCTCTGAACAGTCTGCTGGTCATTAGTTATTATCCTTTCTGGCTGCATGTGTGCTCCTGATCTCCAGCTCTATCCTCAATGGGCCTGATCCAGACCTACGCCCATAAAATGCTCATGTGCGTAGCATAATTTACGCCAGCGTACCTACGATGCACTCCCCTCGGCACTCCCCATGGTCGTACTTAGATTTACCTTCTTACGCCCAGCAAACCCTACCCTAACTTTTCTGATCGTAACCGCGTGGTTCCGTAAGCTCAATACGTAGTTACGACGCTTAGCACGCCCATACTGTATGATTTAAATGCCTCACCCCGCCCTCGGTGCGTATTTACGAATTTCATATGGCAGGCACACCCCCTCAACCATATTTATGAAGGTGTTACGATCAGGGCTCATAGGCTCAGAATTACTTCACATGAGCGTAACATCTGCCCCGCGCATGCGCAGTAAGTACAAATGAACGTGTTTACGTTTACGCCCGTTGTAAAAACGTACCTGAGCGTAGATCAGGCCCAATGTGCGTATGTTCCCAGCTGACTTTATGTACTTTTTTGATAACACTGTTCTCTTGCATTTCTGTTTATCTGTATTCCATGTATTCAGTTTCTTTTGTATTTTGATTTGCACCATTACTTATTCATGTCTTGTTCTCCAGTATCCTCCGTTAGCACTACCTTGTTTATTTACATTGATCCCTCTGTCTCTGTTAGCAGTGCCCTGTGTAGTTGTTTTGTCCTTATGCTGTTGATATCTGGATTTTTTGTGTTATTACCTTCTGTGCTTCGTGTTTAATTTGTGATTATGCTTACTTTCCAAGATACAACCAGTCTTCATTACCTGTGTATCTAGTAAGCATTGAGGGTGAGATTATACACCACAAGGCAAGTGCTTATGTGTTTAGGATAGTCACCCAAGCTAAGTTATTTTATCATGAGACCAACATGGTTCTGTCAAACATTGTGATTGGTTGTTCAAATCCGTATGTATATATTATAAAATCAGTAATGCTGGGTATGCAATGGTGTGTTTTGTAATGAGCTGATATAATTACCGATTTTACTTACAATGATAGACCCGATGTGTGTACTGTACACAATGAAGTGATTCCCCTCTGGATCTGCCTGTATACTTTCCCATAAGCCTTTTCTCTGATGATCCTGCATTCTCTAGTCAATCCTGTTTCCTCTGTGCTTATAGCACGTTGAGACAGCATATGCACTAACGAATGCAGAAGACATCAGGACAATGGCCCAGACTCTAACCTCCATGCATTTTTCTCTCAGAAGATAAACTCCCCTGTTACTTCCATCTTGCGTGCGGAGTTGGCAGCACTAAACCATAAACCTACTTTAAGTGTTACATGCGGATAAGCCACTGCTATTCCACATGAAACATTTAAACCCAGCCTCTACTTTAACTCTAACATGCTTCCCCCACCCACCTTACAGAGTTTAGGTGGTCGGAGGGGATTGGTCATCCTGTCAGACAGATCTCCGTATCATAACATCTTTAAGCAGCCTGAGGAAGTCAGGTAACGTATGGAACTCTAAATCTGGCTTATTGTTCCCTAAACTTTACTACATCTGCAACCAAAATATCAACTAACTTGTAACATTTAAGTTTTAAGTTTTTTTTGTTGTTGTTTTTTTTAAATGATCAGAAAATCTTTATTTTACTATTTAGTTTTAAGAAGGTGCCTTTTACAGCCTGTCCTTGTGCCTTCATTTTTCCATGAAGAGAATGAGTTACATACAAGTATATTGGTCAACCACTTACCGCACCATACACTTTCCTCGAAAATAAAATGATGGATATACAATGCACTGGAATTTATCTCATCATCATCTGCTAGTCTTGGGATACAGCAATAGCAGTAGCAAGACGTTTTTCATAGCACTTAATAATATGATTGCAAACGAAGTTTCAAGCCTCGAAGTAAGAAACAGATCAGGAACAGACGGGCGATAAGAAACTGAAAATTGCAACAGCTTATGAACTCTTCAAGTCTTTGTTATCTGTTTATAAGCTGAACAAAAAACTTTGTAATCTAGTTAATAGTCAGTGAATAAAGTCTTTGTAAAACTGGATGTTATAGGAATGGTTTAAAGAAAGTGCTAAGGGATCCCAGATAGGGCAGGTTTTCCAGAATACCTTGCTGGTGTGTTACTGACTGTTACATTTGAAATGATCTACATGTGGGGCTGGATTCAGACTTGTGCTTGGAATTAGTTAATTGTATTCTTTGCATGCAGAGATGTATCTTTGAATTGCTTACTGCACACAGACGCTGACCAGATTTACTATCACACTGTTATTTAGACTTGGGATAGGAAACATCACCTCTCAACTCTAGTACTGTTTGCAACAGATGAAATATGACTCCCCTGCAATCAACATGGTTTAGCCCAGGAGTAACTCATTTCAAGCACTTACTTAAGCTGGGTCCAGCCCGTGGTCATTATTGTGGGCTGGATCTTGAGCAATAAGAAATAATACCAATAACAATGGATCAGATCAACAACAGCCTCGGCAACAGATGGCACATTCTCCCGAATAGTCCACTTGACCATGGCCTGGCCATAAATTGAAACCCTGTGCTGTCGCCCTCATCTACAACCAAAACAACACCAAGATTAATGGCTCACCAAAAACTGTGCCTCCCATAATACTCCCTTCAGACTTCCCGTCAACACCGAAGAAGACAACCGTAGCAATGACAACCTGCAATAAAGAAAAAAATTGAGACACAAGAAGAGAACAGCATAAAACAAAACATTACCATCAAAATAGCAAAGGCAGGTGGTGGGAATTCCCAACGACAAAGAGGAGGGATTCAGACCTGAGGGAGCTTATAAAGCATATCTCCTCAATTCCTCCCCTCATTCTGATTGGATCCCTAGGTTAAATAAATAAACAATTACAAAACTACCATCATCCCTGACTCTTCCTAACTGATGTTATAACTTCCCTTTGTTTTATTTCTAACCCTTAGCTGTACTTCCCTGCTCCATGCGGGTGAGAGGACAGCACTCCCCTCGCTTTTATGGAAATATGATTCCTATCACCTACCTTAAATCTTCCATGGTGTCTTCACCTAAAATATACTCATACTTTTCATGTATAGATAGTATGGAGGGTACTTACCACTATACAATCTGTATAGTTCCCACCTCTGTCCTGTCCCGCCATTGGAAATGATCCCATAATGCAACTCTGGATCCAGATCCATCCTACAAATGCAGTGTTAGCACACTGAAGCAAATTTTCCCATGTTAGCGCTTCGAAAACGCTCCCTTTATGTAACTATGGATCCAGCCTATATCCCTTTTCTGTATGGAACTGCGTATGTACAGACACAGTTCTGTATGGAAGAGGCAAGTGCCACCCATACCGGCTCATTTAAATGGTTCCCCCTACACCCACCTTTCGTACTTTAGCCCCCTCGTATGGTAAGTCAGCCATAAAAATTAGAACTGCGCATTCGCCAGGCAGATGTTACGCTACGGATCTCCTTGCGTGTGGAAAACAAAAGGAGATCCATAGCACAAATGCACAGTTCTAACATTTAGACTGACTTACCTTAGGAGGGGTCTAAAGTACGAAAGTTGGGTGAGGAGACCCTTTAAATAAGCTGGTATTGACTTTTCCGTACAGAACTGTGTCACAGTCACAAGTCACACAGTCACAAGTGCGTGCCTGCTCCCAGGGACAGATGCAGCCAGTCCAAAGAGAACACTGTCTTTCCCCTTTAGACTAGTAGCAGTTGCCAGAGAGGGGGCAGATTTACCAGCCTCTAACTGAGCCTGCGAGAATAGAAGAATACCATGTGGTATCTGTGTAAGTCGCCATATGATATGTGTTCTATAGCTACTTGTACACAGATTCAGTAGCCAGTGTAGGGTGAGTTCCACAAGACTGGGCTGAGGGGCCCATGTGCATTGAACACCCTGCACTTATTCTAGCACTGAATGTAATATAGTAAGTATGCATAGAGGAAACAGATAACATAGGGTCGGATCCAGACCTGCTAGCGTCACCCCACTTAGGCACGCAAAGGGCCAGATCCAGAGCTATGTTTCCATTACGTTTCATCGTGTAGCGTATTTACTAAGCACTCCCTAGGTGCTCCCCTCGGCCGTACGTACTTTTGCCGTTTTACGCTTGCCAAAACCTACTGTAACTACTCACGTACATACAGTCTGCAGATACGTAACTGCTTAAGCACACCCAAACTGTTGGATTTAAATGCCTCCCCCTCGCCCCCGCCTCCGAAGCATAATTACGGGTGTTGTATGTCTGTCACGCCCCTTCGTTCATAGTTATGCTGTTGATACTACGCTGGTAAATACGTTCAGAGTTACGTGGCGTAATATCTGCCGCGTGCGCAGTACATACAAAATAGCGTTTTTACATCACCGGCTAGAGTAAATACGCTAGTGTACTTAGTTCTGGATCTTCCCCAAAGTGCTTAAGTGGGGTGTTTTGAAGGGAGAGTGCTTGTGCCCTCCAGATGTTACGTGCAATCGATAGGAATTCTGAGGCTAGAGGCTGTGCTTCCCCTCCGTCCGCCAAGGTGGGTGGGAGGAAGCATTTAAATTGTACAGTTGGGGATGGATTGGGTATTTATGAGCGGATCAGCAGTCGGACTGTCCTGTGTTGCCCTATGACAGCATAAGTCATACAATATCCAAGAAAGGGGAGTGACAGGGGGGAGTTAACTCCCCTCTCTTGTGCGAACCGACAGACCCCCGCATGTACGGAAAGCCTGCTGGGGTCTGGATCGGGTCCATAGAGTCAGGGGCAATAAATCATTTCTAGTAGAGGTGGAGTAAAATATCATTTTGTTTTTGAGACAATAAATCCCCAAATGTGGCCCCTTCCTTATTTGGACCTCATAGTTAACATAATAATGACACAGGGTCACAGTCTTATGCACCAGTTCATAGAATCTTCCTCTGCTACCGGTGACTCCTCTCATCTGTTTTGGTTTTGTGTATTGAGTCAAGGGGCCTGATCCAGACCTACGCTCATGAAACGCTCATGTGCGTAGCGTATTTACACCAGCGTACCTACGATGCCTTCCCCTAGGCTCTCCTCTTGGTCGTACTTAATTTTGCCTTCTTACACCCAGCAAACTCTACCCTAACTTTTCTGATCGTCGTCCGTTAGCTCATTGTGTAATTATGACGCTTAGCACGCCCATACTGTACGATTTAAATGCCTCACCCTGCCCTCGGTGCATATTTACAGATTTCGTATGGCAGTCACGCCCCCTCGAGTGTTCTTACGAGGCTGTTATACTCAAGACCCATATGCTCAGAATTTCTGAGCGTAGCGCAGTAAGTACAAATGGTCGTTTTTATGCTTACGACCATCGTAAAAACGCACCCAAGAGTAGGTCTGGATCAGGCCCAAGGTGTCTCCAATACCCTCAGTACCAAGATCCTTGCATAGAGTATTATTATAAGAATAAAAATGATTTAATAAATAGAGAGTGATAAAATAGATAGAATAATAAATAATAAAAGTAATAAAGTTTGAATTAGTTTTGAGCGTCAATGTTACTTTTACCTGAAATACTGACAGGTAAATGACAGCCTGTGTATTTTAGACTGTATAGTCCAAAATAGCATAAATAAAGAAAAATAAAAACCTCTGAGAAGCCTGTCATTCACCGGTTTCTTGCATCAACTTGCATAATTTACCACCTGTACAGTTTGCTTTCTTTCAATTGTTCTCAATTATAAATTATTAAAATGGGATTATTTTAAAAACAATACTTACTGGACCAGTATTTCAGTGCCGACACATCAATGTAAAAGTGTATAACCCCCGATTCAGAGTCTTAAGGGTGTGAGCACTGTAATCTTGCAGAGGCAAATAGGCTGATAGGCATAATGCAGCAGGCTGCAAATGGTAATATCCAATAATAGTTTTATTTATGATCATAAATTCAACTGACAAACTGCTATTTTCAGGATATATAT
>WWET01000117.1:148678-167298 GCA_011038615.1 Limnodynastes dumerilii | reverse complement strand
GTATTTCAGTTGTGTTGGAACATGAGCACCAAATTAAAACTTGGAGCGCAGTCAAGGAACGTCAAAGAAGACTTTCAAAACTCCTGCAAAGAGGAGACTTTGCGGATATTAAATACAGGTGATGTGGTCACTGCAGGTGATTGGAAACCTCCCCCTAACAGGGCCGCCACCCCGGGGGGGATTGCCGGGACTCCTGAATTTCCCTACGCACCGGACAGATGCTAACTCAGGTCTTTGGGTCTCTGCCCATGTGACATCACCGATGGCATCACATACAGGCGGAGCCCTGTGAATGTCCTGGGCCTCAGGAATTCTGATGGCGGCCTTGTCCCCTAACTCCAATGAGGTAGTAGCCATCACTTACAGTAATTTCACTAATGTTTTGGGGAAACCAAAGAGATTTATTATTTTACAAGGTCACAATGGAAATAGTTACATCCTGTTTACTATGTTTTAAATATAAATTATTAAAAAATTAAATAAAAAATTGATATCTATGAACTGGATAGAGTCCTGAGCTACCACCACAACCATATATCCGTACAAGTGAGTGGAGGTCTATCTGCTGGGCAACACCTACCTTAAAATATCGGCACCATGTAACCCTAAGACTCCCCTCCCTGCAGCCTGACCCTAAGACTCCCTTCCCTGTAGCCTAACCCTAAGACTCCTCTCCCAACAGCCTGACCCTAAGACTCCTTTCCCTGCAGCCTAACCCTAAGACTCCCCTCCCTACAGCCTGACCCTAAGACTCCGTTCCCCGCAGCCTGACCCTAGGACTCCCTTTCCCACAGCCTAACCCTAGGACTCCCTTCCCCGCAGCCTGACCTTAAGACTCCCTTCGCCGCAGCCTGACCCTAAGACTCCTTTCCACACAGCCTAACCCTAAGACTGCCTTTCCCACAGCCTAACCCTAAGACTCCCCTCTCCGCAGCCTGACCTTAAGACTACCATAAACTGCTAACCCTAAAACTCCCCATAGACTGCACTATAATACTCACCTGTCCGGCGGGTCTGCGATGGGTCTACGGTGGCAGTTTCCAAATTGATAAATGGGTAAATATGGCGGAAAATACATTTGCCATACTTACACATTCATTAATAAAATCTTCTAATTATCGCTATTTTCGAAACAGAGAGACAAAAATTAGCTATAGACTGTCTCTATTTTGGAAACAGCATTTTCTGTAGGTATATTGCATCCTGCTCCATTATAACCTACAGTTTATAATATATTGTGCTAGTATATTTTTCTCACTCAAGTAAATCTGTGTAAAATTCCTGTTATATCCTTGGCTTTAACATATAAATCATAAATACATGCATCAGCATTTAACAGGTTAACATTTGTGTTTCGTTTTGCCCATATTTTTGGCCTGCCCAATCTATTTCAGCTAAATCTGTGTAGACAATCAGAGTAAGCCGGTTTTGTCACAGGGCACAATCAGAAAGGAATAGCAGAGTCTAGTTATGGTAATGATTTGGCGGCATGACATATGGAGAATAGATGAGAATACTGATTTACTGCAATTGGGGGTAGGGAGGAACATTAAGAATGCATTTAGTTTGTTTATTGAAATTTGTAAGTGGTGCATATTAAAGATGACTCCTTTGTTTTCATTTATCATGGCTGTAGTTAGGGGACACCCACAGAGACTAGTAAATTAGATTTATAGGAGCAATGTATTAATATTGGTCTCTTAGATTCCAGAAGCTTCAAGCTGAAGGTGTGGACTTCTATCACACAACAGTCAACCACATTATGCCCTGAAAATCAGAAGTCAAGTGAGAAAAAATACGGTAAATAGGACAGAAATTAAAGGGAGATAAATACTGGATGTTAAGGGAAAATGCATTCCGAGAGATGCACATCCGCTTAAAGTAAGTATTATTATTATTATGGTTTATATATAGATAGCCAGAGTACATAAGTTAATCATATGCAACATACCTGTGTGCAGGGTCATAACAAAATTTTTAGATAGAGATGGCCTAAGTTAATATCGTTCGGCACCACTTCATTTCCCAAGCTGTTTGCAAGCTTTAAATATAGTTTTTATTTTATAGGAGGCTTTCAATGGGGTAAATTTACATTTGACTTTGTTTTTAAATGACTGAAGCTGATCCAGGCTCACTTCTCCTCGCAGCGTGCCTGGCAGCATCGTTCAGTAAATATACTAAAACGTTACAAACAAAATGGAAGTTGCTCAATCAATTTATAGGTAAATGCAAACAGTTGCATGAAAGGCAGGGGGTTAATCTGCTAGCCACAGAAACAAAGGAAAGAAAATGCCTCAGCAACACTGCAATAAACCAGTAAAAGACTATACCGTATATATATTACATAAGGTGAGTATTTATAGATATCTATCTATCTATCTATCTTTGTGTTTTAAAATTGTGAGCCAAACTTACCTCAGGGGACACCCCTTAAGGCCTCTAAAATGGCTGCTGTGCAACAACTCCCCCTCTCAGCTGCTACTCCCAAACAGTACAAACACAAAATGGAGGTTGCTCAATCAATTTACAGATAAATGCAAACAGGTGCATGAAAGGCAGGGGTTACTCAGCTAAAACTTACCTGCCCTGCGAGGTCCTGCGATCTCTGGGCTCATCGCAGGACATTTCATTCATACTTCGTATGCGCAGAGACTCCATTGCGGGAGTTTTTCTTTTTTCTTTATTTTTTTTAACATTTCTTAATATTTTAAATTTATATATTGTATTTTATGTTAAAAATAATAATAAAAAAAAAACTAAACAAAACATATATATTTTTTTTACTTTTATACACTTAGGTAAGTAATAACAGCTATTAGGTGGAGGAAAAGAGGGGAATATGGGGAGATCGCTGGGATACTTACCTCTAGTGTAAAACTCCCAGGATTTGTATATATAATGAACTGTAGTTTTTCGTGGTGATGCATGGTTTGTAAATATGACTAAAGAAGAGAAAAGCCTGGACTTAATTTGTGCACTCCTTTCCTCACAAGAACCACCAAACAAGAAGTTATTTCCTTATTTTATGTAAAACTTTCGTTTATTAGGTATGCGTTAAAATGCGAAATATTAAAAAGTGAAGAGAAATTGGGAAGTGAATCTAAAAACAAAATATATAGATCTGTCTCCTCTCACAAAGTAAATAGATCATTGCCAATGACTAGCTATCATAAATTAGTGAATGGACTCCACCACAATCCAAAAATCAAATAGTATCCCCAAATAGTATCTCCCCGCCCCGTCCCCTCTTTAGCATGTGTATATCCGCCTTCACAGTGAAGATTCGACATGTGTAAATGGGGGGAGAGCCGGCATATGTAACGTTCGTTATGTACACCGAACCTTACGACGAACCTTAATTCCCAAACAATGGGAATTACATACGAGCAGTACGTAATTCCCCTCTCGGACTTAGCCGAGGTTTGGGGCCAATGAGCCTGATCCAGACCTACGCCGATGCGCTGTGCTTACTAAAGCACAGCGTATCGGCATCCACTCTCCCCGACACTCCCCCTGTGTGGGCGTATTTCCCATTGCTTACGCCGGCTGAAGGCTACCCTAACTACAGCCGGCGTAAGCAATGGGTAATACACTCGCACACGAGCGTACTACCGCTAAGCCCTCCCTCCCTCATTATATTACCTCCCCCTGCCCACCTTCACTAGCCTTAACGTAGGGACGCTAGTGGGACGCCCCCTCCAGCGTCCCTATGCTGTTCCTACGGACGCCCGATTGTTGTTGTTGTTGGCAACATCTGCCCGGCGCATGCGCAGATCGGCTTTTCAGCCGATCTTACGCTTACGCCTGCCGTCCTAGCGACGGCGGGTGTAGGTCTGGATCAGGCCCAATATGTGTACATGATGAAAATTGGACTACTACACCATGTTAAATATCTACATTGAGTTTTTATACTCTATTTCAGGATTGAATTGTTGATTTAATTTGGATATAATTTGTTAATGCTGATTTGATTTCTATACAATTGTAAATGCCATCAATAAAAAAAATCTTAAGAATACTGATCTTGGTGTTATTATCTTGTATCTTTCATTTTTATTCGCATATTTTTTATTTGATTTTTATTTTTTTATATTTTAGTATTTTATTTATTTATTATTAATTGGTTTGTTATTTATTATTTTTCATTTCTTACATACATATATTGTTGTTGTTGTTTTATATTGATTTCAGTCTCATAGATGTTTGCCACAAATCATCATAATTAGCAAAAATGTTACAAAAAGTAACCTAATATAGTATAGAGATGTTGAATTAAACCAATAGTACAAATGTACTTTAATAGTAAAATACTAAGTTAAAATACTAAGTTGCAGAAACAAGCAGAGTCTGCTTGTAATAGAGAAAAGTGAGTAACTAGGCTCTCAGAGTATTACAAGTAGTAAATAAAAGGCTGCTATGCTATATCATTAAGTCAGGGGAAGACTACAAGCACGTCCCTTGTCTTAAGAAGAACCTATATAATTACATTAGGTAGCTAGTCTTATCAAGGCTGAATATAAAGATTGACATGGAGGAGGCAGAGATATACGTGTTTCGCACACAACCTTGACAAAGGCCGTCACATGATTGGTTGCCAATAGTAACCAGTCAGATTCTATCTGAAATTTTCTAGTATGTTATTGGAGAGTAAGAGCTAGAATCTGATTGGTTGCTATGGTCATCATTTCTGATTTTCTTTACTCGCAGCTTTATAAATCTGACCCCAGACGAGAGCACTTTTTGAGGTGCAGTCAGTACAATTAAAGTGGTCAGTATAGTCATGGACTGGCATGTTTTGGGTAACCATATATAATTGTGGGGATGCAGTTGCTTGTCCAACTGACCGATTTTCAACACTGACACTGAGTACCCGTTCCCAGTAGTGAATGGTGCTCCCCCTAATGGGCTGTGGAGGGGCTGCAGATGGAGTGCAGTGGGCTACATTTAGCTGATATAGGAGGAAGGTTAGGGCCAGGTTGATAGAAAGGGAAGGTTATGGTTAGGCTGTGGGACATGTAGGGTTAAGGTTAGGCTGATTAAATGGAAAGGTTAGGCTGATGGTTATGGTAAAGGTTAAGTTTAGTAGCAAATACTACATGACATCATTGGAGCAATCCGGTCCTGATTACCCTCGGTGTCCATGCTGACTTCTTTGTAGATGTAAAAAAGATCCCTGCTGTTCCCAGTATTGAATACAATATATTGCAAATCGGCGTGCCTGTGAGTATGGTCTTATAGAAACAATATCTGGTCATAATGGCTACAACGGGCTACCTTAGAACAGACCTTGTGTTTCTTTAAAATATTCCTACTATTTTCCAAGCTAAGAATCACCTCCAGGCAAAAATGTGAAAGCCAGATTCTGATAGTGACAGAGAACTATAAGGGCAGTTCAGTGCTGTACCGCTCCCCATAGTGTATCTCATTATGCCTCATAGTTCTATGTAAAGAGACAGCAATGGAAATGCTGACTTCTTTTTATACATAAACTATTTTACACTTTGGAATAAATGCATAAAGGAAATATTTTAATAAAATGAGCAGAGATTATACAGAGATAACAAATGTTACATTTTTCTTGGTGTCAGTAGTTGTGTTTCCCACGAGGTGAGTTGTGAATATTGATCATTGTATTGTATGAGCTTGTCTTCACAGTCATTATCGGGGGGATAGCCAGGACTTTTGTCCCGGGCTCGGAGACCCGGGACACCAGGCCCACCAGGTCCATGGCGCCTTGCCCCTAGGTGACGTCACCAATGACATCACATAGGACGGGGCCCCACAGCTGTGTCACGGGCCCCGCATTTTTTTACAGCTGCTCTGCTTGTCATACTCTGCCCTCTAAATTAGGGTTTCTTAACCAGTGTTGCTAGTACCACTGATGGTACTTGGGCCACTGTCTGGTGCTACTCAAAGTGACTGTACAACGTTAATAGGAGGTAGCAGTGGTACTTGTATTTCAGCCACTTGCAAATGTTCATACCGCCACATGTAATTGTCCATACCGCCACTTGTAATTGTCCATACCGCCACTTGTAATTGTCCATACCGCCACTAGTAAATGTCCAAACCGCCACTTCTAAATGTCCATACCACAACTTCAAAATTTGCACTTCAACCACTGGTTTATATTACTTGCAAAGTGGAGTTTGACCTGATTCTATGGTATGTAACTAGTATTCCTTAAAAAGGGTCAGGAACCACTGCTCTAGATTGTCTATCTTGAGAAGGGTCCTCTGCCCTCAAGCTCTCTTCAATTTAGTGTTTTTAACATTTTTCCACTTCCACTTAATTATCTCTGAACCAGATTTACTGAAAGGTTCCTAATTCAGACTAAAGCATAAAAAGAGGACATTCTGCATTTGGATATGCCCCAGGTAAATAACAGGTCGTTTAGATTCAGTCAAGATGGGATCATAAGTATTGCTCTTTATTGGTATGCAAGATGGATCTTCTGCAATTGGTCACAAAACAGTCAGTTATAATTATAACTCTATTATGCTTCAATTACTTTTTTTTTATTTGGTTTAATAATTGAATGTTTATATCTAGAGATCTGTATCAAATCAAAATCTGCTATTTTTTGGCGTCCTTCTTTAACTAATTATTATTAACATTTACTTATATAGCACCGCAAATTGTCCACACTGCTTTACAGATTACAATAGACATTCATATCAGTCCCTGTCCCTATTGGAGCTACATTAGGTCCCTAACACATTTATATATACTTATACACATGTTAGGGTTAATTTAGTCCTGAGCCAATAAACCTACCAGCATGTTTTTGGAGTGTGGGAGGAAACACATGCAGACAACATACAAACTCCACACAGATTAGGCCTAGTCTGGGAATGGAACTCATGACCTCAGCACTATGAGGCACAAATGCTACTCACTGAGCCACTATGAGCAGCAATGTAAGGGTTCACATTCATATGGTCATACTAAATCAGTGATATACATATATATATTTCCCCACAATATAGATGCGTTTGAAAAAGTAATGTGAGCTACGGGTGATTCAAAAGCACACACAATGGTTACTTTGGATAGTAACCAATTACAGCACGTAGCATTCCGGAACAGCTGCAAAGCTCAAAGCAGATCCATGGCCAAATATGTTGTGCAAAAGTAGTGTTGTACAATGGAAAAAATAGTTATGAATATTGTGAGCACTTCAGCTATAGAATGAAAGCACAATTTATTTATTTTTCTTACTGTAGAAATGATTTAACACATGCACAATACTGTGAATTATAAATGAAGTGTCACATCCTTACAGAAGGGTCAAAAATAGGTCCTGGAAGGTGGATCTTGGAAGGTGGGACTTAGATATGACCTGAGGCAGGTGCAAATGAAGTAAGCAGTCCATTGGCTCTGGATTCGGTGCATTTGATTGGGTTTAGCTTTACTGTACATTGACTGCATGCCTCCACCCTTTAACTCAACACGCCCCTCATAATGCATACCCTCCAATATTTTTTATATGAAATAAGTACCCCTAGGGGGGGTGTCTGTGAAAGGGGCATGGCTTGTCCCATGTAGGGGCCTGGCTTTAATCTGCTCTCATTTGCATGTATGATAAGGAGTCAAATCTCATTTTACCCCTTATCATATGAGCTAAGAATTCACAGCAGGGTGTCTTGTCACTTTAGCAGAGCTGTAGGAGTCTGTCCCTGCAGCTCCGTTACAGTGATCAGATGCTGCAAGACTGAAAGATGAGTATAAGGGGGGAGGGAGCTGCTGGGCCAGAATCCGGTACAAGAGCCCCTTTACAGACCTATACATTTTTTTTACTGTACCTGCTAAATAGGTACAGTTGGAGGAAATGAGAATGCAAACCGTCAACACTCAAGCTGCATTCTGAGCATGTGCAATAAAAAAAATCACGCAGCGAAAGGTCACGTTAGCTGCCGTACACTTAACTCTGGATTGGACCCAAAGTGAACTGCATAATTATATGCATATACATATATATGTCTTGTGCTAGGTGTTCCCACCTTTGGGTGTAGATAACAGACTTGTACCATTGAGTTGTAGCTTTGAGACAATTGAGATAATAAATAATAAATAAGGGGAAAACAGCTTTATTGCAACAGTTTCTGTATATCAGTCATAGCGTTTCATTGCTAAAGGAAAATGAAATCAATAGTTGACAACAACATTTAATAAAAAAATACAGTTCATCTATATTGAAGTCTGATACATGGGATAAACAAAGGGTAAATGCAATTTTCCAGATAGCTGCTTGGGAACTTTTGTCTGAGGTTTGAACAATCTTATCTCAATTTGTTACAAAAATTGTGATGTTTTGTAACACAGCTCTTAATCAAGGTGTAAAACTAAGAAGCTTCACCTCTTAATTTTAATTCTGGTTTTGCTATTTAAATCTGCCTCCCCTTGCATTTCAACGTGGTATTGCTCAGGTCTACACTCGCACCTAAAAAAAAGGTGGAAGTGCAACTCTGAATCAGCCCCTTGAAGTTTTCACTTAACCAGAGCCGCTACTTTTAAATTTGGGTGACAGCAAGTGAGTGATTGATCATGAAGAATGTCACTGACTGCAGATAAAGGAGCAATACCACGTTGAAATGCAAGGGGAGGCAGATTTAAATAGCAAAACCAGAATTAAAATTAAGAGGTGAAGCTTCTTAGCTCAACTCTATTTTATACTAAGACTAGACTAAACATAAAGCTATGCAATATTTTAGTCCTGTGTATAAAAGTAATGTATTTTCCCTGCATGCATAATTTTTTAAATTAATAAACACCCCTTACTTTGAAAAATGGTTTAGCCGAGCTGTACACTTGCACCTAAAAAAAGGTGGAAGTGCAACTCTGAATCAGCACCCAAATGTCAACTATTGAGAGACTTCAGAATGTAAATATATTAAGTAAACTAATAAACTAATCAATTATGGGTCTAATGCCAAGTGAAATGTGCAGTAACCGATGTAGTGATTTTTGTGATTTTTATATGTAACTTTCATGCTCAAAATATAGGTGCACAAACTATTCACAGTCATGTAATATCTAGGCTTACAACACCTATTGACCAAAGAGTCCCAATTGCAGGAAAAATGCTGGCAGATGTTGCTTATTGCAAATAAATACTAATAAACTTTAGCTCAACTCTATTTTATAGACTAAACATAAATCTATGCAGTATTTTAGTTCTATATGTAAAAGTAATATATTTTCGCTTCATGCAAAAATGGTTAAATTAATAAACACCCCTTACTTTGAAAAATGGTATAGCCAAGCTATACACTTGCACCTAAAAAAAGGTATAAGTGCATCTCTGAATCAGCCCCAAGGAGAGAATGCCCAAAGCTGCTTGGCAGGCAGACCAGGTATAGGAAAGTGGGTTATGTTAATCAGTATTAGTGAGGTAGTTAGGGGTGGGCCTGGTTTGGTGGGTTTTGTTACAGTGGGGAATAAGAGTGTAGCCAGGCTGGGGTCCAACCCTCTTCTAGAATTTCTATCCCTCACTCCCTCCCTATAAGTCTATTTGTTTAACCTGTTGCTTTCTTTGCAGTTGGTGCTTAGGTTGGCAGAAACAGTGGGGCTGTCAGCAATATTTGGCGCTAGTTCCAGGGCGTAATGTATGGTACAGGGAAGACACACCCCTTCAAGATGAAGCAGGAAGCTACGCCGGCTGGCTGTTTCCCTGTTTGCCTCCCCGGGGGGTGCTATTATGACAGGGGTGTGCTCTTGCATTGACCATTACCTTCAGAGCACAGAAGTCAGGGAGTTCATGTCCTCTGTTACGAGTTGCCTCCTTTTGGCTAACTCCCCACCAGTTATCAGCGCCACCTTTCTACGGTTTAGTTCATAGTCATTAATTTATCAATCAATAATTATATGCCCTCTTTTAAAAGCTGTTGTTGTTCGTGTGTTTATTTTCAGTATGCATGATGTGAATGCCATAATTATGACAGGGGTGTGCTTTTGCGTTGACCATTACCTTCAGAGCACAGAGGTCAGGGAGTTCATGTCCTCTGTTACCAGTTGCCTCCTTTTGGCTAACTCCCCACCAGTTATCAGCACCACCTTTCTACGGTTTAGTTCATAGTCATTAATTTATCAATCAATAATTATATGCCCTCTTTTAAAAGCTGTTGTTGTTCGTGTGTTTATTTTCAGTATGCATGATGTGAATGCCATAGTCAGCCATTGATAGTTTAACTTTACATGGACCATACGCAGGAGGTCTGGCAGCCCGCATAAAAGATCGGACGTAATATCCCATCACTCCCCTCTCTCGTGCAGACTTTAGCTGGGTTACAATGCCATAAGTCAGCCTTAATTACTCGTGCAGACCACTGATGTGAATGGATAATAAACACCCGAGCCCTACTGTAAAATTTACCTTATGGAGTTTAGGGAGGGGTGTGCCATCCTGTCGGACAAATCTCCAGGCATATGGAACTGTTCCGTACATTTGGAGATCTGTTTTGAAACATCTGGTATGCACACTACCAGATATTGAGCCAAATTCCACAAGCGGTTTGTGGAAAATGTTTGAAAAGGTTATAATGTTGTCCACCTGGAGTCTTGGCACAGCAAGATGATAGTTTGTAAAGCAGCACATATTTCCAGTCGATGAGAGACATTGTGATAGGTGATCAGTGGTGAGGATTGTCTTCAAGTTGGATAGACTGGTGCTCCTTACCTGTAATTGCGATTGGATTGGTGCAGAATGAAATGTATATGTCAGAGGATACGGTTGTGTACCATATGCTTACCTGTCTGACAGACACTGAAATATCCAGTGACATGGATAAATAAATCTATTGATCTACCAATCTTAGATTGTGACATCTGCTCAACACTTTGGTACTCGACATGATTACCTGCTCGACGCAATATGGACAGTCTACTATAAAACTAAATGTCATTTTGATGTTAGTCTTAGGGTGAGGATGCTATTGGGTAAGGGTTAGGCTGTATTGATAGTGTCACAACCCACGGTACTTGCCGTGTTAAAGGGTGTCTTTCTGCTGCCCTTTCCAGTCATGCCTGTGTCTCTCATTCACTCTTAACGTATAGTGGCATCCAGCCCAGGTTAGTCTTGTCGCAGGAGGAGTATTCTGGCGCCAGCCAATGGTGTTCTCTGATACATGGGCGCCGCCTTCATCGTACATTCACATGAACTGAACCAGCCTACCAGATTCCCTGTCCAGCAGACACATGACAACTATCACCAATCCCTGGCTGAGGCGCACTATTTAAATCCCAAGCACTGTCCAAACAGTGCCAGAACAACTTGGTCTTCTAGTTACCTGGCTCTCGTGTATCTCAGTTATTTCTTTGGAGAGAGAGTGTTATTGTCAGCTGCCCAAGGATCACTACTGTAGTTCTGACCTCAGCATTCCCCAGCTCCTATTTCAGAATTACGGTCAGCTGCCCATGGATCACTACTGCAGCTCCGATTCCAGCATTACCGTCAGCTGCCCATGGATAACTACCACAGCTCAGACCTCAACTTTACCATCAGCTGCCTCTGGATCTCTATCTCAGTCCAGTCCAGTCCTGGTTCTAAGTCCAGTTCAAGTCTGGTTTCTAGTCCTGTCCAGTCCCGTTCAGGTCTGGTCTCTAGTCCTGTCCAGTCCAGGTCCAGTTTGATTGCAAGTCTAGTCCAGTTCAAGTCTTGTTTCTAGTCCTGTCCAGTTCAGTCTGGATCCTGTCATATGTATCTTACTGTATAGTCCATGAGCAAACCCTACATTAGGCCTCCTAGTTTCTGTTACTCTTCTGAATTCCCAGTATTTTACAAAACTTTAGAACCTTCGAGGGAATTAACATTGGCCAGGCCATACTTAAAATTTCGGCATTTGCGGACAATGTCTTGTATATTGGAAACCCGCGAGCCTCCCTACAACCTATTCTGGATCTTCTTTATGACTATGGAGGGGTCTCAGGCTTCCAAATCAACATGTCTAAATCTGTAGCTTTTCCATTAAGTTTGAATTGCCCCCGCCCGGCCTGGTCTGAGGGATTTCCATTTGAATGGGCCACCAAAGATATAACATATCTCAGAGTCAAAATAACTAAGAACCTGGGCTTATTATATGAAACAAATCTAAAAAACGGCTATTCGGGCTCTGGGTTGTGAGCTGGAGGGATGGCGCTCTCTTCCCCTATCTTTCTTGGGGTGTGCTAATTTAATTAAATTGATTTAATTTCCTAGACTAATGTATCTATTACATACCCTGCCCCTTCTATTGCCGAAAAAAGATGTCCAAAATATTAATACAATCTTCAGAAAATTTATTTGGGCAGGTAAAAAGCCACGCATCGGATTGCTTAAGCTTTAACAATCAAAAGTAAAGTATACATTTTCCAAATATCCTACATTACAACTATGCGACCCAGATTAGATTTATTAAGGACTAGCTTCATGAGAGTGAAATCTATGCTAACACTTCCTTGGAGGCGGAATTCCTACAGGGCGGTAGCCTGACATGTTTTCTCCACCAGAATGACCAGGAGATACACCAGGACATTAGGGAGAATCCACTATTATGGTCTGCCAGGAAGGTATGGCACTTAGTATGACATCAATTACATCTCAATGCACACCATACTCTGCATCTCCCTTTTCTGGGAAATCCAGAATTTCAGAATAGTACATCATCAAAACATCATCTTACTCTTTCACTTTTGGAGAAGAGAGGGGATCTCAACAGTATGACAGATTGTGAATGTTTCTACTGGAAAGCCTCTAACTTTTGTTGCTGCTTCAGAAAAATTCCTATTTTTGCGAACACACCAACTAGAATATTTACAGGCACAGCATTTCGCAAGCAAGATCCTACATCTTCTTACACAAAAAGATAAAAATAACCAATTAGATTCCTTACTCTGTAATACCTCCATTAGGTCCAAGGCAATTTCAATTAACTATAAATTTTTACAATCGCCCATGGATCATGCTGCCTCTCAATCTGGAATCTCCAGATGGACACAGTATTTCCCCAATCTCTCCTGCACAGACATTTTGCATGCTCTCAACTACAGACAGACACTACCCTCATACCATTATTTGGACATGTTTTTAAAATTCTTTCATTTTGCGTACCGTTCTCCACTTAGATGCAGATGGGAATTAGGGAGACAGGCTTTTGCCCACGTTGTCTAACCTCAAATGCAAATTTGTTGCATTGTTTATGAGCCTGCTCAATTTTAAGATATTTCTGGCTACAAGTCAAAAAATATGCAGAAACTTACCTATTTAGCTATATATACCTTTCACAGCAGAATGGGCTGTATTTGGTATGATGCCCAGGGGTCAGAGGGTAGAGAGGGGAACCAAGAAGCTCTCACCGGCCTTGAGTGTGGCGGCTCGTAAAAACAATCCTCCAGACATGAGTCAGTTCTTCAGCTCCACCCTTTGCATTATTTTGTGAAAAGCTACATTTTATTTTTAGAATGGACTGGGTGGAGGCACTCATGGATAGAGAGGATAAAGCAGAGGGTTTCTTTGGGGTATGGGAAGCGTATATGAACACATTATCATTGCCCATAAGAAATAAGATACATAACTCTTTCCATTACACCTCTTGGTATGTCATTCGGCAACAAATAGATGATCCCCCGTTGTTATTGAGTAATTAACTTTCCTGAAAAGGAAAGGCGTGCGGCCTTTCAAAATACATTGTACAAATAATTAACATATTATTTATGCTATGAACAGATTTGAATGCTTGAATATTTTGTTCAAAATTGTATATTGACAATGTGTATCAATAAAAACTTTATTGGAAAAAAAAAGAATGCTGTGATGGAATGGTTAGGGTTGAGCTGCGGTGTGATCGTTTGGGTAGGGTTTAGCGTTTTTGTTTGACGTTGTACTTTTGACAACAATTCGATGTTGAGCAAATATTGTTGAGTGTATGAATGTCACAAAAATGACTATAGTTCTTTAATACTGCACCCATCTGTATATTTATTCTGCTGACTCTCTTGTGTCCATACTGATACAGGGCTACACTTGCGAGTAAAGTAAATAGATTATTTTATAAGTGATGCACAATGTCTATTCAACAGTTTTGAAGATCATCTTCCCTCAGATTTAAAAAAGCGGCATTATAAGGTCCAGACTGTCCTAATAACATTGGACACTGCTGTACTCAGTTCCAAGCTTTATATATCTTATCTGCTGAGCAAATAACTTAAGGAAACAAATTTATTTCCTTCTCACCCCTCAGGTACACAGCGGTTGGACGGATATGGATAGAAGAGCAATTTAACAATGGTTAGTTTCTTCACACTTTTTTCCCTTTCATTCAAAGGAAAACACTCTTTTGAGCCGCAGAAGCTCACAAATAATAACCGGTAACCTCTTGCTTTGCTTGGAGCAAAGATTAGAAACAAGCTGCTTCTCTCCTTTTCTATGTCCCTTTATGTTGTTTTTTTTTTTTGTTTGTTTGTTTGTTTGTTTTTTTTGCAACAGCAATATTGAGCAAATGACCTGAAAACAGTGTTATCACGGAGATAATAATATATGAAACTTTTCCACTTTGATTCACATACTGTATGGTTTTATACTTTATTTCTGTTGCTCAGTAGTTTTAATGAGCTATCATTCTCTCCTATATCGCATTGTCGCCTGCTAATAGCACGTGGAAGGAGAACGACACTTTCAATCGTCCTGAATTACGCATTGAACCATGTCAAGTTTGCGAAGAGTGACTCGTAGCACATGATCATGTTACAGCCATTTATCAGAACAATTCAATATCATATCAAAGAAGAACACAGAGGGAACGCACCAACTGTATTGCATATTCCTCATTCTTAATTACAGCTATGTATGGGTAATGTATATAAGGAGGAAGTTTCATTGTGAGACGTGACAACTTAGGACCAGATCTAGACTTCCGGCCAACACCCTACTCACGTATTCAGATATTGGGGCGTGTTCAGAGATCCATTTTTTTATGTACGCAATTATACGCACGGCCGGAGCAAGGAAACACCCACTAACAGCCCTGACACGCCCCTCTCCTGGACCTGCTTTCGGGGACTTACGAATCCATAGACCTTCTCTGTTCTTTCCTTGTGTACTTACATGCGTATATACGCTCCGACCGTGCGATTCTTGATAACCGCCCCTCCATGCGTTCATTTAAATGTCTCCCCCCTACCCACTTTTATGTAAATTTTTCAGTTCGTCGGAATTCCGTGCGTATGTCCACAAGTGCGATTCACATGTACGTCCATTAGGCACTTACGTGCGTATAGTCATCGTGAATAGCGTAACTAAAGTTACTACACATGCGCAGTTGATCCGATCCTAGAAATACACACGTAACTAGCCTCCAACACGGATCTCAGAATACGGCCCATTTTGCGCAATTTACGTTGATAAAAGTTCTCCCCTATTTTAAAAGTTCTGTCGCTTCTTAACAGTATCTGAATAATTGAAGATGAGCAGTTTTGTTTCTGAATGATATATTTACGGATACAGCCCGAGATCCAGACCCTTGCACGCTTTACATGCGTACGCACACATAGCGGGGAGTGCACACCCCCTGAACTCCCAGCAGACGTTAGTAAATATATACACTTAAGTGTCCAGATTACAATCTTAAGTTTTTATGACTACAATTATACATATGACATATTCATTTATTAATATATAACAGACTATGACAAGATAAATAAACATCTCTCCTCTTGTCCATTAGTATACAACAAAATAAGCAATCGTTTCTTCTGGACTTTTTACCATGTTTTACATTTGATGGTATATAATTGGCATTATTTTTTACTGAGTGAGCTATGTAAGTATGTAAAGTGACCTGATATTTGACATGTCATCCTAACCGTGTATTTAGACAGTGATTAATGATTGTCAGGAAGCAAAAGCTTGTGATAGAATTCTATTTTTCTCTAAATGTAATGTTCAGATTTAACTCTTACTTTGACAATTTCCACCCTTTTTATATACACATTAGACATATATTTATGTATATATATGTCTACATAAGCTATACTATTCTAATGTTCTTTTATCATAACTTGTATAATACTTGTGTGTCTCTTCTTATTGGCAATTCTTTGAATACAGCTAATTCCACAACTGTACAAAGCATATATATATAAACAGTACAATAGCTATAATTAAAATGATCATTTATATTAAAAGAGAATAAAATATATTTGTTATCCAGCTTCCAGAAAACCACAAACTAGGGTCCAACCCTAGTATTTTGATTCATCATAGATCCCAAATTTCCATTTGTGAATATATAACCAATACTTATACCAATACGATGTCCTACTGACTCACTTATTAATGAAGTATATTTTTAATAACTATAGTAGTACTCTTGTATACCTAAAATGATTGTGTGACAGGACCTTTTAAAATTATCATGTGATATATTGTAAAATTGAGGAGCCAAAGTAACAGTAAGTAAAACAATCCTTCAGAATTTACTGGTAACAAGTTCTGGATCAAAGAAACATTGGGTCATATTCAGAGATCTGTTTTCACGGTGAGAACTGCGCATGTGTGGTAACTGTTTGTATGCAATCTACGTTTATTATACAATTGTAAGTCCAGTAGGCTGGGACCTTTGAATTGCCCATGGGTACGTACGCACGGATCTCCCACGCAAAAATATGCACGTGATAATTTAAATAAAAATGGACAGGGGGGAGGCATTTTAATGAAGGAATGTGGGCGCGACTATCATGAATCGCACGCACGGTGGACGCATACGCACGTAAGTGCACACGTAAAGATAAGGGTGGTCTATGGAGGTGTAAGTCTACGAGAGCACGGATTTGCAAGGGGTTTTGGTGGGTGTTCCCAGTTACATGCGTTTTTATTTGCGTTCACATCTCTGAATACGGCCCATTGTTCTTTACACTTTGGGGCATATGGTCTATACATGTTAATTACAATATTACATTTATTTAAACTGACTCTCCCTACTTGTATCTTTTTATTTCCTTGTTGTGTAGTGGCATATACTCCTGATGTTGTCCATACGTGAGGTGTTATTTGTGTCACAAAACACAGCGGCAAGCGCCACACTTACCCGCTCTGTTCAGCTCCACGGTCCATAGGGAGGGAGACTGTCACCAGCATGGTGACAGTCTCCTAAACTCACCATCATTGTAGCCTGGGTGTCCCACGTGTGATTCTGGCGCCAAGTTCCGCTGAACATTCGTTTCATGGGTGCAGCCATCTTGGATATACTTACATGACATGCAGCACCAATGGGGATTTGTCTATCCAGTCCTCCAGCCAATCAGGGGGTAAGGCGGCCTATTTAAACCCTGCTCATCCAAGGTGCCTGGTTATTCCTGATCCTGGTTATTCCTGATCCTGGTTATTCCTGATACTGGTTGTTTCCTGATCCAGTCCGGTCCTTCCAGCGTTCCAGTCCGGTCCTGCCAGCATTCCAGTCCGGTCCTGCCAGCATTCCAGTCCAGTTCAGCCATCCGGTCCAGCTGTCTCCAAGCCATCCGGTCCAGCTGAATCCAAGCCATCCGGTCCAGCTGACCCCAAGCCATCCGGTCCAGCTGTCTCTAACTATCCGGTTAAGCTCATCCAAGCCTTCCGGATCTGCTTGCCTAACATCCAGCCCAGCCAAGACTCTTTAACTATTCATTGCATACTTGATTGCTTATGAGCAAGTCAAACATTAAACCCGCCAGCTGCCACTTTCAGCCTGCTCAGTTGTCTTTGCCCCTGTGACAGGTCCACACACCAGTGAATCCGTGACAATTTGCTTTATTTCAAATACAGTTTTATTAAAACAATATGGAATTTGTTCAGTTATATGTGGAGCTAAAACCATTACTGGGGTTTGGTCATGTTATACGTTCCTGTAATTATTTTACCACAACTGTTGGATGTACAATGTGGATTTTGATAATTATGAATATAATTTGATTGTGTTCTTTAATATGAGTTATCTCTTTATATGTAACAGGGACTGGAGACATTGGTATATTTTTACTCAACAAAGAGGTCTTGGTACATATCAAACAATTAGCAGTGCCTAGTATCTTTCCTAAGATAGGGCCAGATACAGAGTTCATTACGAGTGCATATTTACCCCAGCCATTTGCGTAACTTCAACTTTTTGTATGTACTGTGCATGTGAGCGGCAGATGCTAGGCGTCGTAACTCTAATCGTATGTACCTTCTTCGTAAATACGTACAAAGGGACGGGTCATCCTTACGACGGCCAGAAACACGCTTTATAGGTGGAGGAAGTCATTTAAATTATACAGTATCGGCCGGGTTAGTCCATTACATGCGACAATCCATTACGTACGACCATACTTACACAAGGAAAAGCTAAGGTAGGGTTTTGTACTTGCAAATGAAAATGTAACTTATTAATTAATTAATTAATTAATTAATGTAAATGATATGCGACCCGGGGGAGTGCATAATACTTACGATCGCGTAAATACGCTATGAGATCGTACTTAAACTGCACTTAGGTCTAGATTTGGCCCCTAGGACCTGATCCAGAGGTACGATGTAGCGCTGAGCGTACTAATGCTCAGCGTTACATCGCTGACTCCCCCTGGCACTCCCCCTGTGCGGGCGTATGGCCCCTTCCTTACGCCGGCTGAAGGCT
>WWET01000117.1:115115-128136 GCA_011038615.1 Limnodynastes dumerilii | reverse complement strand
TCAGAGGCGTAGGGAGGGCGGAGCAACCGGAGCGCAAGCTCCAGGCGCCAAATTTATGAAGTGGCGCCGCAGGAGTCCGGCAGCTGTTCAATCTCTGACAGTCTGCCGGCTCCAGATGCACTGATTGATAATCATTATACCTGAGCCGGCAGACTGTCAGAGATTGAACAGCTGCCGGACTCCTGCGGCGCCACTTCATAAATTTGGTGCCTGGAGCTTGTGCTCCGGTTGCTCCGCCCTCCCTACGCCTCTGTGTGCATGCACACTAAGGCCCGTATTCAGAGTACCGGACGTATAACATATACGTCCAGTGTTTAACGATTTTTACTACTGTAACGGGTGGTGAACCGGCGCCCTGTGAAATCCAAACAAAACCCAGGCCCGCCCACACCCCTGAGGTTCCTACCCGATCATGAAGAACCGCCAGAGAAGACGCAATGTTTCTCTCCCGGTCCCAGGCGTGACGATCTCTAATGCTGCAAAGCAAAGACAAACATTAGTAACACATCGACATGGAAAGTACCTGCGGGAGAGAGCGGGGAAATTAGTGCATGGGTGAGGTAATCGTCATTACCGGCCAGGGCCTCAGACACCTCTTTTTGCCAATGACTGGCGAGCGGGACGGAACCTTTCCCACACCTTCCGACTCCGTGTTCGCACCCGTGGAAGGAGGCGGGGACAAACACCACACAGAGTACAGGTATTGATACTCACCACGTCTCTGATGCACGCTCTCACCGCCTCACACCTACCAGAGACCGCTTACCTCCGAGTACCGCAACCTGCCCTCTGTCACGTGTCCTCCTGATGCTACCCTAGCCAGGGCCTGGCACCCTCTCACCACTACCGGAGCCTATTGCCCCCTGCAGCCTAAACAGGGCCTATCGCCCTCTGCTCCAGCGACCTAGCAGCCTAACATGGGCCTAGCGCCCGACACTAGTAACAGGGTCTACTGCCCTTTAACCAAACAGGGGCTTAGTGGCCAACCTAAGGCAGGCCTAGCGCCCTCCCTAACCAGGGTCTAATACCCTTCTAGCCGTACCTCAGGCCTAGTGCCAAACCTAATCAAGGGCCTCGCTCCCACTAACCAACCCAGGGCCTAGTACCCTATAACAAAGGGCCTAGCGCCCTTATCTAACACAGGGTCTAGTACCCTTTTACTATAACTACCTATAGGGCCTAATGCCCTGTACTACAGGAGTCTAACACCCTCTACCTAATAGGGCCTAGTGCCCTATAACACTCTTGGACCTAGTGCCCTCAGATGGGGGGTCCTCACCCCCTATGTCCATGGGGGTATTTGGGGCCCCAGTCTAAGCCTGGACTGGGCCGTTACATTGGCAGCAGTGGGGCAGTGAAACGGCCTTTCCCAGCCGGGACCACCGTATTCTCGTTGCCAAGGTGTGCTACTGGTGTCAGACCGCCAGGGCTTAATGCGGCCACAATCTAAGGTTGTACCTGGGTACGGCTGTCCACGCCCACCACCTTCAGGACTTGCTCATTGTCCAGGAGTTGCTACTGGTGTTAAAGGGGAACAAGGGGTTAACACAGTACCAATAGCCACTTACCCCTCCGTGCAGGATGGGAGACAGTGGAGGCAAAGTGGAGCTCTTTTGCACTGCTCTCCACTGCCTCCCTTACTGTCTTCTACCATCCGGCTCCGCTTCTTCCAGTTCTTCAAGATCTTCTCTTCTGCCTTCAGCCGCTTCTGGCCCTTTTCTCCTCCACAGCGCTGCAATTCTTCCTCCTTCTTGGGCTTCTTCCGGCCACTGCTCCTGATTTGCCTTTTCAATCCAGCCGCAGGGGCTGATGGGATAGGTGACATGGTGGGCCCTGAATGGCTCACCGCACTGCCCTTTTACAGAATGGCCGCCGCGAGCCCTGTGACCGGCTGGCAGCTAATCAGAATTAATTAGCCACCAGCCGGAATCCCTGGCGCTAGGGACGGCGCGCTGCCATCCCCAGCTGCAGTACTCACACTACTGCGCATGCGTACTAATTTTTTTACGTAATCTACGTATCTTTTTCTTACATAGATTGTGTAAACGCAGTCTTTCAGACCGCACTTTCACAATCTACGTAAGAAAAAGATACATAGATTACATTAAAAAAATACTATGCATGCGCAGTAGTAAAAATCGTTAAACATAAAATCGTATATGTTATACGTCTGGTACTCTGAATACGGGCCTAAGTGAGTTGTGCAAACACTTCCTTTAAAAGTCTGTCTTAAGCTGGCCATATACTAGGACGATTATCGGTCCCAGTAGGGAGTGGCCCAATAAACGGGACGATTTTTCGCTAGGGAAATGTCCCGTTATCAGCACCATACACCTCCTCTGCTGGGAACTATAATCCTAGCAGAAGGGGGGGCAGCGCTCTCTGTTGCTGCTGCTGCTTTATATTCATGTACAAAGCTGCTCTCACATCTTTAAAGGTATACTTTAAAGCTGTCAGAGAAGCATAGTACATAGGTATACAGCAGCGGTTATTGCATGCAGTAATTCAGATACTAATCAGCCGAAGCCGCGCTTCACACAGCGCTTTTTCGACTGATCCCTGTCTGTACTACTCCCTGCAATAGCCGCTGCTGTATATCTATGTACTATGCTGCTCTGACAGCTGTAAAGTATACCTTCAGAGCAGCATAGTACATAGATATAATATACAGCAGCAGCTTTGAAGAATAGGGAGCCATTCAGCTTGCTGATTGGTTCCCTTAAAATATCGGGAGCTTTGTCCCGATTGAAATCAAACATGTTCAAAGATCAAATAATCGTACAGAGCGTTTCTGGTGCGTTTATTTGGCGCTTCAAAAATTGATCTGTACCATACACTATAGCGATTATTTGCCCGATCACCCGATAATTGGGCTTACCCTTAGCATGTCCATACAGTTCAACTGAAATAGTAACATTCTCTCCCTTGCGTTCACAACCAACACCACTGACAGAATTCACAAAACAATTCTATGCTGGATTGCGCGTGGCGTATACATGCGCAAAATACCAAAAGTGGCCATAATCTGATTAGAGCAATCAGAAACCAAACTCTTTTCTGGAGTCTGAATCCAGTAAATTACTCTTTCTCAACTCCAGGGTATATTTCACTTTGTTGTCTTAAGTGCCTTGGTCAAGAGGTATATTCCCTCCTCCAGTATAAGCAATATTAAGTAGCATTGAGCCTGAAATCCTGCAATAAGAGTGTCTGTATCAAAAGCTATTTCAAGTTGGTCTCTGCAGTGATGAAGTAGCATCAGATTTCTCCCTGGGGAAGAGGAATTGAAGACATACTGTAAATAGCTGTGAAAAGGGTATAATAAACTATAAGTACGATAAAGGGATCCAGAGAATGATGTCAGGTTAATATGAAATATACAGAAGCTCCTATCCACATAATTAAAGCATTTTACCCCAGGGAGATGGTGGCACTTGAAAACTATATACACAATAATGTAATTAATTTTTCTGTTTTCTTGTATTAAATATATTTTTACTAGTTTGCTGAAGTGACAAGGAAGAAATGGGGGGAGGGGACATCCTAAGAAAAGTTAGCTCCGCAATCAACAAAGAAATATTGTCTGGCAGTGCTATTAACTTAATCACCGGGTTTTACTGCACTGGGTCTTACAACACAGCAAGAGGTAGCACGTTAGAACAGCTGCAATATCATGATTGACTGCGGTGGTTCTGCCTGGTTTCATTAGTACAGTTATCCAGGTCTGATTTGCAGCTCCAGCTGAACTATATCTCAATTGCAGCCCTGTGCATGGGGTTTTCAGAGATTAATGGCTAATTTTACATTTCATTCTCCGCTCCTTAGAACCTATTACGTTCCTCATCATTGTAAGGGGCGCTTTGCTGCTTAGCTGCCACTGTTCCTTACAGCCCATGAGCCATTGGGGAGCATCTTCCTCTGAGGCAGGTTTCAGAAGTGCAATGTTTTTCAGAAATGCTTCAAGGCAGCAATAGAAATGAACAAATTGTTCAAGCACCAGAGAAAGGACTCATTGCTGCATAGTTCATTATGTAGGACCTTTGAAGGGCTATAAACAATGGCTGGACACTTAAATTCCTCCACCTGGAATTTGCAGAGAAGAAGATAAAGCACCTACAGTAAATGTTATTTACAAAGGTGGTAGCCATGACTTTTTCTATAGCACCTATGCCATTTTGAGGAATATACATTTTATGGAAGGGAACATGGTCTGTTGAGGTACTAAAATGTTAAGGGGACAACATGTTTTCAGCAGCGCATAGTTACCAAAATAAAATATTTAGGCATTCGGAAGCAGTTACCATGCCCCCTTCCCTATTCAGGTTATCATCAATATAGTATGGTACATCCATCCACAACATAGAATATTTAACTATTGTTACCATGAGATACATCTCTAAAGTCTGGGAGTCCTGTATGACTCACTGCAGTGCGCTAACCTTTTATTCTGATGATGCAGACCGATAATTATCCACATACCACATCCACCCCCCTCCCATAAAAGTTTAATACTTAAAACCTGTTGTTTCTGAGTTGTGCTGTTTTTTGTAATATGTAAGCAAGAGACATAGGACTGGATTCACAACTACGTGTACTGGTAAGTTATGTGCCGATTTCTTAAAAGACTGCATGTATGCAATCTACATAACAAAACGCTACGTAGATAGCGTAAATTATTTGCTAGACGTGCGCATTAGCGCCGCACTTATAAATCGGCACGTAACTTACCAATACACATAGTTGTGAATCCAGTCCATGAGTTCTAAGTCTGGCCTGCCCAGTGTATGGAACTGCTAGATGTACTGAAACAATATCCGTTTGTCTTGTGTTCCAATGTGAAGCCCAGGGTTCTGGGCATGTGCATTCATGAACAATAGCTGATTCCTCATGTAAGCTTGCATAAATCACCCATCGTTCTGAAATCTGGATCCGGTCCATAGTGTGTTGGCAGAATTATTAAAACAAAAGTTAGTATTAGAAAGTAATTTTAAACACCTGTCCAGCAGAACTCCAAGGATAACTTAAGTTGGACTTTGTGGGCCAGATATTAAAATCCTGAATCTTATCTGATCATTAACCTAAGCATCCATGTGATCTCACCACTAACAACTCCACTCACATGGTTGGATTTCCAATGCCCATGGTCTGTCCTGAATCCCGCAAATTAAAGTTGGTGATGATGTGGAAATTTGGATGGATATGCAGGCAGAGAGCAGACATACACTGTACATTGTAATACCAAGATATGTGTCAGGACACAGTATTTGTACACACTTTTTTCTATGTTTACCTCTGTTGATCACATCACCTTCTTTTAGTTCTCAACATTTCCTGGTGTCCACTCTCTGCTGCAGGCATTATCCCACAGATGCGGTTCATGTCCTTGCTGGAAATCCCTCATCAGTCGTGTTATTTAAACCTCTCACTGACTGCATGCTATTGTCAGAACAACAGGGTTCCATCGCTTGCTAACTAGTGTCCTTGGGCTGGATCCAGACTTTGTTAAGTGTATGAACTTAGTTACTCAAGGGTTAAACCATGTTCATTTCAGGGGGACCGAGTTAATTGTATTCTTTGCATGCAGGGATATATCTTTAAATTGCTTACAGCACACAGATACTGACCAGCTTTACTATCACACTGTTATTTAGACTTGGGATAGGAAACATCGATATGTATTTTAAAAAGATTTCAATTGGTTAGGGCTGGAACCCTGTATCGCTCCACGGAGAAATAGTATTTGAGTTGAGAGGTGATGTTTCCTATCCCAAGTCTAAATAACAGTGTGATAGTAAAGCTGGTCAGTATCTGTGTGCAGTAAGCAATTCAAAGATATATCCCTGCATGCAAAGAATACAATTATCTTTGACTCCCCCTGCAATCAACATGGTTTAGCCCAGGTGTAACTAATTTCAAGCACTTACTTAAGTCTGGATCCATCCCCATGTTATTTAATGTGTGAGTATTTTGCATTGCTGGCTTCTCACTTACTATACATCCCGAAGTTACCTTTTGTACCAAGCACATTAACACATCTGTAAGCCTTATTCCTATGGGAACAGAACACACATACTGTACAAGAAGTCCTGATTGCTCAACCTATGTCATTTCTCTAGTATGTCAGACATTCACTACGTCAATATATGTTTCTGTTCTCCATTCACTACTAGTAATGTTCATGTGTTATCCCTTCAAGATAACATCAGTGGCTGCAGAATGATGAGCATCCCTCCTAGTACAGAAACACCGGCTGACAGGATTGACTTAGCTGTTCTCTAAGTCTGTGTGTATTGTACAAATGAACCCTCTCCAGTCTCAGTTCTCCTCTCTCGCCTTTCTTTCCCTTCATACACTGCCATTCTCATCCGAAAAGATTATCTTCTGTCCATCTTCTTAGATACAGTTGATGAGGCTTTTCATTGAGCTGGCAAGCTTCCCAGACTGAGGTCGACAAGCCTTAAACACTACCACCTTGATCACTATACACAACACTCCTTTTTTTTTATCCTTCAGTCATTACATACCATTCACCAGCTCTCAACCTCGACTGCCGTTGTGTAATTAGACCAACAAAAAAAGTGAAAATCGATATAATTTTAAACGAAAGAGATGGAAGCAAATAAAATATAGATTAGATGGGAAAATAGTTGAGTCTTGCTGGCGAACCACGGGCATGTAGAAAATTCACAGATTCAAGAACAATGGTGCATTCAACCACTTGTGTTTGTTTATTTTACAACTTGTAGGCATAAGTGTTGTATATTGTACAGCCTCTGTACAGCAGGGAGTTCATGTTCCAGGGCATTAAACACAGTGATTCTTAAAATAAATGAATTTGGAGATCTATTATTTCCAAGGTTTGGTTTTTAATTCTAGATTCTTTTAATAAGATTATGGTAACTGGTAAACAGCCTTGTTGTACATGCAGCCCATAGGATTGCTTTGAAAAGCTGAATGCTGTTTTAAGCATAAAGCAAATTAAACACCATACCTGGATTCTGCTTGCAACACTAGGTGTCTGGGGTCAGCTAAAGGGCAGCCAATTAAATTAAGCCTGGGGGGCGGGAGTGGGTGGGTCATAGCAGAGGGTTTATAAGCTCAGGCTGCCATTTTATATCACTACTTTTCCTGAACCTTTCCCTCCCTCCCTCCCGTAATGTTAGTACTGTTTCAAGTTAACATGTTTTTCCTTTTCAGATGGGGCATGGGTTTGGCGGTAGCTAAGGGGAGTCAGCATTAACGGGCGCATAGGTAAGGGCTCAGTTCAGACATGGTACGGCACGCCCCTTGATGTATATCAGGTAGGCCTAAGCTCAGCGGTAGGTTCCTGATCTGCTGGTGCAGTACCCCCGCGACTTTCAAGCTGATGGGGTTTAGTGACTGTATTGCCATGTTCTGTTAAGCGCCGAGGACAGGGGCTGTCTGTCCTCTCACACATATGGTCACTGGTGGCGAACGCTGACGCCTCCTCCTGTAGGGGTATATATTCAGTCACAGGAAGTTCCTTATTCTTCTTTGCTGCAGCTTTTCCCTCCCTCCTTTACCTTGTAATTGTTGTGATTAACTTGTTGTTTTATTTCAGTTGGGACATAGGTTGGCAGTAGGATGGGGGGTGTCAGCAGCTATTTGGCGCTGGTGTAAGGTATGGTACTGGACAAGGTATGGTTCCAGGATGGACACACCTCTCTAGATGTAGCGGGTAGCCAGGCTGGGTCCCCACATGCCTCCTTGAGCTATCGGGTTGCCCAATGTGAGATGGGTTGTGATTCGAGATGGCCATAGCCTTCTGTAGCTGCTTGTCCTCTGCTTTGATTTCGTTCCAGCTGACCTCCCCCCCTGCTTATGTGCCACCACTTCACAAAATTCATAGTCTGTTTAATTATAAGTAATAAATCTATGCCCCCTTTTATAAATATATTTATATTTTAGGGGGCAAACAATATAGCACATACCCCTTAAGCTTAAGAACACAGATCCAGAGTTTAGCTAAATGCTCATTCTCTGCATGCAAGGAGTGAAAATGTATTTTGCATGTGCGTGGCCTCACTTACAGCAGAGGGCGGAAAGTGTACAACGTGTGCACTAGGTGGGAGGGGGGAAGATATTTACATTTTACAGTAAGAGCGTTATGGTCATTTTAAGTGAGGACGGCTCAGAAATATATGGATCATAAGTAACATGTACAGAGGGCTGGATTCAATGAGGTTCTCCAATAGGATCCAAGTGTAACAGCATTGTTAGTCCGGATCTGGCCCATAAGCTTTTCCATAGAAACTCAATACAATCTATGTGCCATAAACAGGAATAGGCACACTGCATGATGATTCCATGTCTATGTAAAGAATTAAGTAACTCCTTATGTTTGTTGAATGTACTTTTAACAATTCAATGTATGTATGTTTGTTGAATTGTTGGGGGCGAACAAAGCCGGCACTAGGCATAGGCAATATAAATGAATACCTTAGGTGGCACAAGAACGAGAGGGGACTCTGCTGAAGCCGGGCATGGTATGGAGATTATAGCAATTGTCCAGTCCCCTAAGCAGGTCCTGGTCAGCGTCTCTGCCTACATCGTTCTTTACTGACAGTCCACCAACACCTACAGCACCACACCCCCTTCTCTCTCTCTCTCTCTTTCTCTACCCTTCAGTCTTCTATACAGAAATAAGTGTCTATTTATATACAGCTTCATTTTACTGCGAACCAAGCTGCATCAGGCTGGCTTATCATCGCAGAGAGTCTGGCAGCTTCGTTCACAGTATTTACAAATACTCAGCCCTCCTGCGAGGTCCCGCGAAGATCTGCCGGGTTATTAGTATTATGCATTTTACATGTATAAAAATGTATTTTTATTAACAAAAAACGTAACATTTATTTTTCTTTATTGATGTATTTTTTTTTACTTAAAATATGTATTCCAGCGGTCTCCCCATACATACCCCCCTTTTCCTCCCCCTAATTACAGCTATTTTGTGGTGGAAAAGAGGGGTAAATGGGAACATCACTGGAATACTTACCTCTAATGTCAGTCTGAGCTGGCGTTGTTTTTACCTAGGAGAAGTGGAGTGTAAAACTTCCCTCCGGCGTTTTGTAAATATCAAAAAGTTTATTTTTATGCGATTATGCCAGTTTTCATTTCAAATTGCACATGAACATGATCTTTTTAATAGACCCCTCTGTATCAACACAAAGCTTTGTTCTTAACTGTTTCTTTGTCCCCACTATAGTGCACCTAAGACCAGTGCTTTTTTCGTCATAGAATGCACCAGAATGGAGTTCCGGCACCTTTTTTTGACGGATTTTCCAAGTTTTAAAAGTTTTAAAAGTTTGGGCGACAAAGGGCCTGATTTACACTTAAGAAGCCTCTGCTTCTTCGTGGTCGCACATGAGTTGATGTGAGTTCCGGCACCTCGTAAGACTATGGCAAGACCTTCTTGGAATGCCTCACACATTAAAGGCAGAAGAGTGAGATATCTATTTCAGTCATCCCAGAGACAGACAACACTGACAGCACTAATCACCTAAGGACACTGAAGAACAGTGGAATTTGATATCATTGCCAAATAAGTTATTTTAAATAATTAAACATTAATTTGCACCCACATTTAGTCAATGAGAAAGATGTACTGTATGTGTTTACTCAAAGTGTCTCTCTGTAGATGGTGGATAGCCATTAAAAAACAGTAATGGGTTAACAGTTATTCACTATTTCCAGGGTCTCTATAATCTTAGTGTAGGAGAGCTGCTGGTAGATCTGCTGATGCAGATGTAGACCTGAGCAAAACCATATGGGGTGCAAATAAATGTAAGTCTTTTGAGTGACGGCAATATACTTTACTTTGGCACATAGGGTCTGATCCAGAGCTACACCCGCCATACTCGTTGCTACGCCAGGCAACATCTGCCCGGTGCATGTGCAGATCATAGGAGCAGCGTAGTGATGCTGGAGGGCGCGTCCCCCAGCGTTACTAAGTTGAATTTAGTGCAGGTAAGCGGGGGGAGGGAGGGTAATGAGGCTGGGAGGGCGGCGTTTGCGTTGCAATGCTGCCGCCCCAGTGTATTAACACTCGCTTACGCCGGCTGAAGTTAGGGTAGCCTTCAGCCGGCGTAAGCAAGTGTTAATACGGTAAGACAAGGGGGAGTGTCGGAGGTGTGCAGCAATGTTACGCTGAACGGTAAACCGCTCAGTGTATCATCGTCGTTCTGGATCAGGCCCATAGTACCCACATAGCTAATAAACTTCACTTCTCATCTCTAATTTGCTGAACCAGTAGGGTGGAATTTTTTTGTGACCAGTTGGATAATGTGTAATAAATAAAGGTTAGATGTTGTTGTTATAAGAATTTGTTTAATAGAAATTTAATAACAGTGGCAGATGCAATGGAGGTTAATCAACAATAATGATTAAGTAAAAAAAAGCTAAACCAGGTCCCTGATTTATTAAAAACACAAGACTGTTGTTTCTGTAGAATATAAAAGGCTTTATGTACAGGAGATCAATAGTTCATGCAGGATACAATGTATATTGATGTACAGCGTTCAATGACAGCAAAGGTATCAGGTTTCAGATATGAAAAAACAGCTTCTCTCCACTGAGTTATAAGCTTTAAGGTGCAGATGATGCTGAAATCCCTCCCTATGATATTCACTCACACATTCACTGACTGTCTGCAATCAATTGCAATTGTAAAAGATGCTAGTGACTTGCAGCCATTAAGCAATCACTGAAAAATATTTCCCTCTGTACAAGTAAAATCATTGTAAATTGTGGCTTGTCTTCCATGCCTCGGACAAGAAAGGGTTAATATATTTACCATTTTATAATGCTATTTACTGAGAGAGACCTGTAAGCTTTCTATTTCATTTTGTTACCCCAAAACTAAGGGCCACTGGCTATACCAACTATGCTTTCATCTCTGTATCTTTTGATTCAACGCAATTGCTGTGTCTTTAATGTTTCAATCATTTTTTTTAGGCTTGTAATATGCTAGACAGATATATTTCCCATACACTTTCTCAAACAGCAAAAGCATCTTTGTCAATGGAAGATACCAAGGTTATAAATTTTATATTACCGTTTCCTTTTAAAGTATGGAAATAACATGTTCTAAATTATTAAAATAAAATGTATGATACAACAAATGTTTATAAATGTTTATCAAGAGGTCCTTTGAAAGGAAAATGCCACATTATATTAGTGATGTGTGAGTTAATCTCCCGCATTCTCTATTAGGTTTTTTATTTAGTTTTTCCTTGGGTCATGGCTGTTTTCTTCTTCCCATGTTTAGAGGTGGAGGATGACAAGATAGTGCTATATGTTCTGTGCAAAAGGAAATTTATATTGTGTTAGAAATTTGCTTTTCATTACACTTAAAATGTCTATGTTATGCATGTCCTTGCTTGAACTATTCTTCATTTATTTAATGTACTGTGTGGTTTTCTCAGCGTGATGAGCTAAAACTTGTTTATTAAAATGTAAGAAAGTCAAGAACAAGAGATGTTAAGATAAATAAAAAATAAAGGCAGAAGATGGAAAATGATGGGGAAATAAAAACGTGACCAAACAGAGAGCAAAAACTGAAAGCGTTTGGAGCTAGTGGACTAATTTAGGGAATAGTCGTAACTATAATAATGTGGAAGCATAAGGTGTAGTGGTCTAGGTAGCTAGCATAGTGCCATGGTTGTTAGCATTGGTGCCCCACAGAAAATGAATGATGGCATTGATTGTGTCTTGGGAGCCATCCGTGTGGAATTAAAATACTCTCGCCGTGTTTACATGTCTTCGACAGGTACTTTTGTTATCTCAATCAGGCATGCTGCTGCTTAATTGGCTCATGGCTAAATTAGGCCTATGTACTGGTCTTTTTTTATAAAGTCCACTATATGGTAATGCAGAAAAGTTTGGCATCATATTAGTTTACAGAATTAAAGGTGTCTGCTTGGGAATGAGTCCAAATTGTAAGTATACTTTTGTAGAATAGGTTCAGGGGATACTTATTATTTAATAGCAAGTTTTTATATAGTGTCATCATATTGCATAGCACTTTACAATTTTACAACAATCCTTTACATCAGTCCCTGCCGCATTAAAGCTTACAGCCTAAATTTTCTAAAATATTCATGCAGACAGACATACACAGACTAGAGTTTATTTTTAAGCTAGGTAAAAAGAGTTTTAACACACAACTAACATTTTTTCAAACAGCAGTAATGATTCTAAGCTCTGAATGCTTAGAGATGTCTCCATACACACTGGTCTCTATTTTACTGTGAATCATTTTACAAACAGTGGGCTGGATCCAGACTTAGGAAGGAGCTTGAAATTAAGTGAAAAAAGTTACTACTGGGCTAAACCATGATACTTGCAGGGGTAGTCATATTTCATCTGTTGCAAACAGTATTAGAGTTGAGAATTGATGTTTCCCAGCCCAAGTATAAATAACAGTGTGATAGTAAAGCTGGTCAGTATCTGTGTGCAGTAAGCAATTCAAAGATATATCCCTGCATGCAAAGAACACAATTAATTTGACTCCTCCTGAGAGCAACATGGTTTAGCCCAGGAGTAACTTTCCTCTCTTTAGAACCTGATTCACACTTAAGAATCTTCTTAAAATAAGAACTTAAAGTCACTCCATGTGACTGAAATGAAGGACCTGATTCACACTTAAGAATCTTCTTAAAATAAGAACTTAAAGTCACTCCATGTGACTGAAATGAAGGACCTGATTCACACTTAAGAATCTTCTTAAAATAAGAACTTAAAGTCACTCCATGTGACTGAAATGAAGGACCTGATTCACACTTAAGAATCTTCTTAAAATAAGAACTTAAAGTCACTCCTGGGCAAAACTATGTTGAATGCAGGGGAGTCATATTTCATCTGTTGCAAACAGTACTAGTGTTGAGAGGTGATATTTCCCAGCCCAAGTCTAAATAACAGTGTGATAGTAAAGCTGGTCAGTATCTGTGTGCAGTAAGCAATTCAAAGATATATCCCTGCATGCAAAGAATACAATTAAATTAAT
>WWET01000117.1:97010-115101 GCA_011038615.1 Limnodynastes dumerilii | reverse complement strand
GCAATCAACATCGTTTTGCCCAGGAGTGACTTTAAGTTCTTATTTTAAGAAGATTCTTAAGTGTGAATCAGGTCCTTCATTTCAAGCTCCTTCTTAAGTCTGGATCCAGCCCAGTTTCCCTAAACCTTTACTGCAACGATATGTATGCCTACAAGGTAGCCCTATGCAGAAATGGAAATGGAAATGGTTGCTCTGAAGATCGCACTGTGATAAGTCTGCAGCATTGTGGGACAGAAAACACTGCTAAGATGCCATAACTATCTGATGATTATTGCGTGATCTGCATGAAATTTGTCAGATATCCTTTCAGTGTGTAAACAGCTTTATAATTAGCTAGATCCAGTACAAAATAACATATATGCAGGGACAATAGTGCTGGTTCTACAGTAGCTGTTTATATAAGTTAATGTCAGGGTAGCTGACACTCCTGGAATATCCGGGAGACTCCCGAAATTTGGGCAGTTCTCCTGGTATCCCGGGAGAGCCGTCAAAGCTCCCGCAAGCCCCACCAGCCATCAATTACTCCTGTAATCCCTAGCGTTACTAGGGATGTGCGGTCGTTGATGGCATCATCAAGCCCCATCCATTCCCTGAAACGCTAGAGAATACAGGAGTGATTGACAGGGGACGGGGCTTAATAATGCTGTTTGCATAAGTCGCTTCATTAAGCCCCGCTCCTTGCAGAAATCTGTGGCTTCCCTCTGGGTTCTCCCGGAGGGCGGGCTCTAAAAAGTCGGCAACCCTGGTTAATATCTTCCTATACTGCTTGTTTTAAATCCAGCTTTAGTCAACACCCAAGCAGTATGTTTTTGGAGGAACCAGACAAACTCAACACAATTAAGGTATCTAGGAATCAAACTTATAGACTCAGTGCAGTGAGGCAGAAGTGCTAACCACTTGATCCACCCTGCTGCCCTATGAGTATTAACGGAGTGTGTTTTATTATACTATTTGTGAGTAAGTTAATATATTGACTTTGAACTGAAAAGTGCAGATACTTCTGTCCTAAGGTGTCCATTTTTTTAAAATATACTCTTGTCAGAAGTGTTTTGGTACACATCCCGACATAAAATGTAAATACTTACCATGTCCATGATCATTGGGGTTCTTTACATCCTCTTGTCCAGTGGTCACTTCAAGTCTGATTTATAGGTTTACCTCAACTACCATGTATTACTATCAGATACAAGTTTCTTGTTCACACTACAAACTCTGTGCTAACTGCTCAGGATATTTGAGTTGGAAATCTGCAGATATCCCTTGCCCTTTAGATTAGTAGGCATCATAGGCGTATCTATATTGGGTGCCGGGTGTTCAGTACACAAGGGACACCCTCAGAACAGGGGGCCCTGTGGCATTCATCCTGCACCCAAGTCCGCATATCAGGGTTGGCAGGGGAATGGGGGGCCCATTTGGCATCTATTTCTTCCCTCCGAGTTCTCCCGGAAGGAAGAAATAGATGCTGAATGGGCCCCCCTTCCCCTGTGGTGGGACTGTGCCGATTAGTGTGCCAAAAAGGGGGCGGGGTATAAATAGAACCCTTTTGAGGTCCGCAAATCGGGACAGTCTTGTCTCAGGGTAAGGGGAGGTCCAGGGGGGCCCCATATACAAATCCTGCACAAGGGCCCCCTTACTTCTTAAAACGCCCCTGGTAAGCATCTAATCATATCAAAATTGGAAGAGTGCTGTCTTTACAAGTGCAGAACTTTATTTTTATTTTTTTTATTTACATATTTTGCACTTTTAGGAGCTGATTCACAGTTAAGAGTTAAATTGCAAACTTACCTAAATATATGCACACGAAAAATCCACAATACAAATTCAGAGAAAATAAAGAACCCAGTTAACTACTCCCCCTGTGTCAGGAGTGCAACATAAGGGCGTAAGTCTTTCCTGCGTATAATTAGGCAGGTGTGGACTTTATTAGCTGTGAATCGGTGGTGCGTTTAGGTGCTTAAAATTGCTTATAATTCAAAGATACGTAATTAAAATGTACTGATTAGGATTTGGAGTAAATCATTATTTTCTAAAATCATCATGTACTCCCTTTAATTTATGGAAACAAAATTAATCATTAAAATACAACTTGAATGATCCACTAAAATTAAACATTAAAAAAAGATAAACAACACAAACAACAGTTAATATAAGTAAATGTAATGGTGTTTGTTCACAAAATTTAGAGTAAATAAAAATGAAAAACTAAAAACCTTCAAAAGCTAAAAACAAATAATGGCACCTTTACAAGGTCAAAGTTTTGCACAAAATGGAAAATCAGCATAGGATTAAGTAAAAGACCCTTTATTTGTTTTGTTTAAAAACACACACATATCCATTGGTTATAAACACGCAGCAGGTGTGGCCTGAACCAAGTAAGAGAAGAGTTGCCACACGGCAAATAATACGGTTCTTCAAGTTAGGAGTGGTCGAGGGCTTCCCTGACCTCTCCCGTGTGTATGTTAGTTTATGCAAGGCTGTCCTACTTGTGAATTAGTCATAACTCTGTTGGAACGCCTATACTGTACATTAGTAGCCTGTGTGCAGCTCATTTACATTAAAGCTGGCTATACACTAGAGTGATTATCGAAAATCGCATGGATTTGGTGATAATCTTGCCGATTTTTCCGCTGCATGGTCAAAAAATATCGGCACCATACATTACATAACTTGCATACAATTATCGTTCAAAGATTTAAAAAAGCAGATTTTTGGTCTTGTTTTGTCGGGTGTAAAATATCGGTTTTGCCCATACACAATACGCCGATTTTATTTTATCGTCCGATTTTCTTTGTAAATTTACATAAAGGGCAGTCGTTACCATGTGGGTGTGAGTGACGCGGATGATAGGAAGTATCAAATCCATGGCCCTCAGCACATGATGCAGCTCCAAATGTCCAGTTCAGTATGCAGTTTGCAGCAACAAATCCATGGCCCTCAGCACCTGATGCAGCTCCATATATAATGTACAAGTTCACTATGCTGTTTGCACCTGCATATATAAGTAGGTGTTTCAACACAGGTCCTTCATGAAATGTCAAACGTCATTATGTATAACAACTCTATGGCGCACAGCTTATAATGCACAAGACGCTTCCTTAAATGTCACAGTTCATCTGCATAAGCACGCCTCCACTTCACGATAAAGTTATCGCTGAAGAACTCACGATTATCATTCAATGTCCATAAACTACACGATTTTTCAAAAAATCTCCTGCTTTTTATTGTTTTAAATCAAAGATGTCAAAAGATCCAATAATCGTTCAGAAGCCCTTTTTGGATGATTATTGGATTCTCGTCCGAAAAATCGTTACCATACACTAGCGCGATAATTCGGCTCTTTACGCGATAATTGAAGGATCGGCCTGATAATCGCTCTAGTGTCTGGCCAGCTTAAGAGTTTTACCCCTCTGTCTCCAATCACCACTGTCTTTCAGCCCCTTACTCCCCCTTCCTGTTTCTCCTTCCCTTACCTTCTTCTCTTGTGTCCTCCTCTCCCTGCGGCTTCACTGCAACAGCTCTGCAGCAGGACAGTCTGTCTATCTGCCGCCTGCAGTCTTCACATGCTGTAAGTAGCGTGATACCGAAAGTGTCATTATCATGCAGCAAGGGACATTTTAAGTCCTCAGACAGAACCACATTGCCTGACCCATCGCTGTATAACTTAATTAGCAGCAGTGGGTCCGGCAGTATTATGCCACAACTGATGCCAGAGCCGTATGGAGGTGTAGCAGCTGGTGCTATTGCCCAGGATCTGCCCATACCCCTGTACGCTAGGCAATGGCACCAGCAGCTCCATCTTTGTTATGGCCCTGGCTATAAGAGAATAATGGAACACCTACAGTGCGAAAGCCAAAAAAATCCTGAGCAAATCAATGAGGCCAAACAGGTCATGATGATTGTGTCATATGTTGTACTTTCCCCTTGTCTTGACCACAGTGATCAGTCTACAACTCAACTAAAATAGTTCTGTTTTCTGTACACAAATCCCCTTATTAAATGTGTCCATTCTAATCAGCATTAGGAACGGGTTTGGACTTCGATGGAAGCATCAACATGGTTAAACTAGTGATGGATCCATCTGTGCTCTTTGGATGGAATCCATAACACATGCATTCTCGAAAAAAGCCTGAGGATAGGTTTAAAAATGATCGCTGTGCTGTCTGTGTATAAATGTAAATCCCTCTAGTCAGTTAGAAATTCATGCATAACACATAGGCCCCAACACATTAACAAAAAAAAAGGTACATTTAGCATACTGAGCAGGTTTCAGGGATGAATCAACATTGTATGCATTGTGTTCATAAGCTAAGCAAAATAACCTTCTCTGATATGAGAAGTACTTGTGTCTGTTTTCTAGCAGAGGGGTTAGGCACATGAAAACATCCATTACAGCCACAGGGGGAAAAAAAATTCAGCTGAAAGCTTCAGCAGATTACTCTATTTAGCCTTCAATAATGGAAGAGCCTGTGATGCATTGTGTAATAAGCTGCAAAATGGTTAAACAATTACAGAACAGCAAATTGGTTAAATAATGAAATTACCACTTGCATGCTAACTAGCAGGTGCACACAGGACTCAGCTTTATATACACATATCTCATATAGAAAAGTGTGCTAGATATTTTTTTATGATATGGTCTTGAGGAATACAGATTAGAACCAAACCTGTTGAAGTAAATTATAAAATATCTGTTGCTTACCATGCTTTTACGCTAACTCTGGGCCGTATTCAGAGATCCATCTGGCGTTCGGAGCGCAAATATACGCACAGACAGAGCAAGTAACACCCATCAAAACCCCAGTCATTCCCCTTTCTAATCTGTGCCCAGACTTTTGCCTCCATTGACCAGCTGTAACTTTCCGTGGCCATTTCCGAGCGTATGTGTCCTCTGTCCGTGCGTATCTTTAGAATTGCGCCCACTTCCCTTCATCTAAATACCCCCCACCCCATTTCTATGTAAATTCCTTCATGCGTATTTCTCTGTGGGAGTTCCGTGAGTATTTACCCACGTTCGATTCACAAGTCCGTCCGTGAGGCTCTTTCACGCGTATAGTCTACGTGAACAGCGTATAAAAAGTTACTACGCATGCGCAGTTTAAACGTACCTAAAAATCCGCACGGAAAATGGAGAAAAAAACGGATCTCTGAATACGGCCCTTCTATCTCAAAAGATTTCTCCAGGGACGAAAAGTGTATATATCTTGTCTACTTATTTAGCAGTACATTTCTGGTCTAAAGCTGGCCACACACTAGAGCGATTATCATCCCAAACACACAATTATCGTGGATTGGGCCAAATATTGCTCTAGTGTGTGGAAAAGATTTTTTTTTTAATGCCAATAAAATGCTCCAAAAGCGCCAGGGTCCGATGGATAATCGGACCCTAGCTGTGATTTTTGGAGGTGCCTAGTGTTCTGCAGCGCTGTGCCCTCTCTCCCTCTGTGTAAAATGACTGCCAGACAGACATTTAACACAGAGGAACCTAGTGCTCTGTCCTCTCTCCCTCTATGTAAAATGACTGCTGGACAGACATTTAACAAAGAATGAGAGAGGGCAGAGCGCTGCAGAACCTCTCACACTGACAGGCTGCAGCGCTGTGTCCTCTCTCCCTCAGCGCTGTATACCCAGACAGAGGGAGAGAGGACACAGCGCAGCAGCCTGTCCGTGTGATTTTTTTCCCACTGATAAAACTTTTTTTAGCAGCTAACCAATCATATGGCTGCATGGGTCTCCTGTCAAGATTGGCAGGAGACCCAGTCAATCAGAGACACTGCAGACAGCCAATAGGCTAGCTGCAGGATCTCCAGCAGAGATTATCGTCCCCTGCCTCTGCTGTGTGTGTGGTGCCAATATCGAGACCTCTCCACAGGGAAAAATCGTCCCGTTTTTTGGCAGCCACACGCTGGGAGCGATAATTGCTCTAGTGTGTGGCCAGCTTAAGAAATTTTTCTTTATCTAGACAGTGATACTACCAGGCCAGTGATAGGGTGTCCTCATCAGGTGTGGGTTGCCGGGAAGTTTCATACCACTGAATTTAGAAATGTTTCCGAAATCGATTGCTTCTGCCTCGAGGAGGAGAAGCAATCGATGTTCCAGGAAGCGAAAGGCTACGTGCCAAATGGTAAGTATTTTTTTACCCATAGGTGTATATATAATGGGTGCAGGGTGTTCAATACACACACTAACGCCTCAGAAAAAGGGCCCCTGTGGCATTCATCCTGCACCCAAGTCCACATATAAGGGCTGGCAGGGGAAGGGGGGCCCATTCAGCATCTATTTCTTCCCTCAAAAATATCCTGGAGGGAAGGAACCACTGATAAACACACATCCAGGGAGTTTAAACTAACTCTGACTTCGGTCAGCTCTCACTCCTTCAACTTTTTGGAAGAGAAACATTTTCACCGCATCCAGATCTGTTAGTACTGCAAAAGCAGTTAAAAATCACTTTGAACATTGGAGCATAAGAGACAATAAACACAGCTGTATAGTATATAAAATGTTCTCCCCTGCTACAGCCTTACCTGAACGTGGTACATGTAATGCTCAAAATGTTTCCTAGCCTTTCAGCATATAATGTTCTGGCAATTTCACAAATATACACAGACAAACAAAACATAAATCAATCTTTTGTCTGCTTTTTGTTACCTTCTCTGTGACCTGAATTGGTAAAATAACTCATTATACTGACAAAAAAATGAGAGAGATGCTGCAGAGAAAAAATCTAATTATATGTTGGCTAATTTAGGCATTTAAGGGACAGCCTTGCATTTTAAAAAGTCAAATGGTATTATGTGTTTAGACAGAGGACAGTGGACACGATTCACTCACAGTTAAGAAGCTGCTGCTATTTGTTTGCATATTTTGGAACGGTTTAACTGTGCATGTGTAGTACCTTTATTTATGCAATCTATGGTCTGGATTCATAGTTATGTAGTTTTCATCTTACGTACGTTGCTTTAAGAATTGAGCTACTACGCATGCATAGTAGATTATTTACGCTATCTATGTACCATTTCTGTACGTAGATTTTGTAGGTGCGGTCTTTAGTACCACATAGTAGCTCAATTCTTAACGTACGTAAGCCGAAAACTACGTAACTGTGAATCCAGACCTATGTGCGTATTTTTTGAACAGTTTAACTGAGCATGCGTAGTACCTTTATTTACCAATGTAGTGTTTAGGAACGTAGATTCCTTGAGAGCGATTTAAAAAGTAGTTTGTAATGAGATAGGTTAGAAGGGTGGTGCCAGGCCAAGTTAAGAACAATGGCCCCGATCATCGGATACGTCCGAGTGGGGAATTACATACTGCTCGTACGTAATTCACCTTGTTTTAAGGTTGTGTGTATGCGCATGCGCTCAACCTTTTTACATGGTGCCAAGGGTTTATGGGCAATACTAATAATCTAAAGCAGGGGTGGCAAAACCCGGGCCTCAAGCACCACCAACGTTGCAGGTTTTCCAGGTCTCCTTGTTGGGGCACAGGTGTGTTCATTACTGACTGAAACATTTTTAAAGATCTACAGGTGGTAGTGATTATCTCAGCGCTGACTATCTGAGGAGACCTGGAAAACATGGACTGTTGGTGGTGCTTGACACATGGGTCAAAAAAATTAAACAAAATAAAACCTCCTAATATAGCTGCACCTTATGGAACCCTGCTTTTATTATTTATAAATTACCAATGGCTGACTCGCCATTCCCAACATGCCCTCATACCCAAATAAAGACACAGATAACGTTTTTTGACTTTATAAAGGGGCAGAGATTTATTGAATTAAAATTGATGCGGAACTATGAATTTGTTAATAGAACCAAATGTGACGCTGATTACAGGTGGGAAGTCAGCCAAGTGAAACGGTAAACAGCAAAGAGGTCAGGCACCCCCTGACCACTGTGCTCTGGAAGGTAATCCCCATTCCATAGTGCACAATCCGGTATAACTGGGAAGGCAAACCGGAAAGCAGCCACCGGATACAGCTTCTTGCTTCAGGTCATAGGGTGTGTCTCCCCTGTACTATACCTTATCGCCCTACCTAGCGACAGATATTTTGTTGACAACACCACTGCTACCGCCAACCTATGCTCCATCTGAAAATAAAATGGCATGTTAGTAAAAACAACTAAAGGGAGGGAGAGAGGGAGGGAAAGATTCCTGGCAAAGAGACTAAACTCCATATGACCTGCCCTAATATACCCCCTTAGCTCCTCCCCTTCACCCTGATAATACTCCTCTTGATTGGCCAAATGATTTAAGCCTTGACTGCCTGTTGGTAATAGCAGCAGCCAAGTGAGGGGAGTCCTGAGGCAGTTGCCAACTCTACACTCTCAGAAAATACACTGTTCAATAATGGAAATCATAGGGTCGGATCCTGACCTACACATGCCTTATAGCACTCCTCGCTAAGTAGTAATCTGGACACTAAGGTGTCCAGATTCCTACCTTAGCTTTTACAACCAGGTCGTAACAGGGCTTCCCTCACCCTGTTCCCTCATTTACATGTGTATCTCTGCCTTTACAGCAGAGATACGATTGTTGTAAAGGAGGGAACAGCCGCTTTCCCGTAACAGCCGACTTACGTAACGTAACGTACGCACTGTACGTAATTCCCCTGTCGTATGGACCCGAGGATCGGGCCCATAAACCTATGTCTTTCTTCTTCCCCCTTAAAAAAAGCTAAGAGGATGCCTCTTCTGCACATGCACCTTATAGTGCAGGTGCAGTAGATGTCCCCCAAGGGCTTTCAAAGGGAAGGTGGGCACAGCTTAGCAGAATTAGTAGCTCCCCTCTAAAAGTGCCAAAGTTTGGCCCTGGTACCATGCAAGACATATTGGGCCTGATTCAGAGATCCATCGGTGATGGCGCAAATATACGCATCTAAGTGGCAGGTCGGAGCAGGTTACATCCCACTGAATAAACAGTCACTCCCCTAGCAAACAGCAGCCGGACCTAAAGTTAGACCTGCATTGACTTGCCCTATCTGGCCGCAGTAACGTCCGACCTTATGTGTATTAGTTGCATATATTTAGGGTCCTAAGTCTGTAAGCGCGCCCACTTTCCCTCATCTCAATGCCTCCCCCCGCCCATTTCTATGCAAATCCTTTGGTTCGTAGATTTCCGCTGGACTTGGGATCGCAATTGTTTCCGACCGATTCACAAGTCCGACCTTAAGGCATTTCCGACCCTATCTTCAACGTAGATGGCGTTGCACTATTACTACGCATGCGCAGTTGATGCAAAATCGATCCGACCCTAAATATACGCACCTAACTATCGTTAATATCGGATCTCTGAATCAGGCCCATTATCACTTTAGTCACAGTGTTGTGCCACCTCATATTTTAGCTTTTTCAGCTTCCTGTAATATAGTAAACCCCTCTATTTATATTTTTCTGTATGGAGGCCACAGGACTGTAATGTTCAGGATGGTGATCCTATTATTTAAAAGTAGGAATCCTGAACAACCTGACATCATTGCAGAAGATGTTCCATCAGATATTGCAGGACAGGTTAGTTTTTAAACTTTGCACTCTAAAATTATATCTAAGTTGGTTTGATCTCGTCTAATAAAATATTCATCTCGTTCTCTAGACTCTGTTTAAAGATCAAAAATCCATAGTCAAATACTAAGTTCAGGTCAGGCTTCACTTTACTTACATTTGTTTTACAAGTAGTTTTATTTAGTTTCTTTGCCTTTTTGACAGACCATAAAACAATCAGAAACTGTAATCTAAATCGAATAGGAAATAGAGACCTCCTGGGAAGGTTTTGAGCCTCTTTTCCTCTACTCCTAATAGCTTGTCTAACACTCTGCCTTAGGGTGAGCATTCTGTTTTGTATACTCTTTGCTCCTTTACACAATTTTACATGACACCAAGGGGTAATAATATGTTGGCCTGTCAGCTGACATGCTGTGCTTTTATTGACAATAGATTATTTTGTGAGAGAAAGTGTTCAACTTAGTCAGACATGAGTTGGATTTGACAAGTTTGTCAAAGTAAAGCAAACCAGTTAGGAACATTAGATATACTGAATAACTGAATGGATTAAAAAATATAATAAAATAATGGGATATTAAAAAAAGATAAATGCAAATAAATAGGTTTTTTTTTGCCTTTCATTTAGAGAATATATAACAAAAGCATGGCATAATATTAATGATTTCAGCATAAAATAATAAAAACTATAAAGTATGCTAAAATAATTCCAATAGTTCCAAAGAGTGTGCAATTTTCATTGGTAGCATTAACCAATAAGAGTAAAGAATCAGACTGAGACTTCTGTGTCAGTGTGTATAAGCTCTCCCCTCACTCGCATTGGCCTTTCTTTACCAGACCCCTACTTTAATCGGATATGGTGTAGGATGCTTAATACACTCTTACTATAAAATTAACATACCTTTCCCCTCCCACTAGCTTCCACGCGTGCTCCGTTCTGCACTGCTGTCTGAAACATTATGTTACCACAACAAGTATAGAAGTCTGGATTCAGAGGATTCACATTTGTACCGGTAGTGTGGTCTTGCTCATGTGAACTCACAAACGTGTGTGTTTTCACTGTGATCTGAAAGCAACTTGGCACAAGGCTCTAAAAAAGAAATGTTTTAATAGTTTATAATAGACTGATAACAGACAAAAACAATGATATATTTATTCGATCCTTAAAGAAAGTCAATGTCATCTCCAGAAATAAACAGACAGACCCAGATCCTGGGCTACGTCTGACAGGGGAATTACGCATGGCGATTGCGTAATTCCCTTGTCAAGAAGGTTGTGCACAAGCGCACAAGCTTCTTACTCTGGAGTAGTGGTGTATGTAACGTACATTACATATGGGGGGCTGTAAGAAGGAATGGGTCATAAGTGGGGAAATAAAGCTGTTCCAAAATTGAGAGGGGGAAATAAGGCTGGCTGGATAAAAATTAAGAGGGGGAAATGAGGCTGGCTGGATAAAAATTAAGAGGGGAGCAATGAGGCTGGCTGGACAAAAATTAAGAGGGAGGATATAAGGCTAGCTGGAAAAAAAATTAAGAGGGGGCAATGAGGCTGAAGGGACATAGGAGGGGGCAATAAGGCTGAATTGACACAGAAGAAGGGGGCAATAAGACTGGCCGGACACAGTAGGAGGGAGAATAAGGCTGGTTGCACAAACAGAAAAAGGGGCCAATAAGGCAGACTAGACAAAAATTAAGATGGGGCAATAAGGCTGAATGGACAAAGAAGGAGGGGTTAATAAAGCTGAATGGACAAAGAAGAAACAGAAAAAGGGGCCAAGGCTGACTGCACACAAATAAAGAGGCGGGCGGAATAAGGCTGGTTGGACAAACAGAAAAAGGGGCAATAAGGCTGGTTGGATAAACAGAAGTAGGGGGAAAACAGGCTGGCTCGACACAGAAGGAGGGGCAATAAGGCTTACTGGACACATAGAGGAAAGGGCATTAAGGCTTAATGTTCACACAGAAAGAAGGGGCAATAAGGCTAACTGGACACACACAAGGAAGGGGCAATAAATCTGACTGGACACACACAAGGAAGGGGCAATAAGGCTTTTTGAACACACAAAAGGAAGGGGCAGAAAGACTGGCTGGTCCAACACAGAAGGAAGGGGCAAAAAGGCTTTCTGGACACACACAGGAAGGGGCAATAAGGTTTATTGAACTCAAAAAGAAGGGGCAGAAAGGCTGGCTGATCTGACACACACAAGAAAGGGGCAGAAAGGCTGACTGTGGAGGCACACACACACACACACACAAGAAGAGGAGAGATTGGATGGCTCTAGAGACACACATGGAGGTGGAGATTGGATGGTTTTAGAGACGCATAAGAGGGCAAGAAAGGCTGGATGGAGGTATATTTAATATGTGTACATTTCTATACTTTATTAATTAATTCCTCATAAAGTTATACTTTCAGAAATTTTCTTTTATTGAATGTAGCCCAGTAAAATGTTTTGTGTATTTGTATGTGTATTATATAACCATAACTAGGATGAAATGTGTATTATATTGTGATAACTAGGATGAAATATGTATTATATGGAGATAACTAGGATGCAATGTGTATTGTAGGGTGCAGTGTGTATCGCAATAGCTAGGATATAGTCTGTATTGTATGGCGGTAACTAGGATGAAGTTGCTATTATCTTAAGTGGTCCTTATTGTATGGCGATCCGTAGTATGTTATCTGCCTTGTATATATGTCTAGAATACTCATTGTAATTATATGGGTCACTGTAACTGAGAATTAATAGAATAACACGCTTTTCATACTGAGCTGTTGAAACAGTCTGTGGGTGTAACAGATGATACACAGTTTATTTGATTTGTTTCATAGATACAAGCATCCGCCGGCCATGACTTTTTGACCACACCCATTGACTTTAAAAGAAAATTAGTAGATGTCCCGTTTTGAGGGGGGAAAAAATGGTCACGTTAGATATCCATCCCACACTGTAAAATGTAAATGTAAATGCTTCCCCAACTCCCACCTTGGTATTTAGTGGGGAAGAACAACCCCTTTCTACTTAAATTCCATCATACGGAACTAACATTACATCTGGAGGGCACATGCGTGGATAAGTGGGCTATCATTTTCATATGTGTATCTGGCCCTATGAGTGTGTCTGCTGCAGGTCCCAGAGGAAAGGGTGACCCTGAGGCGTCTAATGCCCTTCACTTATGGTTGTTACAATCCCACTCTAAGAAGTCACATCTATGGATGTGCATAGTATGCATATGTAGATGAACTATCTTCTCGGAGCAAAGAAAAGGACATAGAAGCATCACTGGGCTGCTACAAACACTTGGTACGGGGCATTGCGAAGCTTAGCTGCGATCTGAAATCAGTGTTAGCTTGTGCTGCCACTCATCATCACCAACAGTCCTTTTTACCTCTACTAGTTGTTTGGATGATAAAAACAGAATGGACGTTGCTCAATCAATTTATAGGTATATGTTAAACAGGTGCGGGAAAGGCAGGGGGTTAATCTGCCAGCCACAGAAACAAAAGGAAAGAAAAGCCCCAGCACACTGCCATAAACCAGTAACAAACTCTACTGTTCTATCTATAAAATAAAACACAGAAATGTTACACATATTTGATCAAATATGGGATAAGCCACCAGCCACCGTCAAGGCCTTTCTGTATATGGTGGTCCTAACTCTAAAATTGAGAGTCCCAATGTTGGGTCCCATATATATGTTTATAAATTGAGAGCCAACTTACCTAGGAGACACTCCTTAAAGTCTCCAAAATGGCTTTGGATGATATCCCTTATAATAGTGAGTATGTCAAGACACACATGGGATTGTTTATGTTATACTGCTGATGGCTGCATTAAAATCCAACACACCTTAGGGAGAGAAAAACCATGGAGAATTTGGGTCTAATTGACATATCAGAATGCTTTAAGAAGATGTCCACACCTAAGTTTAATCTCCCCCCAACATCACACCCTCGATTTTTAAATACCTAATGCACTTAAGAGTTCTATAGGGCTTCCATAACTTCCCATGCGTATTTTCCTTCTTAAAAAGGAGTTTCCTTCACCATGCCCTCCCTGGCTCATTTTTTCCACCCATTCTTCTTAAAATAGTCACGAGACTGTGCATAGTTGAAGTCCGTCCCTAAGTACTACCTACATTGCGTGGTCATATGATTATGCATGCGCAGTATTAAATACTTAAAAATATGCGACTACAGAGCAGCAGCTTCTTAGGTGTGAATCAGGTCCTTTGTCTTTGTTAATAACCATTGTCATTAATATTTAACTACAATTATTCGGATCACTATCACTCTCCAGATTTATATGATTTGTATAAATAGAGCCCATTATTTTAATAAGTGGCATATGATCACATAAATGTATATTTAATGCTGTTGTTATTATTATTATTATTATTATTATTATTATTATTATTTTGGTGTTTTCCTTATATTTTTTTGCTGAAAAAGCTCCAGTATAGATTTTATGATAGAAATGTGTATTTGAAAAATGAAACAAATAAAAAACGATAAATGTTACACCTCCAATACCTGAATGTACTCCCTATGACATACTGTAGTTAACCTTTGCATGATATTGCACATTCAGAAAAAGTATGTACTCCAGACCAAATGCAAGTCACTGAAAGAGCGTGGGTGTGAAGGGATGGAGGAACGTAATCAGTATTCAGTAAGAGCACGCTCACACAATTGCTCCACGTCCAAACCTGAGCACAGACGTAAGTATGCACTGTTACACCAGCAACAAGTTTAGGGAACTGCTGAAGACTTCAAAACCTATTTTGGATCATTGCGTTAGCATTTAACATTCCACACACAATGCAAAAGGTATGGAAATGCTGACAAGGGGTGTGTGGGCTTTAAAAAATACATTAAAAAAACAAAGTAATTTTTTTAAATGAATACATTGCTGTACTTTTGTTGCATTATTACATTTGTCATCAAGTTTTTGCATTCAGATGTACAGTGCGTAGGATGCATTTGAATTGGCTTTCAGGACAGGATCTGGCCTTGTTTCGAGACAATGCATTGAAAGTTAATGGCCTCTTCTTTAGGCATGACTAGATAACATTATCTACAATATCTATAATAGGCCAAAACACATTGTACTGATACGGTCTGGTCATTTGGAAGTGCAACTGGTTGAGCCAAGGTAGCAGCTGATCAATTATTGTCACCATATTTGCCATATTTATGAGTCCGATGCTGTGATCAAGTCTTAGAGCTTGGGCACAGATGAACCTTGTGACTGGCATGTACAGTAAGGGTCCCATTCACAGAAAATAGTCCTATGTAATCTGTTTTGTTCCTTCTTTTACTTATTGTCCAATCAATTTGCTATTCATAATACAATTTACTTTATGTCCAAACTATGGTGTAGAGTTAATATGATATGAAAAGGGGTTCGTACAGTGGCGAAAGTATGGAGACAATGAAAGCGCTGAGCTCCGGGCGCTAATCCATAACTGGACACTTCTCCAATGTCCTCCCCGGCAGTGTTTTGTCCAGTGTCCCTAGGGTGGGTCTCTGTGTCCTCTACAGTTGACTGAGCAGCTGGGCTTAAGCATAGGGAGGTTACATACAGATCTCTTCTCTCTACTGATTCTACTCCCTCCACCCTCACATAAACTGACGGACGTCATCACATCGGGGGTGACGTTGTAGCGTCATTACATCCAATTACATCCACAAAAGTTTGCCTTTTGGTGTCTGGCCAGAACTTACGCCACTGCGATGGTTTAAGGGAAAATTCCATAACAAAGATCCAAAAGTCTATGGGGTAAATCCAGACCTACAGGCTTGTTACGTTAAATCGCATAGCGTATTTGCGCTATCGTATTTTCTATGCACTCGCCTCACTCGTACATACTTTTGCTGTTTTACGCTTCCCAAACCCTACTTTATCTTTTCAAAGCGTAACTACGGGTGTGGTATGGATGCCCCCCTCCCCTTTGTTCATAGTTACGCTGATGGTATGTACGTTCAGCTTTACTTGGCATATCATCTGCCGCGTCTATGTGCATTAAATACAAATAGCTAATTTGATGTCAGCGGCTAGCGTACTTAGCTCAGGATCTGGCCCTATGTCTCCTTCAGTCTACACAATATGTGTCCAATGGGTGTGATTTCCCTTGAAGGAGATGTTATCCTTTCATTTCCTCTATAAAATGACTTAATCTATTGCAGTTTTTAGGATTAAACCCACAGTAAAAGAGTGTCTGTTGAAAATGTCTGAGGATAAGAAACATATACTGTACTACCAGGTCACCGGAGAGTTCAAAGAAACATAGCTTAAATAAAACCATATTAAATTACCCTATCATGATTTATGTAGACTTTTTTCTTAGCCCTTTAGGACCCCCTCCATCCAACCTCTTCTTAAAATAGTATTATGTGGTCTTACACAATTCAAAAACTCTCATATTCACCAGCTGTTTTCTATTAAATCTGGGATCCATGTGTTGCAAATAACGTAGCATTTTCTGCCTAGCACAGAATTTGGGTTTAATATTGGCTTTGGTTGACCTTGGGTAAAGCACATAATCCACCATAAGGGCTAAATTAGAATGCAAGAAGGGTTTATTGTGCTTTATTGTTCTAGTTGAGTTTGGCACCCAAGACTGAAGACATTAAAGGCCCCATATATCTAAGTAGATGGTTTTTGCTCTCGATATGCTAAATCAGGATTGATATCGCACACTGACAATATTAACTTCAGGTACAAACCAGTACATAATGTCTGGAGAACAACAGTATTTATTAATACTCTGCATTGGCAATACAATACTTGGATTCACGCACATGGCATTTGTATCAAGAGCAGAGATTTGGTAAACATAATTTAATTTCAATATGAATTATTTACACACTTATTTCTGCTGTGATATCTAATGCACAGTCTTGGTTTAATTCTGAAATAATAAGATAGATTCAGCTTTGCGGCTCTATTCTTGGCTTGTCATAATACTGATAAACTGTCTAGCAGGATGCATATTTACTGGTATTGGTGTTACTATCTTGTAAGGTAGGGAGTCTCACACACACTGTTGTCTTCACCAGAGTCTGCTACAAGTTGTTGCTAAATGACCCGATTCAGAGAATGAAAATAAGAGAGAAAAGTTGCTACTGGGACAAACCATGTTGATTGCAGGGGAGTCATATTTCATCTGTTGCAAACAGTATTAGAGTTGAGAGGTGCTATTTCCCAGGTCCACTGGCCCTGCAGAGAGTCACCGGAAGAATACCAATGTGTCCAAATGGGTTGGAGTATTGACCAAGAGAAGAAATATCATCAGAGGCAAGAAAGGCTGGAGAGATGGAAACGCTCATCAGATGTTGAGCAGCACTACAGGTGACAAGAGTATGCTAAAGACACATAGATGGAAGGCACTCTGTTGCATGGACTACCATAGAGAATAGATAAGCAAGCTGGTATCCCAGGTGGGTATCAGTGTATAAGTATAGTGTACAGTGTAAGCCAGGGACAGCGTCTGACATATTTATGGAAGGTCCATTCAATTTTTGTACAGTGCAGACACCCTATAATTATTAGTGCTTGCACCAGCAGGCAGGCATGTGCAAATAGTTACACTTGATATTGTTGTAATTGTGTAGTTTTTAGCTAAGCATAAGATATAGATTGCATAACCATGTCTTTACTATACTTGGTCTAATATCAAATACCCTGCCCTTCACCAGGGACAGTATGTGTGTATTCAAGCCTTTACACCCTTTCAAGATTTCTGAGCTGTCCCTATTTGACCAAGAGACAGCATATAAATCTTAAGGTAGAGTCCTAGTAGCGTAAGTCCGTACAAGCAATAGACGTGGCCTTCCACGTTCGCGTAGTTGTCATGATGCGCTGACAAACTGGCATCGAACGACTGGTCCTGCTGTGCTTAGAATTCTGAGTGCAACAGAAATGGAGGTCTGGATCCAATCTACTGTCACCACTGTTTTCAGTTTGAAAGACTCATAACAGTAGAGGAAGGTACAGTAAATAGGACCAGGCGGGGGTGTGAACCAGTGGATACATATAATCATTTCTGAAAGAAATCTGCTTACATGAACATTTGGGTATAAGCATTGTGCGATTCTCTCCTATAATTCATGCTACTAAGCTTTACCTGGGCCATTTATACATACACTTGCACACATTTCATGTATACAGAAAGGAGCTTGACAGGTGTTCACTTTTGCTGATTACTAAGCTTTGCAAGCCTAGGTTGCCCATAGCAACCAATCAGATTCTAGCTGACATTTTTTAGTATGTAATGGTAAAGTGAGAGCTAGAATATGATTGATTGAGATAGGCAACATCTCCACTTTTTCAAACCCACAGCTTACTAAATCTAGCCCTTAGAGTGTGAATTCTCACCACGATCTCAACCAGCTGCAGTCAGGAGGCACCATGGTTCCCCTGTTCTGCAAAGTTCTAGAATACTAGAATACCCATAGCTTTGTTTAGGACAGACCCATAGTGCATCTACACTATGTGTCAGGATATAATCAGATATTATGTGTACAAATTAAATATCTGTATATAGCGTGACCTCTGTTTGGCCAGGGTCTGGTGATTCAGGGAAATA
>WWET01000117.1:22990-38886 GCA_011038615.1 Limnodynastes dumerilii | reverse complement strand
AAGCCGAGTTTGAAGACTACAGTGAAGAGCAAAGGATTCTATAGGTGTGAGAATTGTATAGTTTGTAAGAACGTCAAAATGGGAAGAACAAAAATCTCTGCACATAGGAATCCCAAGACAGGGACACAACAGGAGATTAAGGAGTTCATTACATGTGATACAAAGAACTGTATCTACCTATTGGAATGTACCTGCTCTAAAATTTATATAGGAAGATCTACAAGAAAGCTAAAAGAAAGGTGGAGGGAACATTTAAACAATATAAAAAAGGAGACTGTTCCCACCCCTTACCCCAACATTTTAAACAACACCATGAATGAAATAGTAAGGCCATTAGGAGGGATAGGTATAAAGAAAGGGAATAGGAAACAGGAAGACTTGGCGAAAAAAGAAATGGAGTTAATTTTTAGATTAGGTTCCCTTAACCCTGATCATCAGTTTGAAATAATCAGTTTGAACTGAAATGGTTTTTATAATTTTATCATGTTATGGAGTTTTAATTTTTGGATATCTTTATTTTAGGAATTGATCACCTACAAGCCACTCACACTGGAATATGAAGATTATTATTAAGAACACTTTATTTATTCACGACACCAAAATATTGGAGTTATTTTGGTACACCTTCAATCAAGAACACTTTGAATATATTGAATATTGAGCACATTGATTAACTTACAAATGCACATAGTCACTTTAGTATATAAGATTCACCTCTAAATGGCCGTACGGTCACTTTAAGGTATTTAATGGCACATGGTCACTTTAAGAATTTATTTGCACACTGTCACTTTAATGAACACCTAATAAGATTTTTAGCAGCATGGACATAGTTATATTATGGTACATTAAGTAAAATGGAGAGATGGTAACAGGAATTTAGTAACACACGGTCGCTTTAAGAATTTATTTGCACACTGTCACTTTAAGAACACTTAATAGGATTTTTGTAGTAGTGATATAGTTGCATTAGGATCTAATAAGAAAAATGGAGAGTTGGCAACAGGATGTTTTAATTATAATTCTATGGTTATAGATTTATATATGTGTTATGAATTGTTGGAATTAAGTTGTAAATGTAGGAGACACGGAGGAACAATGACGTCACATCCGTTTTATAAGGAGAGCCCCAGTTTTGTGATCCACACACCTTGATAAAGACATCCTTATGTTGAAACGCGTTGGTGGATAACAGCGGGACACAAGCAGATCTTCCTAAAAAAGTCTGAAAGGTTTGAACACTGTGTGCATTGCATGCGACTGTATAGTGGAATACCCGGGCCCTATATCGTGAGGATCAGACCTGAGACTATATAGGGAATTGAGACGCGAGTGTGAACAGCTGTTTTTTATTGTTTTACCGTTGTGGCGGTTTTAAATATAAATAAAGAGATCATGTACAAGCTGGGCATTACCGTTTAATCGGCGAAAGAAATACGAGCCATGGAGGAATGATTCTATGAAGAGGCAGAGCATACCCGATACGCTGAACCTCAAGATGGTCTTTGTGTGAGTGCACTTTTTTACGGGTGGCTCATAACTGTTAAGGTTTACTGCGCAATTTGGGTTTGTCTCTGTTTTCATTTTGGGTCCCAAGAGAAGAGTGAAGAGTTAACTCCCGAACATAGTTGGATGATAGGCTAACATTACAAGAGATATTCAATGTAAGAGCATTTACTGGCACTTAAAACTAGTCCCTGAGGAGGTACGGGCTACACGATTGTTTTTTGTTTCTGTTTTTTCTCCATTGCTCCACGTGTCTTGGAAGCTGTTTGAGAGAGGTGACGGTCCAGGACGGCAATCCCTCCCCCTGGACTGACGGACAGATCGTGGAGAGGGAAAGGTGAAGATAGAGAAGAATCTTACAGTTGGAGATCCGGAACTATCACTCCCAGCGGGAATATACTGATGAGTTGTGTAGTCAAGAGAATTTAAACGTGAGTGCGATTCTTTATATTAATCTAAGAGGTGTCAAAACACACTACACTATTAGTTCTCTTTCTTTCTTCTATATCCCTGAGTGGAGAAAGGATCGTGGAATAGAAGAGTAAAGGTTAAAGAACACACTATATGACACAGTAAAAAGAGAAGGACAGAGTGAATGTATCTCTTTCGTTTTATTTGGGATATTATTGAAAGTATCACACCTGTATACACTTCCCCTCCTTCCATGTCCATATGAAGAGAGAGGAAAGAAGGATAAGGAACATTTTTTTCAGGACTGTTGATGAACTGCTAAAGGAGAAATTTATTCACGTGTCTGAACTTTATTATTGTCAGTGCGGTTTAGAAAGTGATTTCTTTGTTTTATTTGTACCCCCTCCATCCAGAGATCTGCTACTCCAGTAGTGTGAAATCTATTAAGTTTCAGTTTTATAATACCTGACTATTATCCTGTGGAGTATATTTACTGATCCGGATATCGGGAACTTGGAACATCGGGTTTGATGGTAACTAACTGACCGATGCCCTATGTTCCACCCTTCTCTGCTGGTTTTCCTAGTCCCACTCAGACTTGACACATGTCACCAGTTCCAACCCTACCAACTGGTGCAAGTGAATTTCAAGGAAACCAAATAAAACAAAACAAAAACCTAAAAAAAAAACCCCTAAAATAAACCCCTCAAACTTTTGCATAAATTACTCCTTCAACACCTTTCTTAGCGGTTTAAAACTAAATGCTACAGAAATCCTGGCGCCTTTCCGTAAATCAATGTCAGATATTTTATAGATTCCACTTTAGCTGTATATGGGCAGAGCAGACACACTTAGATGCTCTGCTTCCATAGATCAATCAGACACACAGGAGCGTCCGGCTAGTGCAGTCCCACTGTTTGTGTGTGTGTGTTTCAGCGTCTGCTTCTTACGCCACAATTGTTCAGGTTTGTGTTCTCTTTTGTTACTTATTTCCATGTTTGATATGACAAGTAGCCACCAGTGCCAGAGAGAGACGCTTGTAGTACAGACCTGTCTTATCAGACGAAAGTACTGATAAAAGTCCTGGGTACACAGACACAGCCTATTGTCAGCAATCGCTGTGCTGCTGTCACTGTGAAACTTTCCAGTAAATAAGTAAAAATCCATTCACTACACAATGTCTATACAATGCACCTAAGCTTCCTATACTGTAGTTATCAGTGAAATGCAGGGGGGAAAAAAAAGTTACCTGTTTGGAATCTAATGTATCTACAACATATTGGCTTGTGTGAAATAGAATAAAAGAATAATTAGATCTGAATAGGAAAAAAAAATCCGGTAGCTGAGTCAATAATGCTTTAAAACACGAACATCTTTGTACTGACAACAGAAACATTTCTGCCCTATAAACACACAGCGCTCGCTTTGCAAAGCATAAAAGAATATAACATACAATGGAAGCGTGAGACAATGGATATTGCTGGCTGGCTGATTTGTGGTCAGATTGAGGGCATTTTTATGGCGTATTTTAATTAAAAGCTCATTTTCAGGAATAGTTTATCACTACAGTTTACACTGCTTCTGTTCTGCAAGAGAGAATACATTAGAAACGGTATCTGCTCTCAGAAAAACATTACAACGCCGCATTTGTGTATACGTTATGTGGCTATTGTTTCATGTACATCTTTATTCTTTTATCTTTTCCCTATTTTTTGTTGTTACAGCAGCCAAACCTAAGCCTCCGGTGACTTCTAGCCTTCTGCTTGTTTTCATCCAGAGCTGGAAGAGATCCCAGTTCTCCGAAGCTGCACTTAAAAATTCTTAGCTTTAATTCAGCCTTTTCACAGCTTCGCCTGAATTCCAGGACTCATTTGCCTTCTGTGTTTTTGGCTTGGTCTCCCTATCACATCAACATTCAGCTGTGCTCTCCTCACGGTCTATGAGGTGGAACAAGAGTCTCACAGAAAGGGGGATTCTCTACCGACAAGAGCTGACTGCCGCGGGGAACATTTTGTGAAGGGTCCGGGGGTTCATTTGAGTCTGTATGAAACAGAATATAGATTGAGATTCCAGCGCTGGGTCACCCTCGGCTTGTGCTGGAGTCACTGACCAGCGAGCAATACACCACTGTCAGATATCATCCTGTATAAAAATAAAGACTAAACAGAGCTGACACTTAAGGTTTATTGTCCTTGTATATGAAGGGAAGAAAAGCTGTTGTATATGCTGGAAGTTTATACACCCTTGGGATCCATGATTACACAAAGCAACCACTGGATGTCTCCCACACCCAACAAGCTAGAAGAGAACATGGAAGAGAGACAGAAACACTATTATACAGTTCGTATAGAAACAGTGTCTGTCATTTTCTTCCTGAGAGAGAAATGTGTAGAAGAGATATTTCAAATATATTTACTACTTTATGCTATTAGTTTCTGTAATATATAGATTGAACCCTGTTTATGAGCAAAGCATAAAATCTATAGATATATAGGTAAATAAACATACAGTACACAGATGCAGGGCTTGTGGATGCTTCTAGTCAGTGGAACTCTTAATAGTATCTCCATTATTTTAATGTGCACAATTGATCATATAAGTGCATCCATTCTGAGGATTTAAGCAAACATAAGTAATAGCATCTCTAAAGCCCAAAACACCATTCGCAATGATTGATTGCTAAACCTACAAAATGGCTTCAGCGTGGGTAACCTAGGGCAAACGTAACGAAACTGCTCGGCAGTGTGCGTAATGCTTGTTCTCACTGTAAATTCAGGGATTTATTTCATACTGACCAGGGGCACATTCAGAAAATAAAGTGACCCTGTAAAAAATTCTGGAAGAGGCCTCGTGTGGGCGGACCAAATAAACTCTAGGAGGGGCCAACCAGAAAGTAGGCGGGGTTAGCACAGTTATATTAGCCACTGCCCTAAACTAAAAATTGTTAAACATCCAACGGGCAGCACCCTCTGAGTTTTTGGAGGTAAACTGTCAAGTACTGTAGGTCCTATATTGGTGGTTCCGAGAATGTGGGATACCAGTGAATCTACACTGTATATGTGACACTTTTCCAGTAGCATTGTATGAGATTATTCCTTCTACTATTTGTCTTTTCTTCTACAGATTGAGTGCTTCTATATAGTACAGGACTGGCGATGTTTTATGAGTGGATATGTCTTATGATATTATGATTTAATTTAATAAAGATATATTATCATATTGTAATAACTGGAGCAAATGTATTTTATTTGTGCACTGCATTTTATTTTTGGTGTCTAATATAGCGCTTACTAGTTTTTTTTTTCTATAATATTTCTTTCTTTCTCTCTCTCACACACACACAGTGCAGCCTGTATACACACACACACACACACACACACACACACACACACACATATAAACACNTACATACACACATACATACACATACATACACACACATACATACATACATTCACACACACATACATACATACATACACACACATACATACACACACACATACATACATACATACACACATACATACATACACACAAACATACACACAAACATACACACATACATACACACACACACACACACACACACTGCACCCAATATACATATACACACACACTGCACCCAATATACATAAACACACACACAAACACAGCACACCCCACATACATAAACACAAACACACACACAAACACACAATGCACCCAATACACACACACACACACAGACACACTGCACTCAATATACATAAACACACACACAAACACAGTGCACCCAACATACATTTACAGTGCACCCCACATATATATATACACACACACACACACACAGCCCACCCCACATAGATATACACACAGTGAACCTCACATACATATACACATACACAGCGCGCCCCCACATACATATATACACACAGTGCACCTAATATACATACACACAGACACAAGGACATAGTTTGTTTTTGGCTGTTTGCTGATAAGAAAACTAAATACCGCCAAGGAATGAGGGTCTATAAATTAAATTAATTTAGGTCAGTTTATCAGGGGTGGGTTTAAGACAATGGGGGCTTAAGAGGTAATAAAACGTTCTGCTTACTGAAAGACTGTCTCTTTTTTCCTGATTTCTCTTCCTCTCTCTTGTAGTTTTAAATTGGTAATGAACATTTTTATTTCTTTACAGATGAAGCATAGTCGGTAGAGGAAGCCGTGCCTCATAAATGAGTCCTGGGGCCAGATTTACTAGGCTGCTGGATAGGAAAATTAGATATGTTGGGGTAGATCCAGAACTAGGTACGCTAGCCGGTGAAGTAAAAACACGATTTGGTATGTACTGCACAGCAAACGATGCGCCACGTAACGCTGAACATACGTACCAGCCTAGTATCAACAGCGTAACTATGAACGACACCTGTAGTTACGCTTCAGAGGCAGAGGGAGGCATTTAAATCCAACAGTCTGGCCGTGCTTAGGCACTTACGTATGTGCAGCCTGTACGTACGTCAGTAGTTACGCTTTGAACAGTTAAGGTAGGGTTTGGCAAGCGTCAAATGGCAAAAGTACATACGGCCGAGGGGAGTGCCCGAGGGAGTGCATAGAAAATATACTAGCGTAAATACGCTACGCGATGAAACGTAATGGAAATGTAGCTCTGGATCTGGCCCGTTGTCTATAGAAACCAATCAGATTCTAGCTGACATTTTCTAGTATATAATAGGAAAGTAAGAGCTAGAATCGGATTGGTTGCTATGGGCAACATCTCCAATTTTCCTTTCCTGCAGCAAATAAATCTGGCCCCTGGTCCTGGGTTTTCGGTGTACCGAGCTATGCAATTTCAAGTGGGTACATGCTCATACATTGCCCATGACATTGGCAGGTGCTGAGGACAAGTTTGTCCTTCTGTTTGTTATTTCATCTACCGGATTGCTATTAGTGCCACCTGAATCTACCCCAAGTTTATAGTCACATATTCATTTCAATTGATAAATATATGCTGCCTTTTAATCCAATAGGAACATCAGTCGAACAATTGGGACATCAGTCAAACAATTGGAACATCAGTCAAACAATTGGAACATCAGTCGGTCGTTTGTGAACCTGCAATAGCAACACATCACTGGTTTCACCATCCCCAGACAATTGTCCCCATCACACATTGCTGGACAACTGTGCTTCTATAGCAGCAGTCACATTACTCTAGAACTTACAAGTTGGACAAATTAATTTGCAGTGTGAGAGGCGCAAATTAATTATTTTGTTGTTGCAAGCAAGAAAAATACCTGTCTTTTGTCTAAGTCACACAAGCTGGGCTAGAAAATGTCACCTTTAAATTCTAATTCTGTCTAATTTAAATCTGCCCCAGCCATGAAATTTACCATGGTTTGCCTGTGCCAATTCTCTTTATTATTACATCTGACTACAGAGGTTTTTAAAGGCTTGCAGGAAACTGCCATTTTGAACTGTTTGTAAGTGTGTATGTGTGTGTATGTGTGTGTGTATGTATGTATGTATGTATGTATGTGTGTGTGTGTGTGTGTGTGTGTGTATGTATGTATGTATGTATTGTATGTATGTGTGTGTATATGTGCGTGTGTATGTATGTATGCATGTGTGTGTGTATGTATGTATGTGTATGTATATGTGCGTGTGTATGTAGTGTGTGTGTGTATGTGTGTGTGTATGTGTGTGTGTATGTGCGTGTGTACATGTATGTGTGTGTGTGTGTGTGTGTATGTGTCTGTATGTATGTGTATGTGTATGTGTGTGTGTATATATATGAGAGTGTATGTGTGTGTGTAATTTCCGACAGGTGACCAAAGTCGAGTTTAACCCTAACCCTAAGTCCCCCTCGCAGCCTAACCCTAATTCCCCAGCGGCGGCATTTCCGAAAAAGAATGGCATACTCGTCCATTCATAAAATAAAATTCTGACACGGCTCGCATTCGAAATAGGGGCAGCCAAAAAGCAAATTTCGTCTGTGCCTATTTTGCAATGAGGGGATTCACAGCAGGGACTTTAACCCTAAAAGCTCCCCTCTAGGCTGTTCGGGTGCAGGAGCTGCGGCGGGTCTGGTCTCATTCGGGTCTGGTTGCCATAATTAATGGGTAAGTTGGCAAAATAGATCTTTTCGCACACTTAGCCATAAAAGAATTATTTTTTCTAAATAAACACATTTTTAAAATAGAGAAAGACAATTAGCGGTTGGCTGTCAATATTACGAAAATGTGATTTTCATAGCGGAGAATGTGTACATCAAAAAAACAAACCAAGTAGGATTAATTAAGTAAATATTATGTAAAAATATGTTTTATTAACCTAATACTTATCCTGCTGGTGTTTACTTGATATAAGGACAACTCATACACATCTTCAAGCGCAGGTTTTTATTTATTTATTTATTTATTTATTTATTTATTACATTATTTGGCTAATTAGACTATTTAATTATTAGACTATTTATTTAGTTTTATGCATTTTTTTTATTTGCCATAAAAGCACCTATTATGTGTATTCTGTTGTCCTGAATTGATCAAGGTAATTGTGGTTGCTGAAGCGTTGGTTTAATAAATAAACTATTAAATACATAATGACCAACGTGTTACAACTGTTTGAGTTGCTTACACCATGATAAAATGAGGGCACACAATGTGGTCTGCCCGACTGATATGTCATACATTTTTTTTTATTTGCCAAAAAGCAGTCATTTTTTTTCATTTTCAAATGTGCACAAAAATTAAACATTAAAGTCATAACATTGTCATATGATAAAAAATAAAAATCCTGTATGAAAGCAATTAACAATATAATTGGGGTAGATCCAGAATTAAGCACGCTAGCGGTAAAAACGCTGTGTTGTATGTGCTGTGCATGTGTGTGGCATATGTTACGCCACATAATTCTGAACGTACGTACAAGCCTAGTATCAACAGCGTAACTACGTACGAAATGGCGTGCCAATCCTACGACCCCCGTAATTACGCTTCGAAGGCGGGGGGCGGGGCATTTAAATCATACAGTATGGGCATGCAGCCTTTACGTACGTCAGTAGTTACGCTTTGAAACGTTAAGGTAGGGTTCTGCAAACTTAAAACGGCCAAAGTACATATGAGAGAGGGGAGTGCATAGAAAATACGCTAGCGTAAATATGCTACGTGATGAAACGTAATGGAAATGTAGGTCTGGATCTGGGCCATTGTCACTTAGTGTCGAGAAACGTCTTTAGTTATTACTATTATTGGACTGGATCCAGGCTTCGGCATGCGCACTGCATTCCCAGTATAGCTATAAATTCTCTGAATCCAGAATTCCATACTGGAACCGGCAGGATAGGGCAGAATGTGAAGATCAATTACATTACTGGGGGGAGGGGGTAAAGTTTTTAAATTGTACAGTGAGGGTGTACTAAGTGCCCTTCACTGTATTCTGACTTCCGAATCTTCCACATGAGGATGGTGAAGAAGGCCTTGATTCACAGTTAAGAGTAAAATTGCAAACTTACCTAAATATACGCATGTGAAAAATCCACAATACCGATTCAGAGAAAATAAAGAACCCGATTAACCACTCCCCCTGTGTCGGGAGTGCTATGTAAGGACGTAGATCTTTTCTGCGTATATTTAGGTACGTGTGGCCTTAATTAGCTGTGAATCGGTCGTGTGTTTAGTTGCTTCAAATTGGTTAAGATTTAAAGATACGTAACTAAACGCACTGATTATCATTCTGATAAGCAAATATTTTGTGGGTTGAAATAAAACAAGTACTCTCATTAACATTGGTAAACATTAAACATTGGTAAACATTGATAGCATTAAAAATACAACTTTAAATACAAATGATCATGACATACTTAACAAAACACATAAATGCATACTGCATGAAGTTATAAATACAATGATCCACTACACATACAGTAGAGAAATTCATAAACATTTTAAAAATAAAAAATTAAATAACTAATAAAAAAAAAACCACAAACAACCAATACAGTTAAATAAGTAAATCTAATCGTGTTTGGTCACAAAATTTAAAGGCTGGAAAAAACCTTCCAAAAATAAAACCAAAAATTGGCTACTGTTATAAGGTTAAAGTCTTGCACAAAATGGAAAATCAGCAACGAGCCTTTATTTGTTGCGTTTCAAAAAACACTTCTATTGCTTAAAAACACGCAGCAGGTGTGGTCTCATTTAAGTTAGAGAAGACACATGGCCTCACACTAAACAATGCAGTTCATCAACTTATGAGTGATCGAAGGCTACCTTAACTTTTCCTGGGCGTATGTTAGTTTACGCTAGGCGCTCCTTTGAATCAGTCTTAACTCTGTTGGAACGCCCATACTGTACATTAGTAGCCTGAGTGCAGCTCATTTGCATTAAGAGCCTTCCCCTCTAGCCACACATGTGGGACTCATTCCATGCCGATGCGTGAATCTGTCTTAAGTCAGACGTCCGTGTATGTGACTCAATGGCTTTGATTTCTGTGTGAATATTTGGGTTCTGGGCATGTGCAGTTTAAATGATCATTAAAATACGCACAGATATTTTTCATTTACTTCTGTGTGAATACGGTCCAAAGTCTTTAGGATGGTCTAGGTACCATGCTGGAACGAGGAACAGGTAAGTAATAATAAATAGCTGCTTTACACAGACAGGTGTAATCCTAAAAAGGGAGTAAACTAGTCACCATGCAATGGGGGCATTGATGCATTATTAATAAATGTAGCCCTAAGTTGTTTTTTGACATGTATGATATAAGCTGACTTAAATAGAGAGAATGTCATTTGGTATGAAAGATTATAAAAGCCTGGACTGGCAGGCTCCTTACATCAGGCAGAAAAGGGTTAATGGTGTGTGGGTTGTTAGCCAGTTAGAATAGAGAGGGGGTGGGGTTTGCATAGGGTATATAGGGTTAATTACCGTATTTCCTTCCTGCTCCCTTCTGGATTTTTCTTTCCCTCCCTTTCCCTTAGTTTTTGCTAACTTGTCTTTTTCTTGCAGTTGGGGCATAGGGCCTGATCCAGAACTACGGCCGCCGTCGCTAGTACGGCGGCCATATGCGTTAGAACCGTTCTGCGCATGCCCCGGGCAGATGTTGCCCAGCTTAATCCATGGCTCTGGGTGCCGTGGATCTGGCGTCTGTAACTAGTTACGGACGAAGGGGTGGGCAGCTCCGTAACTACGCGGGAGGGGGGAGGGTAATTAGGAAGGGAGGGCTGGGTTTGACAGATTACGCTCCTGTGCCGGCTGAAGTTAGGGTACCCTTCAGCCGGCGTAACTGTGTGTAACTACACTCACACAGGGGGAGTGCACCAGAGCTACGCTGGCCTTACAGCGTAGCTCTGGATCAGGCCCTATGAGAGGAATACTTGTGACAACATAATTTAGTAAAATTATTCCCCAACCTAATACTGTAAGCTTGTCCAACAGAATCAATATAATTCCTCAGCTGTCAATACTTCTGTCAACCAGACTGAAGCTGCTTTGAAGGAAATGACAAGGACTGTGGTGAAAGTCTAATCATGAAGGGATCAAACAGAGGTGTGTCACAAAACAGAATCGTGGTTAATATACCCATTCACCATTTTACAGCCTAATCACCATGCAAATGACATTACAATAAGTGGCGAACTGCTTTATTATAAAGGCTAAATCAACTGTTAAACTCAAAGCTGCACTAAAGCTGCTCATACACCAGCCACTGTGAGTGACAGATCAGGTGATCAGCTTTTACCGGCTGTTTTTAGGCCATTCTTGATTGCTAAGCTTTTCCAAAAACAACAATAATAGTAAGGCATCAATGTATAGCCAGATTTACAACTAGGACTATTTTCCAAAGGTGTCCCATTCCCCTATTCAGAACCTTGGGGAAATGACTTGCATACAGCAGCTTTGGAGTTCGGTATTTCTGTTGTAAATAAAAACCACATAAGCTTAAAACAAGTATGATTAATGGGAAGGGTTTGGTTACCGTAGGAGATTCATATTCCGCTCATAGGTAAACTTTTCTGCAGCACAATGGGTGCTATTGCATTTTTTCATTTTTTTATGCAGTTGAGTCCTGTCTGTTTTAGCATGAAGCACACAAATTATAAACAGCTTCATTTTAAAATGCAATTTACAGAACACTCTAAACTCACAGGCAGTCTGTGAATGATTTCAAAGCAGCAGTGTGCAAGCTCCTCCCTGTAATAGCAAAATTGTGATACTGCAAGAGTTGGCTATCCTCAATATTGCAGAATCTCAAGGTACTAACCTTGTCAGTATGAGCACTATTACATCTAAGTAGCTCTATATTATGCAATTTTACTGGATTATATTGGATAAACCCCTAACAGTTGACAAAATACAATACCTATCATGCAAACCTAAGGGGGGAAACATTATCAAAACTCTAAATTTAAAAAGGTATACAAAATTACTAAATTTTTAAATCATACAAAATGCAAAACAAGCTAGTTCACAACAAATATGCCATCTAAATGTTTTCAAATCAAACCTATGAAGCATTGGGAATAGCAAGTTGTGGGAAAGCAGGAGGTTCAATAACTAATGAAATAGTAGTGTTGGCATGTGCAAACAGCATGTGGCAGCCCTTAAACAGGGGTTCTCAACCAGTGTTATGTGTCATTTCTACCTTTTTACTACTGGGGTGCGCAAACATCTGAAGGTACACAAGGAGAACCAGGCAGGTTTGTACTAATATTTTAACCATGAGTAATAGCACATGGCAGAAGGTATATTTAACCACTATTTAGTAATTGGGTATTTAGTATGTAAAACTCTGTTTAGTAAAAGAGCCAAGTATGTTGATGTGCAATCAGTAGGATCATAGTGAGGATGGGGAAAGGGATATAGGGTAAAATAAGTGAGGATAATGGACGCATTTTCGGCGATGAAAATTTCATTTTCGAAATACAGAAAGCCAAGAGCTCATTTTCGTATGTGTCTATTTAACAAATATCACTGCTTAGGATTTTTTCTAATTAATGGGTAAGTAAGTAGGTTTAATTTTCAGCTGTCACTCAGCTGTAACTGATATTTAAAAAACTATTTGCCTCTTCAACAAAGGTGGTTACTATAGTAAATGACAGTTGAAAACTGAGGAGCAGAGTGTTTTGTACCTAATGGAATGGGTCATGTTGAAGGTTATGTGTGTATCGAGACCCAAAACTCTTGGTGGAGGCCCTGCTCTTACCTATTACTTTCTTATAGGTGCAATGTTTAGCAGAATGGCCATCAAAACTAAGTGCCAGGGAAAATTAAATTAGCCAGAAAAGTCATCCATAGATCACTGGAGAAGTACATATTAATAACTTTGGTCCTTGCTGCACATCTGCATTTATATATACACTTGCACACATCTCATATATTTGATTAGAAGTGCGGCCTTGTGTGTTTTCTTGTTACTGTTACTAGTTTTTCTTTGGGAACCTGACCCCTCCCCGATATGGCTGCTGCACACTGTACAAATGGCAGGAATGTCTTAATATAGACCTCCTGAGCACACATATAGCAAATGGATAGGGACTCACCTACAGGAGGTGCCTTGACGATGGGCAGGTGAGCTTAACCCAATATAGCTATATTGTGACCTAAACCTACTTTTTATGTACGAGTATGTGCTGACACAGTGTTATATAATGTTTGTATGGAGTGCCGGACCTCTCATTTGTTCCTTATGAAGTTCCAGGATTTGACATGTTGGTGTTGATGGTTATTTCAAATTCATAGGAATTTTGAAACTCTACTGAAGAAATGAATGTAAAATCCTCTCCTACCCTTTGAGTGGGACATTTTTCCTATACTGGTGACTGTTATCAGTACTTCTTCTCTTCTATCTTACTATATGCAGTTAGATGCTAATTTCACCACCTGACTGACTTTTTAACCCATGATTTGAAGCTGTGACAATGACATAGACATTGATGTCTCGCCAGATCACTACATAATACAACTCGGGATTTCTACAAGCAACTCAACAGCCGTTTACCGACATAAAAGTCTGTTTGATACCTCTCCCACTATGTATTTCTGTTGATGTTGCAATTTATAATATAATCAGTTCTAATCAAATCCTGACTCATAAAACATTTTCACCGCCGAAGTCTCTATAAATCGAGACAACCTGGAAAAAAAACCTCTTTAATGCAGAAACCTGGTAGACACCTTTTTTTACAGAACATTATGATCCCTGATATGTCAATCTAGCAACAATATATTTATTCAAACAAGACTGCTTTAATGCAAAGAGTCATTATGTAGAACATAAATAAGGTCATTTGTGACTTGACTATATTACCTTCCAGCAAACATGAATATACAAATGCAATCAGCATCACAATGAATGGTGGAATCCAAATGTTGTCCTACACATCTGATTCGAGACCTCAGTCTTACAAAAGGAAAATGACTCATGATCACAGTTTAAAATATGATTTCCTCATGTTTAGATAGCGGAAATGTGAGGATTTTTATAGTAGCCGCTTGGTCGGCTATTATTCTGCCTCAATATTGCTATAAAAAGAATCTGCTTATCCATTTTCTTATCTCCCACATTTCACAATGAGCTTCTTGGCATAGCAAATCCTTCAGAAGGTCAACTTTCTACTCTCTGCACATGTGCAGGAAAATTCTGCCAGCGAGCTAATTCTTAATTAAGCCAAATAAATAAAAGTTGCTCATAAATACCATTAAATTAGCATTAGGAAATCTATCATATTTTGTTTAAATTATTTTAAAATGATGTTGCAATGCCAATAGCTTTGGCTAAGGACTAGGAAAATGGTAAGTATTCCATTTCCAATTCTGTGAGCATTTTTTAAGGAAATAGCAGAGAATAAAGCACGGAGTCTGCTGCTAGAGTTGGAAGTAAAACGTGAAGAAAAATCACTGCATAGTTTTCAATGGTATTTTTCAGAACATTGGCCCAGATCCCTAATTAAAAACACAAGCCATTTTACGCACATAGCTTGCGTTTGTACTACGCATGTGCCGTACAAGGCTTTCAGCATCAAAACACAAGCAGGACAGGCCCACTCACCATGCGTGCTTGCTGCTACTACGGGCCTGGGAGAAAGTGGGGCCTTTGGCAGCCACTCTCCCTGCACTGTAAGCTGTTAGATGTTGCTATCTTAAAACAGCACTCAGCACTTCATGTAATGGTGGCTGAAGACTGTAGCGCTTAGCACTCATACATAAAGTGCTGTTTTATGCTATCAACCTCTGAAAACTACTTTTCAAATGGGCCTACTCACCTTCACCCCAATACACTATAGATCTCCTGCCCACCCAGATTCGGGCCCCGTCTCCTTTCTGTCACATTCTGCCTATGACGCTTAGCACACCCTCACTGTACTATATACATACCATCCCCCTTATGACTTAGCATACACAAGTGCTGCTTCCCATCCCATGCCATCCCAAATACTTCCAGAACTGTAGTCTTGATCCAGAGCATCCATATCTTTACTTAAATAACGGCCCAATAGCCTACCAATTGCTTGGCGCAATTCACATGTATTGCCTGTGTAATGCATAGCTGATAGGTGTGTCTTGAGATAAGAGGCTAGGCTAGGCTTGATGAAGCCCAGGAAAAATGAAAACAATGCGCCCCCACCCGTTTAAAAAAAATTAGAAACATTTAATGATGGGTGTCCATCGGTGCACGTGCCCTATAAATCCCACCCTAGTTACGCCTCTGCTTGAGATGTCAGAGTAATGTTTGTTATAATTCAGGCTAGGTGGGTTATTCACCCTTATTTGCATCCCTCTTTGCATACAGTACTTTGCTACTTTGCTACTGGATGGCCCATCAATGCAATCTAAGGCCCATATTCAGAGTACCAGATGTATAACATATACGTCCGGTGTTTAGCGATTTTTACTACTGCGCATGCGTAGTAATTTTTTTACGTAATCTACGTATCTTTTTGTTATGATGAGGTCTGAAAGAAAAAGATAAGAAAAAGATAAGAAAAAGATACGTAG
>WWET01000117.1:360-13075 GCA_011038615.1 Limnodynastes dumerilii | reverse complement strand
ACCTTTGAGGATCGTTGTAATTCAGTGGCTACAGCATGGATACAAATTGTAAACATGCTGAACTTAGAAATTTTTCAAAACACACGCGATGTGCCGTGATTAGTCAAAGGGCTATTCGCGGTTAGTTTTTCATTAAAATCACCGCAAATAAGCCCCAAATGCATCGCGGGGCATCGCGTGAGTTTGAAAAAATTCGCATGTTAGTGAATTAGGGTCCAAAAAATTCATCAATCGCGGGTCATTCGTGGCGATGGGCCGCGATGACCCGCATGTTGATTTTTGGGAAAAAATTTGCGCTTAGTGAATGAGGCCCTTGGAGTGGGAGTTTTATTTGGTACGCTGAATGATTGAGGATACGTTGTATGATTTATAATAAAATTAATCTTTTAATGCACTATGGAGCGCACCTTTTATTATTTCATCTAACAGATTCCATGAGACCGGACAAAGACCAGTCTATTTAAAGGGAGCTGCAGTCCTGACATAGGATCTAATATTTTACTTCCAGATTTTCTAACCACGTGCATTGTAAACATATATATATATATTTTTTAACGGGATAATATTAGAATAAAGGAATAGTATAGAAGAGTATCGTGCTTTATAGATAAATCACTAAGCTGAATGACTTTACTCTTAAGTACATAGATACTAATCTTCTTTTTATCAAATAATCTTTCCTTTCTCTCCATCTCCCATTTTCTTGTGAAATTACTTATTCTACAGATATGGTCAATCTCTGTCCCACGCCACTCTTGCTGATTCCTTTTCACCAGTGTTTCAAGCAGTCCTCTCCCAATCAATATCTTCTTCAAGTCATCATTCCATCTCAGACAGTCTGGGCTTTGCGTGAGTTGTGTTATCTCAATAAAAAACCTACTCTTTATTCAGTTCAGAGTGTGAGCCGTATCCAGCTAAGAATAGAATAACACATTTACCTCTCTCAAGCAAGGCGCTTTGCTGAATGCATCAATAGAATTGTACAGAAAGAGCTTAGAATTTGCTGACTGTACACACATACTTTCTGACATCCTCAATCAGAGCGATACATCTCCACTTACCTAACTCGTGTCACTGAGTCTTTTCCTACCGCCGAAGCTAGTGCTTGCGTCCTCATAGATTGGAACATGCATATTTTCTGAAAGAGCCTCATTTGATTTTGAATCCAGCAGAGATTGCTATATTACAGAACAGCCTGGTAAATAAACAGAATATCCACAAGGCAGCATCTCTGGCTGTTTGATCAACTAGGCGCCGACTGCTGTCAAGACAATTTTTGTTTTCTTTTCCCTTGTAGCAGACACCACAATGGTATTTTTTCTAGTTTTTAAAGAATGACTAAGCCTAACGTATAAGTATAAGCTAATTTATATGCACAAGAACTACTATTATATGTAGTATATATCCCCATATGGGGACATCACAGAAATTGGGGCTTTGACTTTTTAAAATAGTAAGAGACATAAAAAACAACTTCTTCGGCTGTTTAGCTGTGAATGGGGCATTAAGTTATGACATCATATCTAAGCGCCAAACATCTAGGGTAACACCAGCATCAGGGCCGGTGCTAGTATGTCTGGCGCCCTACTGCAAAAAATAAATTTGCGCCCTCCTCTTTTATAAATATTATAATCACACCTTTGTGCCCAAGGCAGGAAAACAGAGGAACCACTGACTTCTCCCTCTATCAGGTGACTGGTCACATGGGCTAGACATCAGCAGAGGTCCTTTAGCCCACTTGGATCTAGCATCAACCTACAGCACAGACTGGCATCGCTGTATTGAGTTCGGGCGCTGGCTCTTATAGTTGGCACAGATCTTGCTAAATATCAGCTCTAAGAAGCAGGGGGACGAGCGGTGGCGCCTATCCAGCATGGTGCCTGTATGCGCCGCATCGCCCCACGGAGTGCATCGCGCCGGCCCTGACCAGCATGGAGGAGTAGCTCTAGCAACTTGATAATTGGAAACACTAAGATTCAATTGAGCGCAATGGGGCAGATCCAGAACAACGTTTCCGTGCGTATTTACTCCTGGCGGAGACGTAAAAAGGCGATTTGGTATTTACTGAGCATGCGCACGACAGATGATACGCTACGTAACGTAATTCTGAGCATAAAGGCCTTTCACGTAGCAGTAGTGTAAATTAGTTTGAGGGGATGTGCCAAATTTACGTTAGCATAAAGTACAATGGAAATACGCAATGTAGGCGGGGGTTAGCATTTAAATCGTACAGTATGGGCATGCTTAGCGGCGTAACAACACGCTGCCTATACGTACGTGTGCGGACATGAGCGGTTATGCTGACAAAAGTTAAGGTAGGGTTTGGAAAGCGTAATCCGGCCAAAGTACGTACATGCAAGGGGAGTGCCTAGGGGAGTGTTTAGAAGGCACGCTCGCGTAAATACGCTACGCTGGTAAACGGATTGCAACCTGAGTTCTGGATCTACCCCAATGACAGGATAAATCGTGAAGGGCGCCTCCTCCCGTCAATTACGGTAGCTAAACATTCCTCTATGATGTGCGGATTAAAATCCTTGATGTAAATTTGCACACTCTGAACACTGCACCTGTATTTATTTTGCAAACCTTATATGCTGTTTTCACTGATTTTGTGTATTAAGCTGTGCAAATTTCGGACCAGATTCAGACAAAAGGGGCATTTTCCAATCACACGTGCTGGCATTTCCATTACAAATCACGCATTTCTGAGGGTTGTGCAGATGCAGGATGCAGAAAAAGATTCCGCTACGGAGGGGGAAACAATGTAATTGTACAGTGAGGGCGTGCTAAGCGCCATCCACTATATCCATACTTCCCCATTTTACGTGAGTATGGTGATGAAATCTTGACGTATCGGTCTTGTGTCAGAATTCCTTACTAGCGATGGAAGTTGTCTCCCCTATGCCCACAAGAATGTCTGCATACAGCGGGAATGCAACTACTATATGCCAAAAATAAAGTTATATTTGGTCCCAACCAGGGCCGCCGCCATCACATGCGGGGCCCGGACCCAGCCGTGGTGCCTTGCCCCCATGTGATGTCATTGATTACATCACATAGGGGTGGGCCCCGGCAGACACGCTTTAGCAGCAGGCCGGGCCCTGTTCATTGGCCGGCTACTATATAGCTCTAAACAGCAAGTATCAGCGGTAGGATACCGCCGATACCTGCTCCTACAGAGCTAGGTAAGTATTGGTTGGCCCCCATCAGGTCCATTCCCAAGACAATAGTCCCGGCTAGCCCCCTCTGGTGGCGGCCCTGGTCCCAACATCTGCCTCTTGCTCCTATCTTACCATAACCCACTATGGAGCCTATTAGACTACAACAATAAAGATTAATTTATTTTCCACGTGCTTCTGTCTTTTGTAATAGCATATTTAATATTAATGCAATCTATATATAGTCCAATTAATCCCTCATCCATTTGTAGAGCATAGAGTGGAGGCTCTGCATATGACAATGTACTGATATCTTGTTTAAACTGCCGCAGCGGGGACTAACAAATGTGGGAATAGGTTAGGAATACTTGGTGAGCACTTTCACAGCTTCTTCTTTCTCCCAGAAACATTGTACTATGTGAACAAGAAAGAAAATGAAAGCACCCATGAGGGAGACCTTTAAAATAGCTTCCTGTAATTTTCACCTCCGAATGTGTTGCCTTTTGGGCTCAGCAGGTGGAAATAGTTTATCTCACCCACACTCACGGTTTTGCTGTTTCTGGAAAACATGGTAAGTTTTCTCTAGGGTTTCCTGCACTTTGATCCTTTTTCTTAAAGTCAAATGCTGATAAATGAGACAATGGAATTAATAAAATTTCCAGTGATAAGAAAAAAGGACCGGATGTAGACCTGCAAACGTCACCCCACTTACGCATGCAAAGTGTGTAAGTGGGGTGTTTTGAGGGCACATGCTCCCTCCAGATGTTATGTGCATTTTACGCACATAGGGCCTGATCCAGAACAACGCTTCGGAGCGAATTTACGCGTGGCAGAGACGTAAAATCACTGTTTTGTTGCACTGCGCATGCGCACCATAGAAAATACGCACATTAACGTACTGTAAATGTGAACGTATGGGCCATTCACGTATGTGTCACGTAAATACTTACGTGTGGGCGTGCCAATTTTACGTTACAACAAAATACGTCTGAAATACGTGAAGTAGGCGGGGGTTTGCATTTAAAGTGTACAGTATGGGCGTGCTTAGCTGCGTAAATTTGTCTAGCCCATACGTACGTGTGCGTATGAATGCGGTTATGTTGGAAAAAGTTAAGGTAGGGTTTGGAAAGCGTATCTTGACAAAATACGTACGTGCAAGGGGTGTGCCGAGGGTAGTGTAACGAATTTACGCGCACGAAAATACGCTACGCGAATAAACGTACGGCAAACGTAGTTCTGGATCTACCCCATAACTCCCATTGTATGGAATTTAGGGCCATATGTATGCAATCTACGTAAGGAAAAGATACGTAGATAACGTAAAAATATGTAGCACACATGCGCAGTAGGAAAAAACGCTAAACACCGAACGTATATGTTATACGTCTGGTAGTCTGCATACGGCCCTTAGTTCCATATGATAGGATATATGAGGGGGAGTAGGTCACCGCCTTGAATGGCCTTTTTTTGAAAAGGGTAATTTGCTACTAGGCTACACCGAAGCAAACGATGATTCCCAGGACGAAGGCAGGTCGGCGAATGGTAAGTATGGCTTCTTCTATTTTTTTTACCCTAACCCTCCCCCTATATTACCCTAACCATAACAATCATCTTCCCACAGCCTGACCCTAATGTTCTCCTCCTCATAGCCTGACCCTAAGATTCCCCTACCTGGAGTCTAACTCTAAGACTTCCCTCCCCGCAGCCTAACCCTAAAACTCATACTCACCTGTCTGATTGGTGCGACGGTGCGACATGTCTGCGGTGGGCAGCGTTTCTGAATTAATGAAGTCTAAGTATGCCAATCAGCATACTTACCCATTCATAAAAATGTTTTCAAACTAGAGCCATTTTTTAAATAGAGACAGGCGAAAATGAGCTTTCATCTGACTCTGATTAGTAAATTGCATATTCATGGAGATGACTAACATTATTACGAGGAAAGGGGCTGTGATTCTCCTCCAATCAAACCAAAAAACTTCATATGCAGAAATCCTATATATTTTGTATAGCATTCGGAAGGTTAAATGCTAACCCATTGGTCTGAAATAGATTGTGGATAGTCAGCCATCAGCAGTTCTCTGGACTTGAATATGCCCTGTTTTTGGTGCAACTGCTTAGCCATAAGCTATAGATCCGTGGAATTGAAGACATGAACTTTGGGAAAGAGAAAGCCATATTAATTTACAATATTAATAAAAGTTATTAATACAATATTATATAGTTGTTCCCAGTTAAACCTTTCTCAAACTAAGGGAAAAGTCAGCAATACATGGTGGGCCCACCTGCTGAGGGTAGTTGAATGTGGCTTCAGAAATCATAAACAAATTTTAACTTATCATTTAGCAGCTACTGGCTTCCTGCAGAGATCAGACATTGGAGCTAACATTACCCATTCAATGTTCAACAGAGAGTGTATGGTTCATCCTGTGAATTGAATGGGTGATGTCAGTTCCATTGGCTGCAGCTGCAAAATGGTAAGTAAACAAAGTTTTTATGATTTACTAATGGGCTACAATCTAGCTTTCCCGCCATGACATGCAAGATGAGCCCCACTGTATTCCCAACTGTTCTGATGATTTACGCACCTTGCGTGCGTAAATCACCTGACGCTATTAATTCTGGATCCGGTCCTTTGTTATGACTGTGTCAAGATGAGGGAACAGGCCCAATATTCTGCAGTTGCCATGTTTCTATTGATTCATGAGAAGTTAACGTCCTTGCTTATCATGATTAAGTGACATGTATATCACATAGACAAGTGTTTTTTATAGGGGGAGTGGAATTGGAAGGCTAAGGACACTCAACCTGTCCCCCTCTGTGTCATTTGTAAAGGCATGACTCCCAGAGGCAGCCCTAAGCATAGGCTGTCTTGGGCCCCATGTCTCAGGGGGCCCCGCGGTTAAGAGTCCCTGCACACAAATGGCTGTGGTCACTGATTATATACCCCATAATAAAGGGTTGTTTTTTCTCCTTAACTATGCTCATAGTATCCCCCATAAAAGGACTTTTTATGATATATATGTTAATAAATAATAATAGTTGATGAAACTATTGATTGTCACATGAAAATATTAGAGATAGGGGTGGGTGCTTGCTTGATGGGCCTCCTTATAATATCTTGCCTAGGGCCTCTCAAAAACTATGGCCGCCTCAGCTGACGCCCTTGACAGCTGCCTACTTATGCCTAGTGGTAACGCTAACCCTGTTTACAATACAGTTCTGACAAATATATCCACCAATTTCTATCACTAAAATTTTATTTCCCTAATGTTTTGCGTAATGTTCTTTACAATAATGGGTCAAGAATTGAAGAAATATCAAAATATTGAATCTTGATATATATATTTCACTAATGTCTGCAGTTCATTCTAATGTTCCACTTTCTCAGAAATTTGTATAAAGATGATAATGAGTAATGGAGCATGCACTGTTATAATTACCTTAAATTATAGCACTGTACTTGTATGCATCATTGTCTAGAACATGTAGTATAAATGATCAAAGTTTCTAACGGTTAAACTCTGGATTATTCCATTCTGAAAACTCATCAGCAATAAAATGTACATTTGTAAGTTGGAATTTGTTGAAAAAGTGATGTTATTCAATAAACTACCTGGAATGACTACATAGCTGTGCAATGCTATAATCATTTGGGAAAAACATACCTTTTATTTGGAAATGGAATTATAGAGGAGATTTACATTTGCAGCATGATAAATGAACAGACTTTTTTTGTCATGCTGTTGCAATTAAATGTATTATATATCAGGAGAAACTTGGATGGCTTTAGGACAAAGTAGCACATTTGTAATTAAGAGCAGTAAAAAAAAGTTTGAGTGCATCAGCCATGTCCTCCTACTTTTTCCATACTTACTTTTTGTCCATTACCTTTCTGGAACTGATTAATATAAAATATACATTAGTGAAATGATTTGCCTTTAGCTTACGCATTTCCATTCTCTGTTTTTTTTTTTGATATTTGCATAACAAAAAAACTAAAAAAGTCAAAATATTTCATGATAACAGTTGCACGGTCAACATATATATACTCTTTGGACCTGATTCAGAGATTGAAATTAAGAACTTAAAGTTACACCTGGGCTAAACCATGTTGATTTCAGGGGATTCAAATTTAATTTGTTGCAACAGTATTATAGTTAAAAGGCGATGTTTCCCAGCTCAAGTCTAATTAGCAGTTTAAAAGTGAAGCTGATCAGGTATCTGTGTGCAATAAGTAAAAGCAAGGCATTCTCCCTGCATGCATAGAATAACATTAACTTGACTCCCCCTGAAATCACCATGGTTTTGCCCAGGTGTAACTTTAAGTTCTTATTTTCAGCCTCTGAATCAGGCCCTTTGTGTAGTGGCTAAACTTTACATTTGTTCCTTTCTGGAAAAATACAAGTGAAAACAAGTGATTTTCTCCACAAAGTCTTGCATAGGGTAAAAACGCATAGGGTAGCCTTCCACATTGATTAGCAACCAAGGGCCAGATTTAACAAGCTTCAGGAAAGGAAAAGTTGAGATGTTGCCCATAGCAACCAAGCAGATTCTAGCTGATATTTTTTTTTCTAGTATGTAATAGGAAAGTGAGAGCTAGAATCTGATTGGTTGTTATTGGCAACAACTCCACTTTTCCTTTCTGGCAGCTTAGTAAATCAGGCCCTAAGACTGCTTCCCTGGAGAGATTGAAAATCCAGTTTGCTGCAGATATCATTCAGATAACTCTTTAATTTGTATAAATAAGTTTTAATTTGTGATGCACTCTTTCTGTGTATATTCCATACCATACTTGTGGCTCATAAATGTGAGATCTCCTATGGACATTAGAATTTTTGTTAGTTTTTTCATGCCGAGGCTATTTCATTATGTGTTACTCAGGTGCTGGCTGGACCAGGGGAATTTCCCATGTAGGATGAGTTAGAACAACACCTTGTTTTTTCTTTAAAATAGACTTCCAGGCCATTCTTTTGCCCCTCCAGGCTAATATTTGCCAACCCTCAGCTTTTGTAGCTTATCAATTGTAACTGAAACTTTAAATTAAAGTCAAGTTAAGCTTTATGGACCAAATCCAGAAAAAGTAAGGACAGGTAAATTCCACGCGTCCCATAATTCCACGCGTCACATACGGAAATTGACACGAGGGGCCGGTCCACTCTCCCTGAGTATGAGATACACATGGTGGGTGGGCACAGGTATTTAAATTGTACAGTAAGGGCATGACCAAGTCCTTATATACAATTCAGTATTCCACACAAAAAAGGGTTTCCGTATTGAATACTTTAGGTAGGGCACAGTTGTCATAACTGCCTTCCACACTAAGGGGATCAGGGGGGAATGAACTGATCTCCTCCGTGCGGAATAGAGGATAGCAAAGTCCATATGTTCATCGCTGCAATGTAGGGACATCTGGGAGCCTGGGACACATCAACATCACCCTGCCCCCTATGCAGAGGGAGAACTAGCGAGTTGTGGGCCCAGGTGCAAAAAATATGCGTTGGCTCTGATGATATCGCAGGTAACCTGGTGGAGAGCTTCGGCAGTGCGGTGATGACAGCTGTGGGCTCTTATATCAGCATGAATCCCGATGCCGCTGCACCTGCTGCACCAATGGTAGTTCAGCCCCTGCCCCTATATGATGTCACCCATGACATCACTAGGGGGCTTGGCACCACAGACCTGCATTAACAGCGGACAGATGTGCAGGAAAATCCTTCTTGTGCATTGTGTCGCTACTGTTCACCTCTAAGCAGCAAGTGTCGGTGGTAGGAATCTACCAGTACCTGCTTCTGCAGAGCTCTGGCACCACCTGGGGTCCTCATCAGCTCTGGGCTGGCACATAAGTCATGCCTATATACTCTCCCCTAGTGGTGGCCCTGAATATGACTGATTTTAATGTAAATATGTGATTATGGTTTTGTCCGCCAATTTTTTTATTTTCAACCAGTATTTTGCACCATGGCATTTTATTTCTGTTTTGAAATCTTAGATCAAATGCTTATGGGTGTTTGCGGCATTACAATGTTTTTGTTATATATTGTCTATATTATTAATAGTTACTTCATTTATATTTTGTCGTATACAATTATTAAACTATTTATGTTAAAAACACTTGTCTTCCCCTTTGAAGTTATATATGGATAAAAATAAATATTAAGCTATTCATGTGCTGTGTATTTATAACTTATAAATCTTTTTCATTATGATAAGGCAACAAAATAATGTAACTTTTATAGGGATGCATATTTTAGGCACGTGAAAATCATATTTGAAAGGACCGTAACCCTTGTGAGTTTTGGTGTACTTAGTTTAACGCTAATTGCTAATTAAAATGTTATTTTATGTTGTCAAAACTGATTTCTAAAAATCAATCAAGTAGAAATCACTTGTGTATTTAGTTTTGCATACAATAATTATCGTTTCAACATGTCAGAGTGAAACGGGCCTAGGTGAACCATTAACTGCAATTGTAATAAAGTAAATTATTACGACATACTAACAATGGGCCTGATCCAGAACAACGCATCGGAGCGAATTTACGCATGGCGGAGACGTAAAATCAGCTATTTCTAAGTACTGCGCACCATAGAAAATACACTCATTAGCGTAGCGTAATTGTGAACGTATGGGCCCTTCACGTATTTGTCACGTAAATACTTACGTGTGGGAGCGCCAATTTTACGTGAGTCAACAATACGTTCGATTTACGTGAAGTAGGTGGAGGTTGGTATGTAAAGTGTACAGTATGGGCGTGCTAAGCGGCGTACGTTCACGTAGTCTATATGTCTGTTAGTGGACGTACGCTGTTACGCAAAAAAAAAGTTAAGGTAGGGTTAAGGAAGCGGAACTCGGTGAAATACGTACATTCAAGGGGTGTGCCAAGGGGGGTGTATAGAACATACGCGTGCGAAAATACGTATTAATTAATTAAATATTTTTATTCCCACAATTATGGTTGTTGTGTCGTTATTCTGGTTATAGTTAAGGTAAAGGGGGAGAGTGACGCGGGAGCACAGACATCACGCATGGGAAGTTTATTCACGTAGTCTATATGTCTGTTAGTGGACGTATGCTGTTAGGCAAAAAAAAGTTAAGGTAGGGTTAGGGAAGCGGAACTCTGTGAAGTACGTACATTCAAGGGGTGTGCCAAGGTGGGTGTATAGAACATACGCGTGCGAAAATACGTTACGCGTGGAAACATATTGCACACGTGGTTCTGGATCTACTCCAATAATCTTAAAGAATTAGTTGAACAATAATTTTGAAACAATTAAGCCTAAAGCCACATTTCTGTACTCATTTAACTGTTGTGTCCAAGAAATCTTCATAGCTTTCAATATTTAAAGTACCAGAGTGGGACTAAATAAGCCTCTCCCTAGATCCGCCCAATCTCCACCCAGTTCCAACAAGAAATTATCATATTTGGTTAAAACTCTGCCCATTTACCAATTAATTCTACCCCATTTGCAGTACACTATCCAGGGCAGTTTAGCAAAATGAGGGACAGTTGGGAGGTATGGATCTTTGTGTGTATGAATTTGCAATACTTGGGTCATTATAAATAGGAAACAAGAAAATGTAAGGATAGATTCTAAGTGGGCATTGCTTGATCACTATGATTGGAAAATGCCTCCTATCGCCACTGCAGTGAAAGTGTGGGTGCCAGAATACCTGGATGTACCAGGACAGAATTCTGGATACCATGGCGTCCTGGTATGTATTACGCCAGTGGGATGGGACAGAACTGTAAGAAGTGTTGTGAGTTCTTTTTCGGCTGTCTCTATTTCAAATGGCAGCCATTTTATATATATATAGATTTTTTTTTATGAATGGCTGAGTGTGCAGATCAACATACTCGCCCATTCATTTTCACCACAGACCCGCCACTGCTGACAGCTCTGGAGAGGTGAGTAACCTCTCCAGGGACTTTGGGGTTGGGGTTGGGGTTAGGGAAAGGGTTAGGCTCTTAGGAAGGTAGGGTTAGGGTTAGGACCATACAAGGGAAAGATTAGAGCTAGGCTGCGGGAAGGGAAGTCTTAGGGTTAGGCTATAGAGAAAGAAGGGGTAGGGTCAGGCTAGGGAGAAGGGATGGGTAGGGTCAGGCTCCGGGGAAGGGAGGGTTAGGGTCAGGCTGTCATTGCATGTTTCTTCTGGACAAACTTGTGCCATTGGAAGACACTTCCCTTTAAAAATTATGAAAAAAATATTATCCAGAGAATACATAAGGGAAAATCACTTCCATCAAAGGATAAATGAACACCCTAATAATTTAAATTCAGGTAAGTTTATAATGGATAAGATCATAGCTTACTCTTATCCTCTTAGTTAAATGGAAGGGGTCAAGCTTAAAGTCCTAAATCTCTAATACAGAGATCCAATTGTTCTGTAATGTGGAGTTATCTGAAATCACTGGGATGGACTATCCAAGCATTTGAGAAGCAGAGAGTTAAAAATTGTAACATGAAGCACATTAAACTCCCGTTGTGGGCGGCTGGTTACTTATGACACTCACCTCTAAAATTGATGATTGGGTTCCGTCAGGATAGTGGGGAGGAGCTGTGGGAGAGGGGTATTTACCCCTCCTAACTGGGAGATCAGCCTCTTTTTCTCCTGGATTTTGTCCCACCCTCCCTCCCTTAAGACATGTGGTTCATGTGCAAATGGTCCTTGATTGGGCAATGGATGGCGGAAAGCAGGCATAGATTATAAGGGGTTTGGTTAGTTATTATATATATGGTTATATAATTAGTCAGTTTATGGTGCATCTTTCTCTGGTTAGGTCTGTGAAGAAGTTACCGTGGGTAACTATCTTTGACCTATTGGAAGGCGTGGTGGTGTTGCCTGAGGCTAGAGACGCGCACATACGGGCGGTCTCGGTTTTTACACTTAAATGAGGTGTTTTGCCGAAGACTGAGAGAACGCGCCAGGTTGGGGGGATAGTTTGCTAATGTTAGTTTATATATGATGTTTATAAGATGTAATCATTTTCTGACATAATGTTGTGATTATGCATATTTGATTCATACCTGCTTTCTTTGGCCCCCATCAAAAATTTTAACTTAATGATTATTCAAGATCATATTTTGGATCTTTTGATAGCCAATTAAATCAAATAGTATTATTAAATAATAACATGTCTTTAGTTCCCAATCAAGTTGTCGGTGTCTTTTATTCTTACTTTATGTTGCAATGGAGGTGAGTGGCGTTAGAGGGCCACACGCATCACACCTGGGAAGTTTAGTGCATTTGTAACATATATTTAGGTGTGTCAGAACATTTTAGACTGGGAGGGCAAGATATTATTTTAGTTTGGCATCCCCTCTTTGTTTTCTGATGACTTACTGGGCACCTCCTTGCCTCCGCCATTCTAATGTCCATGGATATGATGTACATTGTACTAAGAAGTAAATTCCTCTTGTGATCGTAACCTTACTCCTCAATCATATCTTGAGAAAGACCACTGAGGTCGAAATGCCTTGTTTGATCTTATTGCATCTATTCTGTGGTCAGAGTTACTGACTACACCGCTATATAAAATTCTGCTCATGTAGGGA